>CAWUHX010000120.1:88262-314486 GCA_963922205.1 Romanomermis culicivorax | reverse complement strand
AGCAGTGGTATCAAACGCAGAGTACTTAAACCTTCATATCTAAGATTTCGTGGGCATGAAATTTTGGTCGTTCCATGCGCTCTTGTGGTGCGAAAATGGCACATGGTTTGTAGATATTGACTTTAGGAGTGAAACTGAAACGGTTCGAAACACTTCTAGCATGTTGCAATGAAATAAGTCTCATGAAATTTTGCACATGAGCATCATCCTGATATGGTTTTTATCCTTAACAAAATTCTTATGATATGTTTTCATAGTCAGCATTTTATATTCAAAAAATTTAGCTTGCAGAAAATTTGGCACATTTTATGTAACAGTCGAAATTCTAGGATCATTTTTTCACATTCATATGCTTCATGATCACATGATTTGCATGAATTTAATATCGAGCGTTCGGACAATTTTCAATTGGTAAAAATTTTTTTACAGTTTCTTGATAATTGTATACTTTTTTGAAGAAATTTAGCACAATTTTTCGGGAAATTTTTTAAAAATTGGTTGAAATAATTTTTTTCTACATTTTTGTTGGGCAGAATTTAGAAAAGTTCTCTTGTTTCAAAAAATTGTGTGGAACCAATAATTTTCTAAATTTTAAATTTATTTATCTTCCATTAAACTTCATTCATTTTTCAATAAAATTTATTTATTTTTCATTGCGATTTATTGAATTTATGCAGTTCATTTTGATTATTTACTTAAACTAATTTAAATTTATTGAGTATTATATTGTTATTTCATTTTATATTTTCGTATTATTGTTATAAATTATTCAACAAATAAAAAATTTAGATCAAGGAGAAATAAAAATAAATCAGAATAGGAACAAAAAGAATAAAAGTAGGTACAAATAAAAAATGACATAACAATGAAAATAAACAAATAAGAATAAAAAACTAATAAGAATAAAAATAAATAAGAATAGAAATAAATAAGAAAAAATAAATTAGAATAAAAGAATAAGAAAAAAAGAATGAGGAATAAAACAAAAATGAAAAAATAAAAAAAATTTATTAAAATTAAGAATTTAAAAAAAGCTTTGTAAAAATTTATCCATATTTGTAAAAAATTCGATATTTTTAAAGTTTTTTGGTAAAATATTTTTGTACAGTGTCCGAGAATGTCCACCAACAACAGTTCATTGATAGACCTATCCTTGACCACTTTGGCTGCTTCGAAGCCGGCCCAGCCTTGAATTATGATAATTACAGTAATCAACAGTTGCTTATGCATTTGTACGTTGTACTTGATCATCAAACGAAATTCTTATCAGCATCTCTAATGGTCAACGTAATAATTAGCATATTAGCAACAGATATGCTATTATCTTTATTTTTGCTTCAAGATCATGCGCAACATTCTACCATGAAGTGCTCATGATTCCGGAAATATGGCCGACTTTCATGTGCCACTGTACTCCAACCGTACAAATTATTTTTTCCATGAATACCCAAGTATCATTGTGCATCGTTAGCTTGGATAGATTAGCTACAGTAACCTGGCCTTTATTCTACGTGGAAAATTCGTCAGTCGGTACTTGCTTATTTCGAATATGTAAATTTCTACCGACGCTCTATTCCTTTTCTGTACAGTAATCTACTTTTTAAGTTTTTTCGACGACTACAGTAACCTGCAACCCTACTTGCCCATCTGTTTGGCCAGGAGTTCGATGGGCCTTTATTATTGGGAATTTTGCACCATGCATTATTGGCTACAAATTTCATTACAGTAACCGCTTATACTTGTATTTTATTGTACTTGACGATCAAAATTTTACAACGCAAGTTTACTGTAGCTAGTGATGAATACAAAATATCCCCGATGACGCTCATTTCAATAAACAATTGACCAAATTTTCGGTTTTAATGCTTTAATATCCGCTTCGACGAATTTTCTAAATTTTTATTAACGAAAATTTTACAATTTGATTCTAAAATTAAAATTTTGATCGCCCTCTATCCGGTCCCTTGTCAATAATTAACGGATCAACTTTGTTTATCATGTTTTTATTATTGTCTGATGAATTAGGTCACATTGGAAGAGAATGTTTGGTCTGTAAATGGAGGATATTATTAATTTTGCATTTGTTATTAGTTCATTCATCAAAAATTGATGGATCAAATGATATAAATAGCTTTTTTTGAAGAAAAAACGTGCTTACATGAAATGATCAGAATAAGAAGAAAGATGTGCAATTTTGAATTGTTTCATAGCAAACTGTACTTGCAGAATGACTTACAGTAAAAGAGCAGTTGAAGCTCAGGAACTGTTTGTAATAGCGCAGCCTGCAAAGGTTTGTCGTTTTTTAAGTCCAATCCGCAAGTTCATATATGATAGCATGCAAAGTTTCCAGAACATTCGAAGCTGATGATACTGTAATCCGATGTAAGTTTTTTTCATTCTTGTTGTTTTTGTGTCGCCCGTGTTGTTGCGCTTTATGCTTTGTGTTCTTTTTGCTTAGTGTTTGCATTTTGAGGTAATATGTCAGTCTTATTTTATGTAAAATATAAAACTAAATTTTGTTTTCTAGGTTTTGTCCAACTTATCCAATATTAGTTTGAGTAAAATTACAAATCATAGATTGGAAAGTCAGCACATTTCCAAATTCGGCATCCTAAATCCTTGGCTTCTTGTACCAGCATTCCATGGCATGTTGGTGAAGGTCAGGGTTCATACACAACCTGGAAAACACAGGGCATTTTTTTCAGGTCTGGAAAACCTGGAAAACACGGGGAATTTTGTGGAAAAATAAATATTTTGTGTTGAAAAGTAGAGGAAAATGGTCAAATTTTTTGGGCCCGCTGCGGCGAGTTTTCTTATTCGACTATGCACATTGAAAGTCAAATTGCTTAAAATCATCTGTTCTAGTGTGTTTCCACCGATTTTGTCATTTTTTGTCAGTCCGCGCATAAGGCCCGCAAGTACCAAGTGGAGTGAGCGAGGCAGACCATCAACAGTCGTCTTACTGTAGCGCACATCGGTACGCGTGCGCTGGCTCTCTCGATGTGCATTATTCGTTGTGTTTTTTATTACGTACATTTTCTACTGGTTAAATGTTGTACTCGCTGCCTCCATGCACGCCCGCCTTTGTCTGCCTTTTTCCCAGTGCCTGGGAGTGAATTTGTTTTTATTCTCACCCGTCGCGTTTGTAAGTAAGTGTTTTTCATTGCGTAAGATAAAATTGAAGAAAGGTCTTTCCTTTCTCGTACTTATTTAATTCGGGAGACAATTAAGGAAGTATCTTTCCTTGATTGGTAGGGGTTATTAGTGTCGGGTTTAAGTACTGTTAATTAAGTTAATGGGGTAAGCATGGGCGTGGGAAATACGTACATTAAGGACGAACCCTGGGATCCCAATCATGCCTGAACTCAAAGCCCTGACTTATTATCAAATACAACACATCGAGTATTTGAAATCGTTTTTTTTTTAGTTTTTCAACTTCAACTTTTAATTTAGCCTTTAAATTATTATGTCAAAGTCAATGTCTCAATTGGATTGTAAGGGTAATATTCGAGAAAACATTCAAACTCCTCATTTATGCCAGAAAATTGGAGACTAATCAACAAAATGTTTTCACCTGGAAAACATGGAAAACACAGGGAAGTTTTTTTGTCCAACTCTGTATGGAACGTACCAGTTTGTTTATGTACCCTGGAACGTACCAGTTTGTTTAAAAGGTTAAGGAATTGCTGAAACTTGCGAAAATCCAAATATTCAAAATCTATCACCAAGTTTTCGAAAATGGAAAAGAATCGTTTGCATCACTCTAACGTTTGTTGTATTTTATGATGCGGTCAGGAATTGATGAGTTAGGCCGACGTGCGCTACAGTAAGATGGCTGTTGATGGTCCACATCGCTCACTCCACTTGGTACTTGGGGGCCTCATGCACGGTTTGACAAAAAATGATGAAATCGGCGGAAACACACTACAACACGTTTCCGGCTATGAAAAAAAAGGTTTTTATCAAGAGCTAACAAATGCCAATGACTGCAATTTTGATAATTACTACTATTTCAAGCGTTCGCCTGGTACGCAAGAAACCTTAAATGAAAAATTAGCATTACTTAACGGAAATACTTTATATGTGAAGTAATTTTATTTTTCATGTTTTCATTATATTCTGATGAATTTAGGTCACGTCAGAAAGAATTTTTGGTCCTCAAGTTGAGCTTATTCATTATATTTTAATTTGTTTATTAGTCCATTGACCAAAAATTCACCAATAAAGTGATCCATATGGCTCTCTTTGAAGAAAAAAAACATGCTTGCATGAGACGATTTATACAGGGTGAGCCAAAAAAAGGGGATCGGTGCTGACTTTCATAACTTTTGAACGGATGAAGCTTTTTTAAGTGGATTGCTGCATTAGAATGCCCTGTTATCTTTGCTATTAAAGCCAAGTTTTATGCACCTAGCCTACACTATTTACTCGAATAAACACTGCGGCGTTTATTTTTTCAATTGTACTTTTGATGCGGCGTTTATTTGAGGGCTGCCTATATTCGAGGGTGGCATTTATTTGAATTCTGAGTTAAACACCACATATATTTTAATAAAATTTTCACTTTTTTAACAATTAATATTCATAATTAACAAATTTTTATAAAAGCACTGATAATAGGTACTTAGGTATATATTCAGCGAATTTCAACTGTTATAATTTCATCATCCAAATCAACTTCAAACTCGTTTAAGTACACTGATTTTTCCTCTAAAAAATGATCGTCTTCTTCTTTTTCTAACAGTGGATCCTTGACATTCAATGTAATAGATTGAATTTCACGTTGCAATTGACGATTTTTTTCGATTAAAAGTTCCTTTTGCACTTTAAATTCGTTTATTCGAGGGCGGTGTTTTTTTCACACATAAGGTGCGGCATTTATTTGAGGGTGGCATTTATTCAAGGGCGGCATATATTCAAATGACTACGGTATATGGTTACTGTACAAACAGAAATTTAGTAAAAGTGGTCATTTTTCAAAAGGTATAAATTTTGAAATCAATGTAAAAGTTGTCCTATTGTGAGAAAAGTTTTGTCAAGGGTTTTACGCACAATAACACTTTAAAATTTACTCAGATTTATAAGTTATGTGTAATTTAAAGTTATTAATGTCTTGTGTCAATATGGGGCAAAATTTCGCCAAAATCAAGGGCTTTTGTTTTGAAATTGGAGAAAACCAAATTCAAAACAAAATCAATTCTGTCATTGACCAGATCGAAAAAACGATTGAAATTATTGGTGTAATAGAATGTAGGACACAATAAAAATAAAATGGTTCTCTTCTAGTTTCCAGCTGTTTTATTGTCCTCATGATTGGATTTATTGCACTTTTCTGTTGTAAAACAGGTTGATTTTATAAATATTTGTCAATTTTTCAAAATTTATTTGTGGCCAAAGCAGCCACCTACACTATGAATTGTTGCAAAAAGAGAGCGCCTTTCCTGTTGCTCAGTTGGTTAGAGCATGTGGATGGTAGCTGCTAGGTCCCGGCTTCAAGTCCAGGACTGAGTCTAACATTTACTGAAGCCCTGAGTAGCGGGAACAGGTTGCCTCAACACTAGTGACCCTTGACGGTCTGTCAAACTCGACAGTGGAGGGATGTTGAGAGTGGCCAAAGCAGCCACCTCAACTACGAATTGTTGCAAAAAGAGAGCGCCTTTCCTGTTGCTCAGTTGGTTAGAGAATGTGGATGGTAGCTGCTAGGTCCCAGCTTCAAGTCCAGGACTGAGTCTAACGTTTACTGAAGCCCTGAGTAGCCGGAACAGGTTGCCTCAACACTGGTGACCCTTGACGATCTGTCAAACTCGACAGTGGAGGGATATTGAGAGTGGCAAAAGCAGCCACCTCAACTATGAATTGTTGCAAAAAGAGAGTGCCTTTCTCGTTGCTCAGTTGACTCAGTTGGTTAAAGCTTGCAGACTGTAACTGCAAGGTCCCGGGTTCAAGTCCAGGACTGAGCCTAACTTTTACTGAAGCCCAGAGTAGCGGTTACATTTTTCTGTTGTAAAACAGGTTGATTTTATCAATTTTTGTCGATTTTTCTCAATACCTTTTTGGCTCACCCTGTATAACAGTATGAAAAAATACACAAGTTGAATAATCTTATTTTAATCTGTACCCACCATCTACAGTAAAAAGATCACTCGAAGATCAATGACGATTTGTAATATGGGGGGTCACAAAAACTTTTGTTGTTTTTTGTATTTGATCAGCAACTTCATATACAACGTGTAAAGCTGGTAGAAGATTAAAATCTGGTGAGACAGTAATGTAATGTGAGTCTTTTATTTTTTTTGTCTGGTGTGTGCTGTTTTTTGTGCTGTATGTTCATTTTGCGTAGCTCTAGTTGTAAGCAGGAGACCATAAAACATAAAATCAATTTGTGTTTTTTAGTCATATTATATTTATCCGAGATTAGTTTGCGTAATAATTACAAACCATAGATTTGAAAGTCAGCACATTTTTGAATTCTGCATCCGAGAACCATGGCTTCTCGTACCATTTCTCAGCATTCCATCAATGAGAAATTGATGATAGTAATAGTTCATTTCAAAAGTTGTGGAATAGCCCAAACTTGTGAATTTGCATCACTTTAAGGTTTAGGGCTGTGTAAAAGGCTTTTATCAAAAGCTAAGGAATCCCAATGGCTGCAATTTGGATATTTACAACTATTTTAAGGATTTGCCTGCCACACAACAAACCTTTAAGGAAATATTAGCGTTCATTTGATAATGGCTGTCTGGATCAACTTAATTTGTCATGTTTTTTTGTTTTGCGACATATTCAGGTCATGTATGAAAACAGTTTCCGGCTTCAATATGGAGGATATTCATTAATTTTTCATTTGTTTATAAGTTTTTTGATCAAAAATTCATGAATAAAATAATCCAAATGTTATTTTCTGAAGAAATAACATGTTTACACGGAATGATTTATACCTCAGTAAGAAAAAAAAGATGCACAAGTTATATTACTTAATAGCAATCTGTTCTTAAAGAATGATCTACAGTATAAGATTACTTGGAGATCAGGAATTTCTGGAAAAAGTTGTGAATCTTGCACATTCTATTGTGTCTTTTTTATAGTGTATTTGATCAAGATCAATCTGATTTTGCTAAAAACTTGATACAAAATGACAGTATTTTGAAAAAACATTTTTTGATCAAATCAAAATTTTTACAAGCACTAAATTTTTTACAATACTAAAATCTTTTTTTTGATAAATTTATAAAGAATTTTGGACTAAAAATCAGATTTTTCCTTCAACAATTCTTCATTAATAAATCAGAAATGAAAACGAAAAAAAATATATTTCATTAGGAATTTATGGATAAGGAATAAAAAACACAGATACAATGGTCAAGATGAGGGATTTTTGTTCAAAAGATCAATATAAATCATGCAATACTCAAAAGTTAGGTTTTTTGCTGCATTCTTTTTGGTTGATATGAAATCTTGAGGTTCAAAAATCCTCAGTGAATAGAAGCAAGAATACTGTAATTTTAGTTTTTTTCACCTCACTATCAAACCAAATCATGTGAATCCTAAGAAACTATAAGAATTGACATGAAATGATTATCAAACTTCTTTATGTAGCATGAGTCAAAATTTTATGTGATTTTTTGATCATGCTCGAACTTCGCACCCCATGATGATTCTGATAAATTTCTCCAAAAATTTTCATCAGATCAAATTTAATTTACATGAAAAACTGTAAAATACCAGAAAAAAACAAAACAACATACAATACACTTTGTCATCCTGCATACCTTTCCTACAGTAATCCATGAGTTTTTCCTTGGAATATCTGATCCTACTGTACCTTTCATCCTTTTTATAATGTGCGAATTAATCATACTTTCATAAAAACATTATAAAAACTTATTTCTCTTATCTTTCAAGTTCTGCCCGCCCCAGTTGACATCATCCCCAGCCAGCATGATTTTCGATCCAAAATCGTCGGTCACATGACCAAAAGTTGACTGGCCAGCCTGAAAGGAGAAGAAGAAACGTCTATCACATGATCAAAAAGAAGACTATCATGAAATTCCAACATAACTTTTTATGTTTGTTTTTATGTAACTTGTTGTGTATATATTTCTAAGCTTTTCCATACCTTTTGGGATTTCGTTTCGTTTTCACTTGTCATTGCCGTGCCTCACCTTTGTGAATATTTGCTGCCACTTTGCCATTCTTTTTGGGTCAACGTGCCTGCCAATAAATTAGTAATTAATAATTGGTCTATCGACTTTGAGCTTCAAAGAGAGAATAGAAGTTGTCCATAGATTCTATTCCAAATTAAGTCGTCCTCAATTCAATTCCTGCACCTACAGTAATAACAATAGAGTCAGTTTCCAACCATTACTCCTGATTTTCCTACCATCTCGGTTTGCTCTTACTGTAGAAATTGTCCGATTGTGTGATTCTTGCTACAGTAACCTAACCTCTGTGTACAACAACCCCCATCTAACCCTTACAAAATCACACAAATCGATCAATAATTGCTTAAGGTGTGAGTTTGATCTGCAGCCATATCAAAAATTACGCAATATCAAGCTCTTCTGCTTTATGATTCGAAATTTCATGGTCGAGTTTGGCACACAATGATCTTTCTCTCAAAAGTAGTTTGATTAAACTTCTTGGGTTGGAAAGAATTGACATTATCACTTACTAATGCTGTAGTGTATTTCCGCCAATTTGTAGAATATTCTCGTATTTGTCGTTTTTCGAAAGAGGCGTGCAGGTTCAAAGTGTAGTGAGCGACGTGGACCATCAAGAGACGTCTTACTGTAGCCCAAATCGGCACACATGCATTAGGCTCTCTCTCTTATTATTAGTGTTGTTATATTTTTGCGTATTAACCCGCCTCCCCGTGCGCCAAGTCCATTGTGTGTTTTCCCTAGCATGAGGGAGTTTTATTATTCCTTGCCCACTCAAATTTTGTATGAGTAAGTGTGTTTTTGTGTTAGATAAAATCGGAGAAAATTCTCCTTTATTTTTCATACCAAATTGGGAGACAGATTAAGGAACTTGGTTTTCTTAGTCTGTGGGTTAATTATCGTCGGGTTTAAGCACTTTAATTAAGTTTTAATCGGGTAAGTTTGGGCGTTGGAAATATGTGCATTAAGGACAAATTCTGGAATCCCACTCCTGCCTTCACTCCTAAAACCCCGACCATCTTGAATATACAACACTAATCATTCTATATTTGATTTTTGCAATGAGATCAAAATAGCAAATATTCTGGTATAATTGAATCGAAAATTCATGTGATCTTGATTGTGGTTTTTTGGAAATTATGATCTATTTTTTGAGCTTCTCAAAAAAGTTGTTTTTTTGGATGAAAAAATTTTTTTGGATGAAAAAATTTTTTTTGGATGTGTAACGTACCTGCTAACACAGTACTGTAAATATATACCACACTGTATGTGATAGTAGTTATTAAATATTATTTCATTTTCCTATTTTATCGTCTCAAGGGTGTCTGGGATTCACACCCAAACATTCCTATAAAATTACATGAAGTACTTTATTTTGATCCGTTCACACCCCAGTAGCCCAATTAAGATGCCCCAATTAATTTGTGCAAACAGCAGCTGGTCCCCTAGAACCTGCACTAAACCACACATTCCACAGCTACCGTAATCCCCCGTAAAAATCGTAAACAACACCTGCACACAGTAAAATAAGTAACAGCCCCGCCAGACAGTAGTCTCAAGTGCAACGGTAGCGACGGCCCCACAAGACATGTGTATACAGAGAAACTGATACAGGAAGCATGCACAGAAGCACAGAGGTGTGGCTAAGCCCACCGTAGGAAGCAAGCAAGACACGAAAAGCATGCCGTACTAGAAAAGCATTAAAGGGCGTGACTAAATAAGCATGAATAGTAAAGCAGGAAGCGACGATTGGCGGAAGAAGATGGACAGAAGCACGACCTCCCGCGACGCCCAGGGAGTGGCCAAAAACGTCATATTTAAAGAGAAGCAAAGTGTGATTTTATCATTATTGTTGTAATTTCTCAATCTTCGGTTCCCCCGCTCGTTCGTTTATATTTGCAAGCAGCCGTTTTCGAAAGCAGTTAAACTGAGTCGTATTTTTATTTGCAAGCAAATGGGCCGTTCAATTTTGTGTAGTCCACATTCAAGCGACCGTCCACCATCCGTTGTATTATCGTAGCTACCACGCCCCGCGCCCCTTTTTGTCCGCCGTAACGACCATAATTGGATAAAGTAAAGTGCTTCACAAAATCTGGTCGTAACAGATGAAATAATCATGGTCACAGTGCAAGGTGCTAAATTTACTTCATGACCGGAATCAAGCTTTTATATACTAGAAATCAAAAATTGGTGTGATTTTTTCAACATGATCCAAAATTGCACACTGTGTTTTTTCTACGAAGATTTTCAAAAAAAATCGCCTGATCAAAGTTTTAGGATGGAAAAAGAATAAGAAATATTGATTATTATTCTTGGATTTTATTTCACGTTTGCAGTTAGGTGGATCAAAAAAAGATCCAATTCAAATCTCTTCTATACCTAGAATCGAAAGTTCATGCGATATTTTGATCATGTTTAACATAATTTTTCTGGCAAATTTTACAAAATATTGCCTGATCAAACTTTTTGGATGGGAAAAAATTCAGAAAAATTGCTAATTATAGTTGAAATCTATTTGAGATTTACAATCGTATCAAGATATTCTCTCATATCAAGCTTTTGTGTTCCTTGATTCGAAAATTCGTGTGCATTTTGATCCTGCTTGAACTTTTCAGATCATGATCATTATATCAAATTTTTCAAAAAATTGTCGAAAAAAATCGAAAATTTCCGATAGGAAAAAACACCAATATCTGTAATCGTTGTTGATGAAGTATATTTCAGACTCTTAAGCTGATCAAAAGCTGATCTCATATCAAGCTGTTCTGATTTAGGAATCAAAAATGCAGGTTTAATTTTTGATTATACTTTGATCTATCTATCAAATCCCTAGAAAATTGCCTGATCAAACTTTTTGGGTAAGAAATATCATCGATATTGCTGATCATAGACCAGGGTGAGAATTTCAATTCAGATCTGCCACCAAATCAAATGTGCTACAATATCTAGCTTTTGTATATCAATAAATCAAAAATTTATATGATTTTTTGATCATGTTTGAATAAATCATACAAAATGATCTTTCTGTGAAATCTTTCTTTAAAAAATTTTCTGATCAAATTTTTTGGTTATCAAAAATTACCAATATCATTAATCATTCTTGGAGTTAATTTGACGTTTGTAATCAGATCAGAAAAAGCTTTCACAGCCAGACTTTTTTGTATAATAAATCGAAAATTGATGTCATTTTTTAAATCATGCTTGAATTATTTACATCATGATCTCTCCGACAAATCTCTCGTTCTCAAAAAAACCAAACTTTTTTGGTGATAAAAAATCACCAATATTGAGAGTTTAAGGTGCAAAGTTCACTTGAGTTCCGAAATCAGATCAAAATATCCTCCCGCATCAAGCTTCTCTATAGTAGAAATCAAAAATTCATGTGATTTTTTGATCAGACTTGAACTCGCACATCATGATCGAATCTATCACAAAAAAATTTTTAGATCAATTTTTCTGTATTGAAAAAATCGCGGTTTTTTTACAAAAGTCGAAACTGTATGTTTCAGGTCTGCAAACGGATGAAAAATGATCCAATATCAAGTTTTTTTGCACCATGAATCAATACTTCATGTAAATTTTCCATGCATCAAATTTTGAAATCTTTTTACCAAATCTGTGTGATCAAAACTTTTGGATCAAAAAAAAAACATCGCAAATCTTTGTTGTAAGTTTATTTGAAGTGTGTAGTCTGATAAAAAAAATGCTCTTCAATCTATATTTTTTGCATAATTGAAAATTCGTGTAATTTTTTTATCATGCTTGAAACTTGCTATATCACGATATTTCTGTCAAAAATCGTCTAATCAAAGTTTTTGGATGGGAAAAATTATTAATATTGTTGATCATATTGCAAGGTGAAAACTTCATTTCAGGTTAATCAGATCAAAAATGTTCCATTATCAAGCTTTTCTGCTGCTCTATGAATCAAGAATCCATGTGAGTTTTTGGCTATGGCTAAAATTCGCAAAGCTTGATATTTTAATCAAATTTAAAAACAATTTTTTGATCAATTTTTTCCATTGGGAAATAACAACAAGCTTGCTTATCATAACTGAAGTTCATTTCTCATGTCTGTGTCACGTGCCGACGAATTCCGTCGAACGTCAGGTGATTCACATCACAATTTTTCATTATGTTTTTCGTTACGTTTTGTGTTACAGTAATTTGCATCAATTTTGCATTTCATTTTTATAATTTTTACATGCAATTTATGTGTGTACTTTTTTATGCTTCGTTTCTGTTTCTGTTTGCACATTTTATTTCCGTTTCGACTTATTATTTTGATCGCACACGTAGACTACGGTATGTACCTGCTAGTCAAGAATTTCTGTTAGAGATAAGCTCTCCGAGCTCATGGCTGTAATTGGAGCACAACGTGCATCTCTTATCAGTAAAAACTAGCAACGTTTCACAACGTGAAACGACTAGTTCGAAATTCTCACTAGATGACGTTCCTATGTTAAGCATGGAGAGTGAAAACTCGCCCCAATGCTTAACCTTGTGAACTGGAAAATGTCTATGTGACCATAGGCATCTTCTGCAACGATTTCTGCTGCAGAAGTAAGCTTGGGGGAGTGTTAACTCCGCCCAAGGCATACTGTAGTTTATGGAGCCCTTTAAAAGGGCATGTTTTGTCATTTTTTGTGTCTTGTCTTCGACTCTAATCAGTTGTTGCGTTTTAGCCTTGCGTCTTGCCTTTTGCCGTCGTTATTATTATATTTTATTGTCAACTGCGTTTGCCGCTCATCGAATAAATTTGCATACACTCGCCTCAGGCGGTCATATATGTTACCTCTACAGTGACCCGACCGTAGGAGCTCACCGCCCATCACCGTTGATCAAAGAACCCCCCTGCCCTCGCCGAGGAAACGTCTGTTACCGCCACCTGCCGATCCGCAGCTGCATTACCCTACGCCGAATCGCCCGGATTCCCGTTCCCGCTCGTTGCCATCCGTAGAACCCACAGTTTGACCCCCGAACCCATCGCCCAGCACCGAGTAGTTTGAGAAGAGGTTTAGTAAGTCTTCTCAGGGATTATTATTGTTGAGGTATATTTGTGGGAGTCTCCCCTAAGCTAGTTTCCCTTGGAAGTACCCTCAGTTAAGAAAGCCCTCATACCCTTAAGGTCAGGGCCAATATGGGGATTTAGGTTAACAATCGGGTCCCCTACAGTACGCCATTCTGTGAATGGCACCGTCACTCATTCCTAATGAATGAGGACTAGGGATTGGCACCCCCGACCCGGCCGCGTTGTCCATTATTCTACAGCATAACCTTAGGACAAGGCCGAGGTACACCATAGGTTTACCTGTGGTAGTACCAGCTGGGTTAGGTTCCCGAACTGAAACCATTAACGGAGCCACCCCACGGGGTCACAGCATGTCACTTGCAGTGTCATGACCGTATTTCCTATGCAATATGGTATGGGGTTTCCCATCAATGTGACTGATCATCAATCTGTTTAATGTGACATGGCTCCCAATTTCAGTTAATGTGACATCTGCAATCATATGAAAAATATCATTAAGTGATCTTGAAGTCTTACACATCTGATGATCATTTTAAAAAAAAACTTGACATCAGCAATCGTTCGAGACCATCGGTAGTTTCTTTATGCTCAATTACAGTACATTGATAAACTTACGATTCGCACGTGCGAAGAAAAATTGAATCAGAAGGAAAATCTACAGTACACCTGAAATATTTTGATTCGCAAGTTGATTGCCGGAGTATTGACTTCAGCCGAGATACTTATTGTAAAGTAATGCTAAAATCTAATTCATTTTACGTTTTTTCATAGATTTTTGGAAAATTAATACAGTAAGCTGATAAATATTGATTTGCAAGAGCTAAAAAAATCTACAGTGCACCCGCGAAAATTTTGATTCGCAAGTTTGTTGTTGCAGTGAAAGTACAGTTTTGCGCACATTCCATTTAGTATAGTATCCTTGCGACCAGAATTATTTCCTCTAATAGTTATCTGTTGATGAATTACAGTACGCTGATGAACTTTTGATTCGCAAGTGCTTAGAGAATACAATAGCAAAAACATCTACAGTACACGTGAAATATTTTGATTCGCAAGTTGATCGTCAATTACAGTAAACTTTTGCTCAGCAGCAAAATGGGTCGTATGACGTCCAGCGGCGCGTTGCAGTTGTTCTCCGGCGATTTGAACGGCAAATTTAACGACCTGTAAACGCCCGATCCGTCGGGTCAACGTTTAATTTGCAATTCGTCTGATTTTCGTAACGCCAAGGTGACGTCAGCAGCAGCGGCGGAAAAATTCTACAATGCGGCGATTTTTCTAGCGCTTACAGTAAACTTGTACTTTAGTGTACGTTAATTTACAACGAAATATAAAAATGTGTAAAGTACGGTGTTGAGTTTTCTACGCCGAATATGAATGGTTTAGTTTTCAAATTTACATTAATATCTTTGAATAAAAAATCTTACAGTAGGATTATTATTCTTATTTACACTTTGATTTTGTAAACTGGTCCAGGTGAAGAAATTGAACTGATTTTTGAGAATTTTATTTTATAGAATTATAGAATTTTATAGAATAGAATTTTATAGAATAGAATTTTATAGAATAGAATTTTATAGAATAGAATTTTATAGAATAGAATTTTATAGAATAGAATTTTATAGAATAGAATTTTATAGAATAGAATTTTATAGAATAGAATTTTATAGAATAGAATTTTATAGAATAGAATTTTATAGAATAGAATTTTATAGAATAGAATTTTATAGAATAGAATTTTATAGAATAGAATTTTATAGAATAGAATTTTATAGAATAGAATTTTATAGAATAGAATTTTATAGAATAGAATTTTATAGAATAGAATTTTATAGAATAGAATTTTATCAAAATAACTTTCTGAAATATTTTCCGAAGAATAACATTAATAAAATCAGATGAATTTCCGATATTCAGGAACTTTGTTTGCTTCATATCCGTAAAATGTCGATCATATGCATTATGGATCGTGTAAATCATCCACAAACGTCAGCCAACACAGTTACAAAACTACACATTCTGTGCATTGATCCTCGGCTTGCTGACGTCATAGTCATCATGATTCACTTGAATCAGGAGATGACGTCACGAATCAGAGTTGAAAGATTTGTTGGAAGACCTTGCTGACGTCAAACCTGCGAATTTTTGTGAACAATTACAGTAAGACTTTTAAGGAAATTAAACGCATTTGAAATGTACTTCTTAATCGAATTGGTGTTTTTATTAAGTAAAATTTTTGACGCTCTCGTTTATTTTAATTTTATTTTAATATATTTCAATTTTATCTTATTTTTATTTCATTTTTATTTTTATTTTATTTTTATTTTATTTTATTTTTATTTTTGTTTCATTTTATTTTTATTTTATTTTTTCTATTTTATTTTCATTTTATTTTTATTTTATTTTCATTTTATTTTTATTTTATTTTTATTTTATTTTTATTTTATTTTTATTTTATTTTTATTTTATTTTTTCTATTTTATTTTCATTTTATTTTTATTTTATTTTCATTTTATTTTTATTTTATTTTTATTTTATTTTTATTTTATTTTAATTTTAATTTTAATTTTAATTTTAATTTTAATTTTATTTTGATTTTAATTTTATTTTATTTTATCTTTATTTTTATCTTTATTTTTATTTTATTTTTATTTTATTTTTTTTTATTTTTATTTTATTTTTATTTTATTTTTATTTTATTTTTATTTCATTTTCATTTTTTTTTCATTTTATTTTTATTTTATTTTTATTTTATTTTTATTTTATTTTTATTTTATTTTATTTTTATTTTATTTTTATTTTATCTTTATTTTATTTATATTTTATTTTTATTTTTTTTAATTTTATTTTTATTTTATTTTTATTTTTTTTATTTTATTTTTATTTTATTTTTATTCTGTTTTTATTTTATTTTTATTTTTATTTTATTTTATTTTATTTTTATTTTATTTTATTTTTATTTTATTTTTATTTACACAACTTGTCGTTGAACGACTACTCCTTCAGGGCAAATTGTAGTGCGAGAGCCATTATTAGGTAGTCCACCCGGCCAACATGGAGGATTTTTTGGAGTGAAATTACTAAAAATTAATTTTTAGATCAAAACGAAGTTTTTTATTTTTGATAAAAAAATCGGTTCGATAAAATAAAATTGGATATATTTTGGTTCAGAATGTTTTTTTTTGTTAAAAAAATTTCTGATTTTTGATACGAAAATAAATAGATTTTCATTTCCTATAAATGAATTTTTTTTCATTTTTGATCTAAATAAATTTTTTGATCAAAGCAATTCGTCATTTTTTATCAGAATAAAATTCAGTTTTCATTTTTGATCAATGAAATAGGATTCTTTTTCGATCAAAATAATTTTTCTGATTAATAAAATTAGCAATAAAAATTTTTTTAATCAATGAAATTTTTCATGTTTGAACAGAAGAAAATTCAGTTACTATTTTTCACTAATCAAATTTCATTCGTTTTTGATCAAAATAATTTTTATGTATCATTGAACTTTGTCATTTTTGATCAAAGAAAAATCCAGTTTTCATTTTTGATTAATGAAATTTAATTTTTAATTAAAATAAAATTTTTCGATTAGAAAAGTCTTTCATTTTTTAATCAAAAATTACATATGTTATTGATCAAAAATTTTTTTGGATTAAAAGAACTTTTTATTTTTGACCAAAAGAAAAATCAGTTTTAATTAATGAAATCGGATTCATTTTTCATAAACATAAATTTTTTGATCAATGGAACTTGTCATTTTTGATCAAAATTTATTCTTTATTTTTGATCAACGAAATTTAATTTTTTTTTGATCAAATAACTTATGTCATTTTTCATAAGGGAAAAATTCAGTTTTGATTTTTGATTAATGAAATTTAATTCTTTTTTGGTCAAATAAATTTTTTTGATTAATAAAATTTGTCATTTGTGATCAGAGAAAAATTCAGTTTTAATTTTTGATCAATGAAATTTGATTCATTTCTGATCTAAATAAATTTTTTGACCAATAAAATTTGTTATTTTTGATCGGAAAAAATTTCATTTTTCTTTTTTTTTGATCAATGAAATTTTATTCATTTTTGATTTAAACGAATTTTTTAATCAATGAAATTTGTTATTTTCGATCAGAAGGAAATTTAGTTTTCAGTTTTGATCAATGAAATTTCATTCTTTTCAAGTCAAAATAAATTTTTTTATCAATAAAATTTGTCATTTTTGATCGTAAAAAAATATATTTTCAATTTTGCTGAACGGAATTTAATTTTTTTTGTGATCAAAATAAGTTTTTTGATCGATGAAATTCAATTCGTTTTTCATGGAAATAAATTTTTTTGATAAATAAAATTTGTCATTTGTGATCAGAAAAAATTCAGTTTTCATTTTTGATCGCTGAAATTCAATTCTTTCTTGATAAAAATAAATTTTTTGATCGATGAAAATTTGTCATTCTTGATCAGAAAATAATTCATTTCTCATTTTTTAATTATAAAATTTGATTTATTTTTGATTAAAATGAATTTTTTGATCAATGAGACTTGTCATTTTTGATCAGAAAAAAATTACCCTTCATTTTTGATCAGTGAAATTTGATTCATTTTTTATCAAAATGAATTTTTTTGATCAATAAAATTTGTCATTTTTGATAAGAAAAAAATTCAATTTTAATTTTTGATCAATAAAATTTATCTTTTTTGATCAAAATAATTTTTTTGATCAATATAATTTGTCATTTTTGACCAGAAAGAAATTTATTTTTCATTTTTGGTTAATGAAATTTGATTCATTTTTGGTCAAAATAAATTTTTTTGATTAATGAAATTTATCATTTTTTTAACAAAAAAATCATTTTTGATTTTTGATCAATTCAATTTGATTCATTTTTGATCAAAATAAATTTTTTATCGCTGAAATTTGTCATTTTTGATGCGAAAAAAATTTAGTTTTAATTTTTGATCAATGAAATTTGCCATTTTTTGATCAGAGAAACTGAATCTTTCATTTTTGATGAATGAATTTTTTTTTTGATCAAAACAAACTTTTTGATCAATAAAATTTCTCATTTTTTATCCGAAAGAAATTCAGTTCTCATTTTTGATTAACTAAATTTAATTTTTTTTGATCAGAATAAATTTTTTTTAATTGATGAAATTTCTTATATTTGATCAGAAAAAAATTCAGTTTTCATTTTTGATCCATGAACTTTGTCATTTTGGATGAGAAAGAAATTCAATTTTGATTTTTGGTTAATGAAATTTAATTCATTTTTGATCAGAATAAATTTTTTGATTAAAGAAATTTGTCATTTTTATCAGAAAGAAATTATTTTTCATTTTTGATCAATGCAATTTGATTCATTTTTGATCTAAATAAATTCTGTAATCGCAGAAAATTGTTAATTTTGATCAGAAAAAAATTTAGTTTAAATTTTTGATCAATGAAATTTATATCTTTTTTGATCAGAATAAATTTTTTGATCAATGAAATTTGTCATTTTTGATAAGAGAAACTGAATCTTACATTTTTGATGAATAAAATTTTTTTCGATCAAAACTAACTTTTTCATCAATGAAATTTCTCATTTTTTATCCGAAACAAATTCAGTTTTCATTTTTGATTAATTAAATTCAATTTTTGATTGATAAAATTTCTTATTTTTGATCATAAAAAATTCAGTTTTTATGCCTGATGAATGAAATTTATATCTTTTTTGATAAGAATAAATTTTTTTAACCACGAAATTTGTCATTTTGGATCAGAAAAAATTTAGTTTCAATTTTTGGTCAATAAAATTCATATTTTTTGATCGAAATGAATTTTTTGATCAATGAAATTTTTTATTTTTCATGAGAAAAACTTCAATTTTCATTCTTCGTCAATAAATTTAGTTCTTTTTTGATGAAAATAAATTCTTTGATCAATAGAACTAGTAATTTTTGATCAGAAAGAATTTCAGTTTTAATTTTTAGCAATGAAATTTAATTCTTTTTTGATGAGAGCAAATATTTTTAATCTATAAAATTTCATATTTTTAATCAGAAAAAATTCTTTTTTCTTTTTTGATCAATGGAATTGGATTTTTTTGATCAAAATAAATTTTTTGATCGATGGAATTTGTCATTTTTGATCAGAAAAAAAGTTCACATTTCATTTTTGATCAACGAAATTTAAATTTATATGTTTTTTAATCAAAGTAATTTTTTTTAATCAATAAATTTATTATTTTTGATCAGAGAAAAATTCACTTTTCATTTTTGATCAACGGAATTTAATTTTTTTCGACTGAAATAAATTTCTTTGATCAATAAAATTTATCATTTCTGATCAGAAAAAAATTCAGTTTTTATTTTCGAACAGCGAAATTTAATTTTTTTCAACTGAAATAAATTTCTTTAATCAATAAAATTCCTTATTTTTGATAAGAAAAAAATGAAGTGTTGATTTTTGATCAAGGAAATTCAATTCCTTTTTGATCAAAGGAAATTTCCTGATCAATGAAAGTTTGCCATTTTTGATCAGAAAAAATTCAATTTTGATTTTTGATCAATGAAATTTAGTTCTTTTTCGATTAAATTAAATTTTTTGATCAATTAAATTTGCCATTTTTGATCAGAAAAAATTTGGTTTTAATTTTTGATCAATAAAATTTATCTTTTTTAATCAAAATGAACTTTTTGATCACTAAAACTTTCCAATTTTCATCAGAACAAAAAAATTTAGTTTTGGTTATTGATCAATGGAATTTATATCTTTTTTGATCAATATAATCTGACATTTTTGACCAGAAAAAAATTTATTTTTCATTTTTGATTAATGAAATCCAATTTATTTTTGGTCAAAAAAATTTTTTGATTAATAAAGATTATCATTTTTTCAGAAAAAAACCATTTTTGATTTTTGATCAATGCAATTTGATTCATTTTTGATCAAAATAAATTTTTTGATCAACGGAATTTGTCATTTTTGATCAGAAAAAAATTAGTTTTAATTTTTGATTAATAAAATTTATATTTTTTGATCAAAATGAATTTTTCGATCACTGAAACTTTTCAATTTTCGTCAGAAGAAAAAAATCTAGTTTTGGTTTTTGATCAATTGAATTTATATCTTTTTTGATCAAAATAAATTTTTTGATCAATATAATCTGTCATTTTTGACCAGAAAGAAATTTATTTTTCATTTTTGATTAATGAAATTTGACTCATTTTTCGTCAAATTAAATTTTTTGATTAATAAAGATTATCATTTTTTCAGAAAAAAACCATTTTTGATTTTTGATCAATGCAATTTGATTCATTTTTGATCAAAATATATTTTTTATCACTGAAATTTGTCATTTTTGATGAGAAAAATATTTAGTTTTAATTTTTGATCAATGAAATTTGCCATTTTTTGATCAGAAAAACTGAATTCATTTTTGATGAATGAAAATTTTTTTCAATCGAAACAGACTTTTTGATCAATAAAATTTCTCATTTTTTATCCGAAAGAAATTCAGTTTTCATTTTTGATTAACTAAATTTAATTTTTTCAGATCAGAATAAAATTTTTTAATTAATAAAGTTTCTCATATTTGATCAGAAAAAAATTCAGTGTTCATTTTTGATCAATGAACTTTGTCATTTTGGATGAGAAAGAAATTCGATTTTGATTTTTGATTAATGAAATTTAATTCATTTTTGATCAGAATAAATTTTTTGATCACTGAAACTTTTCAATTTTCGTCAGAACAAAAAAATCTAGTTTTGATTTTTGATAAATTGAATATAATCTGTCATTTTTGACCAGAAAGAAATTTATTTTTCATTTTTGATTAATGAAATTTGATTCATTTTTGGTCAAAATAAATTTTTTAATTAATGAAATTTATCATTTTTTAACAAAAAAATCATTTTTGATTTTTGATCAATGCAATTCGATTCATTTTTGATCAAAATAAATTTTTTTATCACTGAAATTTGTCATTTTTGATGAGAAAAAAATTTAGTTTTATTTTTTGATCAATGAAATTTGCCATTTTTTGATCAGAAAAACTGAATTCATTTTTTTGATGAATGAAATTTTTTTCTGATCAAAACAAACTTTTTGATCAATGAAATTTCTCATTTTTATCCGAAAGAAATTCAGTTTTCATTTTTGATTAATTAAATTTAATTCTTCTTGTGATCAAAATAAATTTTTTTTAATTGATGAAATTTTTGGTCAATGAACTCTGTCATTTTGGATGAGAAAGAAATTCAATTTTGATTTTTGATTAATGAAATCTAATCCATTTTTGATCAGAATAAATTTTTTGAGTAAAGAAATTTGTCATTTTTATCAGAAAGAAACAATTTTTCATTTTTGATCAATGCAATTGAATTAATTTTTGATCGAAATAAATTTTGTAATCGCAGAAAATTGTCATTTTTGATCAGAAAAAAATTTAGTTTAAATTTTTGATCAATGAAATTTATATATTTTTTGATCAAATGAAGATTATGTCTTTTTTTGATCAAAATAATCTGATGAGAAAAAATTCAATTTTGATTTTTGATCCAGGAAATTTAGTTCTTTTTTGATTAAATTGAATTTTTTGATGAATGAAATTTGCCATTTTTCATGAGAAAAAAATCGGTTTTCAATCTTGATTAAGTTTTCTAGTCTTGTTAATCGAAAGATCATTCTTAAAAGAAAGATTCTCTCCTTGACGTCAGCAATCTGATCCAAAAAAATAAAACTTTGGATAAAAACCTGCTTATTTTTCATTCCACTGATTCCCAAACCACTTCCAACAATGCATAGGAAGTGTCAAGTAGACCACATAACGGAAAAAAAACCTGCCAATTTCGACCCTAGGCATTGTCCACTTTTTTCTACTCGCCTATTGTATGTCCGAACGTCCGGCCCGTCGAAATACAATATGCAAATTAGGCGAACAAAGCGCCAATAGGCTCATTATGAGGTGTCCACTCTACAGTACACCACTCCAGATAGGCCCAATGACCTAATCCTTTTATCCTCTCTGCATTTTTCGCCCCGAATTTACGTGGTCGTGGTCATCGAGTTAATGGACTTTGGAGTGACCATCGAGTGACCAAAATGCAGCCGGTCATTTTATATACATATACATACATATATTGGACCGCCCGAGGGCGTTAATTGAGTGGACAAATGTTTGCCCGATTGACTAATTTTGTTGACATTGGCGATCGGTCGAATGGCCGAAGGGGGTCCACAAAAAAGGAAAATGGGCAGACGGTCGAAATATTAGATTTTTTTTGGCGGCTAATTAGCATGGAAAAAGTACAGTAAACCATGAAGAATACAGTACCCGATTTTATAGCTTTTTCGAACTTTCATTCAAACTTTTTTTGACATCATTTTCTCATTGCAGTTATTGCGTAATTTTCCATACAGTGCAACGCATGGACATCGTGACGTCATGAATTTTTGATGTCGTGGGAAATGTACGAGAATTGCTGACGTCAAGCCCATGCAGATTTCAGGCTTGTTCTGAATTCCTGATTCTCCAAACATACTTCGATGTGTAGCTTTTCACATGAAAATTGCTGACGTCAAGCACATGCAGATTTCAGGGTTGTTCTGAATTTATGATTCTCTAAACATGCTTCGATGTGTAGCTTTTCACATGAAAATTGCTGACGTCAACAGTTCAGTCACATGTGAAAAATGCATCATCGTGATGTCATCATAATTTTGTGTCATGACAATGTGTGAGAATTGCTGACGTCAAGCACATGCAGATTTTAGGCTTGTTCTGAATTCATGATTCTCTAAACATGCGTGGATGTGTAGCTTTTCACATGAAAATTACTGACGTCAACAGTTCAGTCACATGTGAAAAATGCATCATCGTGATATCATCAGAATTTTGTGTCATGGCAATGTGTGAGAATTGCTGACGTCAAGCACATGCAGATTTCAGGCTTGTTCTGAATTTATGATTCTCCAAACATGCTTCGATGTGTAGCTTTTCACATGAAAATTGCTGACGTCAACAGTTCAGTCACATGTGAAAAATGCATCATCGTGATGTCATCAGAATTTTGTGTCATGACAATGTGTGAGAATTGCTGACGTCAAGCACATGCAGATTTCAGGCTTGTTCTGAATTCATGATTCTCCAAACATGCTTCGATGTGTAGCTTTTCACATGAAAATTGCTGACGTCAACAGTTCAGTAACATGTGAAAAATGCATCATCGTGATGTCATCAGAATTTTGTGTCATGACAATGTGTGAGAATTGCTGACGTCAAGCACATGCAGATTTCAGGCTTGTTCTGAATTTATGATTCTCCAAACATGCTTCGATGTGTAGCTTTTCACATGAAAATTGCTGACGTCAACAGTTCAGTCACATGTGAAAAATGCATCATCGTGACGTCATCAGAATTTTGTGTCATGACAATGTGTGAGAATTGCTGACGTCAAGCACATGCAGATTTCAGGCTTGTTCTGAATTCATGATTTTCCAAACATGCTTCGATGTGTAGCTTTTCACATGAAAATTGCTGACGTCAACAGTTAGGTCACATGACGCAGATTTCGAGCTTAATGGAATATCATGATCCTCCACCATTAATTTCTTTTTTATGCGACGTCATCAAAATTCTCGGAAAATGTATCATAATTGCTGACGTCAAGCACATGATGCAGGTTTCAAGCTTTTGCGAATTCAAAATTCTCTTAGTGGAATTTCCTTTTGATGTATGCTCCATTGTTTAGATGAAAAAGTTAAAGATGCAGAATATGCAAATTAATCATAATTCATGTGCTATGTTTCACATGATAAAGTTTTTCGGCTTGGTTTTTAGGCGAAACTTCCACAACTTTCCAAAACTTGAACCACGATTCCTTATAGCAAGAACCATCAAAATTGGCTCGATGGAAAAATACAGTAATCATGCATAGACGTCAGCAAGATACAGTAGGAGACTACAAAACCTACACTTCAGAACTTGAGGGGCAAAAAAATTTTGAGTAAACAGTCATTCACATGGAAAAATTCATGCAAATGAAGCATTTTCTCTTTGAGCCTTAAAACATAAAATATAAAATTTTATGACACCTTGCTGACGTCAATTCGTTAATCATGCATAGCTGAAGCCAAAAATTGAAATTTTGAGCATGTCAAAAATTTGATGAGCGAGTACAATTTCTGCCAACTTTTGGTCGAATCATCAATCACTTGTTCATCAACAAAGTATAATTTTACAGATTTTTTTCACAATAAGAGCAACGAATTTCATATCTTGCTGATGTCACCAATTAAATTTGGTTAATTTTGTTGTAGATTCTAGATTTAGAATTTTGCGATATGTGAGCTATAAAATTTTCTTAGCATAAAAAAATAGTGAAAAAATAGTGCAAAATTTAAAAATAATATATACATTCCGAATAGGGAAGAAAAATTGAAACAAAAAATGATGAGCAGGTACTGATAAGCATATTACTACAGTAAGAAGATTATACTAGAAAAATTTATTTCTGCTAAAATTTCTCCAGGATAAGAGAAATGAATTTTGAAGAAAAAAAATGTGTCAACTTCTCAACTTTGTACGTGGTCGGAAAAGTGGGACATTTCAAGTTCACAATCGATCAACCGGAAATCCTGTTTTCATTGTTATTGTTTGTTTTGTACATAAAATTATCATATTTTGCAATTTTCGGGGCTACAGTAACCCAGCCCCGAAAATCTGCCCAGTGTTACTTGCTGACGTCAATTCCCAAATCATTCATAGCTGAAGCCAAAAATTTGAATTTTGAGCATGTCAAAAATTTGATGAGCAAGTACAATTTCTGGCAACTTTTGGTCGAATGATCAATCACTTGTTCATCAAAGTATAATTTTCACTATAAAAGCAGTGAATTTCATGTCTTGCTGACGTCAGCAGTAAAATTTGCTAAATTTTGTTGTAGATTCTAGATTTAGAATTTTGTGATATGTGAACTATACAGTTTTCTAACATCAGAAAGATGGTGATCAAGTGCAAAATTTAAAAACAATATATACATTTCGAATCGAGAAGAAAAATTGAAACAAAAATTGATGAGCAGGTACTGATTAGCATATTACTACAGTAAGAAGATTATACTAGAAAAATTTATTTCTGCTAAAATTTCTCCAAGATAAGCTTGTATCTGAGAAATGAATTTTGAAGGAAAAAAAAGTGTCAACTTTTCAACTTTGTACATGGTCGGAAAAGTGGGACATTTCAAGTTCACAATCGATCAACCGGAAACCCTGTTTTCATTGTTATTGTTTGTTTTGTAGATAAAATTATCATATTTTGCAATTTTCGGGGCTACAGTAACCCAACCCCAAAAATCTGACTATTGTTACTTGCTGACGTCAATTCCCAAATCATTCATAGCTGGAGCCAAAAATTTGAATTTTGAGCATATAAAAAATTTGATGAGCAAGTACAATGTCTGGCAACTTTTGGTCGAATAATCTATCACTTGTTCATCAAAGTATAATTTTACAGATTTTTTTTCACAATAAGAGCAACGAATTTCATATCTTGCTGACGTCACCAATAAAATTTGCTAAATTTTGTCGTAGATTCTAGATTTAGAATTTTGCGATATGTGAGCTTTAAAATTTTCTAACATCCAAAAAAAATGGAGCATCAAGTACAAAATTCAAGAACTATAGATTTATTTTGAATAAGGAACAAAAATCGCAACAAAAAATGATGAGCAGATAAGCATATTACTACAGTAAGAAGATTATACTAGAAAAATTAATTCCTTGTATGTGAGAAATGAATTTTGAAGAAAAAAATGTGTCAACTTCTCAACTTTGTACATGGTCGGAAAAGTGGGACATTTCAAGTTCACAATCGATCAACCGGAAACCCTGTTTTCATTGTTATTGTTTGTTTTGTACATAAAATATTATCATATTTTGCAATTTTCGGGGCTACAGTAACCCAACGCCGAAAACCTACCTATTGTTCAATATAGCCAAGTGCCAAAGTACTTACTTATACAAAAAAGGCCGGATTTGCAACGCATAGTTTTGGAGAGTGGTTTTTGTATTATATTCCACAAAATATATATACAATAGACCAAAATTGGTCATGTTTCTATTTTCAATGCTCATTGTTATTTGTTGTGTGTGTGTGTATTCACAAAACTTGATACATTAATGGCCTCAAAAATTACAGTATACCAGCAGCCTATTGTATCTTGCTCGCCTGCTGCAAAAATGTACGTGCACTTCAACAATGGATAATTAACTTATTCCCACATGAATGGTTTTTTTTGTACATACAGGCAAAGTGTGCCTGTATACAAATTGTTAATCCAGTTTTGTATTTGCTTTTACAAAAGTACTGTATTCGGAAAAATATTTTTGCATATAAATTATGCAAATGACATTTAGCAACAATTCCTAATCCGACGCATAATATTCCCAAATTAGCCTCGAAGCTAATATATCCACAAAAAGCCGGATTACTCTACAGTATACTTCCTACAGCCACTTTTAATTATGAGTAGGTACTGTATAGGTGAAAATTTGTATATACAGTTCGAAAAACGCTAATTAACAACACACACAAGTAAACTCTAATGAATATAAGCTTCTAATTTTTGTAATTGAAACCGACAACTTGAGCATACAAGTAGGAAATAAAGCGGATTATCCAAGCGTATATTTGCATATACATTATGCAAATTAGTATGATGACCACGTAAGTCAAGCAGGATATAAATTTTAATTCAGCTACAGTAATTTTTAAAATTTAAATTTCTCAAAATACAATCCAAAATGGAATTTTTTCGCATAATTACAGTAAGCGAGGATTTTTTCCTCGAAAGAGTAGGAAATCGATAAAATTCTACATGATGATCAAACTTTGAATTTAGGAATGAGAATCTTAGCTCGTAGGGATTTCTGGCATTCTTGTAACTAAAGTTTCGCAAAGAACTTTCGAAATACTTGATTTGGCTGATTATTGATTGACCTTTTTGATTGATTGAAAATTTCGATTGGTTGACATTTTTGATTCCTTAGCAGTTTTGATTGATTTAAATGATCGGTTGATCAATCAATCACATTGAAATTTAACAAAAAATCAAAATTTTTGACGTTGAACTTTCCGAATAAATTTCTCAAATGCTTTACTTGGCAGATCATTGATTGAAAATTTTGGTTGATTGACATTTTTTATTGATTGACAGTTTTGACTGATTGACAGTTTTGACTGATTGACATTTTTGATCGATTGATCAATCAATGACGGTGAAATTTGATAAAAAATCAAAGTAAAGATTTTTGACATTGAAGTTTCCAAACGAATTTTTGAAATGCTTGATTTAGGTGATCATTGATTAAGAATTTCGATTGACTGACATTTTTGATTGATGAACAGTTTTGATTGATTGACAGTTTTGATTGATTGACATTTTTGATCGATTGACCAATCAATGACAGTGAAATTTCACAAAAAAACAAGGTTTTTGACGTTGAAGTTTCCGAATGAATTTCTCAAATGCTTCACTTGGCTGATCATTCATGAAATATTTGGTTCATTGACATTTTTGATTGATTGACATTTTTGATCGATTGATCAATCAATGAAAGTGAAAATTCATGAAACAATCAAAGTTTTTGACGTTGAAGTTACCGAAAAAATTACTGAAATGCTCGATTTGACTGATTATCGATTGAAAATTTTGATGGATCGGCATTTTTGATTGATTGACATCTTTCATTGATTGATAGTTTTGATTGATTGATCTGTCAATTATAGTGAAATTTTGTTGAGAAATCAAAGTTTCTGAAGTTGAAGTTTCCGAAAAATTTCTGAAATGCTCGATTTGGCCGATCATCGATCGAAAAATTTGATTGATTAAGATTTTTGATCGATTGATCAATAAATGACAGTGAAATTTTATTAAAAAATCAAAGTTTTTGACGTTGAACTTTCCGAATAAATTTCTCAAATGCTTTACTTGGCAAATCATTGATTGAAAATTTTGGTTGATTGACATTTTTTATTGATTGGCAGTTTTGACTGATTGACAGTTTTGACTGATTGACATTTTTGATCGATTGATCAATCAACGAAAATTAAATTAAATTCAAATGATTCAATCAACGAAAATTAAACCAAAGTTTTTGAACTATTCGAAAGAATTTTTTAAATGCTTCATTCAGCTGATCAATGATTGAAAATTTTGATTGATTGACATTTTTGATCGATTGATCAATCAATGACAGTGAAATTTCATAAAAAATCAAAGTAAAGATTTTTGACATTGAAGGTTCCAAAAGAATTTTTGAAATGCTTGATTTAGGTGATCATTGATTAAAAATTTTGATTGACTGACATTTTTGATTGATGAACAGTTTTGATTGATTGACGGTTTTGATTGATTGACAGTTTTGATTGATTGACATTTTTGATTGATTGACCAATCAATGACAGTGAAATTTCACAAAAAAACAAGGTTTTTGACGTTGAAGTTTCCGAATGAATTTCTCAAATGCTTCACTTGGCTGATCATTGATTGAAATATTTGGTTCATTGACATTTTTGATTGATTGACAGTTTTGATTGATTGACATTTTTGATCGATTGATCAATCAATGAAAGTGAAAATTCATGAAACAATCAAAGTTTTTGACGTTGAAGTTACCGAAAAAATTACTGAAATGCTCGATTTGACTGATTATCGATTGAAAATTTTGATGGATCGGCATTTTTGATTGATTGACATCTTTCATTGATTGATAGTTTTGATTGATTGATCTGTCAATTATAGTGAAATTTTGTTGAGAAATCAAAGTTTCTGAAGTTGAAGTTTCCGAAAAAATTTCTGAAATGCTCGATTTGGCCGATCATCGATCGAAAAATTTGATTGATTAAGATTTTTGATCGATTGATCAATAAATGACAGTGAAATTTTATTAAAAAATCAAAGTTTTTGACGTTGAACTTTCCGAATAAATTTCTCAAATGCTTTACTTAGCTGATCATTGATTGAAAATTTTGGTTGATTGACATTTTTTATTGATTGGCAGTTTTGAATGATTGACAGTTTTGACTGATTGACATTTTTGATCGATTGATCAATCAATGAAAATTAAATTTATTTAGAAAAACCAAAGTTTTTGAATTATTCGAAAGAATTTTTTAAATGCTTCATTCAGCTGATCAATGATTGAAAATTTTGATTGATTGACATTTTGCTAGAGTGAAATCTTTGACTGATTGACATTTTTGATCGATTGATCAATCAATGATAAGGAAATTTCTAAAACACCAACATTTTTGACGTTTAAGTTTTCGAGCAAATTTTTGAAACACTCGGTTTTGTTGATTATCGATTGAAAATTTTGATTGATTGACATTTTAGGTCGATTGATCAATCAATGACAGTGAAATTTCCTAAAAAATAAAAGTTTCTGAAATTGAAGTTTCGGGGGCGATTTCTTAAATGCCCGTTTGGGCTAATCATCGATTGAAAATTTTGATGGATCGGCTTTTTGATTGATTGGCAGTATTGATTAGTTGACACTTTCGATTGATTGACATTTTTGATCGATCGATCAATCAACGACAGTGAAATTTGATAAAAAAAAGTAATGGTTTTTAACGTTGAAATTTCCAAATGAATATTTAAAATACCTAATTGAGCTAAAATTTTGATTGATTGACAGTTCCTACTGATTTACATTTTTGATCGATTTATCAATCGACGATATCGAAATTTCATAAAAAAATTCAACTAAAAGTTTTCGACGTTGAAGTTTCGTAAAGAATTTTGGAGATGCTTGATTCAGTGTCTCATTGATTAAAAGTTTTGATTGATTGACATTTTCGATTGATTGCCAGTTTCGATTGATTGACACTTTCGATTGATTGATATTTTTGATCGATCGACCAATCAATGACAGTGAAATTTGATAAAAAAGTTAAATTAATGGTTTTTGGCGTTGAAATATCAAAATGAAATTCTGAAATTCTTAATTTAGCTGATTATTGATCAAGAATTTTGATCGATTCATCAGTCGACGATATCGAAATTCCATTGAAAAATCCAAGTAAAGTTTTTTGACCTTGAAGTTTCCCAAAGAATTTTGGAGATGCTTGATTCAGTTGACCATTGATTAAAAATGTTGATTTGTTGACATTTTTGATTGATTGACAGTTTCGACTGATTGACATTTTTGATCGATTGATCAATCAATGACGGTGAAATTTGATAAAAAATCAAAGTAAAGATTTTTGACATTGAAGTTTCCAAACGAATTATTGAAATGTGCTTGATTTAGGTGATCATTGATTGAAAATTGCGATTGACTGACATTTTTGATTGATGAACAGTTTTGATTGATTGACAGTTTTGATTGATTGACATTTTTGATCGATTGACCAATCAATGACAGTGAAATTTCACAAAAAAACAAGGTTTTTGACGTTGAAGTTTCCGAATGAATTTCTCAAATACTTCACTCGGCTGATCATTGAACACTTTTGATTGATTGACATTTTTGATCGATTGATCAATCAATGAAAGTGAAAGTTCATAAAAAAAATCCAAGTTTTCGTCGTTGAAGTTTCCGAAAAAATTTCTAAAATGCTCGATTTGGCTGATCATCAATCGAAAATTTTGATTGACTGACATTTTTGATTGATTGAAAATTTTAGTTGATTGACAGTTTATCTTGATTGACATTTTTGATCCATGGATCAATCAATGACATTGAAATTTCATAGAAAAAATCAAGGTAAAGGTCATTGATCTTGAATTTTCTGAAAGAATTTTTGAAATTCTCGATTTAGCCCTTCGATTGAAATTTTTTATCGATGGACATTTTTGATTGATTGATTTTTCCGATTGATTGGTCAATCGATGACAGTGAAATTTCATTAAAAGATCAAAGTTCTTGATCTTGTAGTTTCCGACAAAATTTCTGAAATGCTCAATTTGCCCGATCATTGATTAAAAATGTTGATTCGTTGGCTTTTTTGACTGATTGACATTTTTGATCTATTGATCAATCAATGACAATGAAATTCCATAAAAAATTAAGCTAGACGTAATTTTTTGAAATGCTTGATTTAGCTTATCATTGATTCGAAATTTTGATTGATTGACAGTTTTGATTGGTTGATATTTATGATTGATTGACATTTTTGATAGATTGATCAATCACTGACAGTGAAATTTCATAAAAAATCAAACTAAACGCTTTTAACATGTAGGTTTTTAAAGAAATGCTTGATTTAGCTTATCATTGATTCGAAATTTTGATTGATTGACAGTTTTGATCGATTGATCAATCAATGACAGTGAAAATTTATTTAAAAAATCAATCTTCTCGACATTTAGATTTACAAAGGAAATTTGTGAAATGCTCGATTTGCCTGATCATCGCCTGAAACTTTTGATTGATTGAAAATGTTAATTGATTGACAGTTTCGCTCGATTGACACTTTTGATCCATGGATCAATCAATGACATTGAAATTTCATCAAAAAAAAATCAAAATCAAGGACGGTTAATTTTTACAACAAAATTATTAAAGTGAAGTTGATACTTACATAATCTCTTGTAACTGAATTTTTCCAATATGGCATCCCACCATTAAAAATAGCATGAGCTTGCTGACGTCAAACTATCGATTTTTTCCTACAGTATGAAAGTCAGATGTTCGACTTTAGGTCCAAAAATCAAATTTTCCATTTTGAGTGTTTCCAAATATTTCAATATAAAGTACAGTATACATAATTAGCGCGTCCTCAACTGCAGCCATTATCATAAATTTTATGCAAATTTAATTTCTCCAGCTGGGTCTATGTGTGTGTAGCTACACACAATAACATCCAAACATTACTTATATAGCAAAAAATTTTACGTAATTTGCGAATTTTCTGTTCGTCCTACTGTAGCCACATCTTAACTTCCTTTTCCGGGCCTAATGAGCCGTCGAAAAACGGATGAGGAGAAGAAAAAAATACACACACACACACACACAAGAAACGTATGTTTGGGGCGTATACAAATATACATACGTGTGTGAAGAGAAAATTCGCTAAAAGCTACAGTAATTAGATAATCTAGAAACGCGCTTGATTGCGCCTTGAATATATTATGCTACAGTAATGGAAGTTTTTAGAATGGAAAAATATTTATCAATAATTGTGTTAGATAGGGGATAAACTAGTTTTTAAGCTACGAAAGTTGTAGAAAAAATACAGTAAGCTGGTTTACTGTATAGACATACTGTAAGATATGAGATACCTAAAATTCACAAGAACTTTAGAAGTAGTCGTATAAGCGATAGGATTTTAATATGCAAATTAGTTGACCACAACTTATCAAATTCCGGATTAGTAGTTAATTTCGTAAGAAAGCTACAGTAAGAACCGAGTGGCGTCTGCAAGACATGAAAAATTTTCGAATTTTTATCAAAATATCAAAGCAAAAGAGGTTACTGTAGAATTTGACGTCTGCAAGATATACGATATTGCTTATTCGAATTTACAGAAGCATACCGTAGGATAAATGTCAAAATCCAGCTTTTATGCAAATTAGTTGATTACAGCTCACCGACTGGTCAGTAACAACTGAATTTCGTGAACGAAATACAGTAAGAATCCAGCGACGTCTGCAAGACGTCTACAGTACCTTCACCGAAAACCAGAGAAAAAAAGTTACTGTAGAAGTTGACGTCTGCAAGATATACGATATTGCTTATTCGAAATTACAGGAGCATACTGTAGGATATAAGATGATAAAAATGTCAAAATCCAGATTTTATGCAAATTAGTTGATTATAGTTCACCGACAGGTCAGTAACAAGTGAATTTCGTGAACGAAATACAGCAAAAATTCAGCGGCGTCTGCAAGACGTCTACAGTACCTTTAACGAAAATTAGAGAAAAGAGGTTACTGTAGTAGTTGACGTCTGCAAGATATACGATATTGCTTATTCGAATTTACAGAAGCATACCGTAGGATAAATGTCAAAATCCAGCTTTTATGCAAATTAGTTGATTACAGCTCACCGACTGGTCAGTAACAACTGAATTTCGTGAGCGAAATACAGTAAGAATTCAGCGACGTCTGCAAGACGTCTACAGTAGCTTTAAAGAAAATTAGGAAAAAGAGGTTACTGTAGAAGTTGACGTCTGCAAGATATACGATATTGCTTATTCGAATTTACAGGAGCATACTGTAGGATATAAGATGATAAAAATGTCAAAATCCAGATTTTATGCAAATTAGTTGATTATAGTTCACCGACAGGTCAGTAACAAGTGAATTTCGTGAACGAAATACAGCAAAAATTCAGCGGCGTCTGCAAGACGTCTACAGTACCTTTAACGAAAATTAGAGAAAAGAGGTTACTGTAGTAGTTGACGTCTGCAAGATATATGACATGCCTATTTGAATTTACAGAAGCATACTATAGGATATAGGATGATAAAAATGTCAAAATCCAGATTTTATGCAAATTAGTTGATTAAAGTTCATTGACAGGTCAGTAACAACTGAATTTCGTGAACGAAATACAGCAAAAATCCAGCGGCGTCTGCAAGACGTCAAAAGTACCTTTAACGAAAATTAGAGAAAAGAGGTTACTGTAGAAGTTGACGTCTGCAAGATATATGACATGCCTATTTTAGCTTACAGAAGCATACTGTACGATTTACTATAGAAATTTGCATATGCCTTTCATAAAGTATCCATAATCACGAATTTTATGCAAATCAGTTGACTACAGTCTATCGACTTACAGCATCCACAAGACATCTAACACACAGCCAAAGAATACTGTAAGAATTGACGTCTGCAAGGTACACTATACGACTATCCTAGTTAACACAAGCATACTGTAGGATTTAGGATAGAAATTTGCATATCACTTCCATAAAGTGTCCATAATCTGGAGCTTTATGCAAATTAGCTGACTACAGTTCATCGACCGTGTAAGTGACCTAAATACAGTAAGAATCGATCGGCGTCTGCAAGCCATGTACAGTATGCTCTTCTAAACTTGTATCAAAACTTAAAAAGAAGTTGACGTCAGCAAGATATACGAAATATCTGTATTAGTTTAGACAATCATACTGTAGGATAAGGACTATAATGTAGAGTTTTATGCAAATCACTGCGCTACAGTACTTCCGGGTAAGTTTTTAGGGCATGATCCACAGGTAAGAATTTAAAACAGAATTTTCTGGTAAAGATAAGTTCAAAATACTGTAGGAGTTAAAATTACATTTCCAACTTGCAATCTTACTGACGTCAGAAAGGTTTTTTTAATTATAATAATCTTATAATTATTTCATTAGTGCTAATGAAAACTACTGACTGGTATATATTCTAATTAAAACCATCTTTTGCACATATGTATATAAAAAAGTAAAACTACATAAATACAAAAGAGATACAATTATTACAGTAGAAATTGCAAAATTGACGGAGTGAGATACCACATAGAAAAAAAATTGGATTACTGTAGAAACAATCTGACACACAATCAATCGAAGCTACAGTATACTAATTTTTACAAGAAAAGTAAAGATACCGTAATACCGTAATCACAGTATATCCGTAAGAAATAAAAGAAAAATCAACCTAAACTTACGCGAACATAAAAAAAAAAAGAAAAACATAAAACTAAAAATCGAGGTATGACACTTGAACGAGAGAAAAAAAAGGAAAATTTTTACCTAAATCTAAAATTATTTGCCTATTACTGTAGAATCGTTGATCATCGATTTTGTACCATGATGATTCGACGATCTATTTTGATAAGACCGGGCCATAATTTTAGCCATTGATTCCTGGAGAAAAATTTACAAAAATTAGAATTTTGTGTTTTCGGTCGGAAAAGTGAGATTTTAAAATATTCTATGAGGCTTACCAATGATCTAGATTTAAGACGGTAAATTTTCAAAGCCGTCAGGTTCTGCTACGCTGTCAGATGCTAGGATCCAGTTCAAGTTCAGTGGGCACCATACCCGGTCGGACCCGCATACTGTGAAGTGATCAAGGACATTTCCAAGAAATGGACTTTCAGGGCACCCTATTTTTTGCACAAGGGCCTTTATTGCAGCCTATTGCCTCGACAAAGGCCTCCATCACAACTGATTCCCCGACAGCAGCCTTTGTGGCAATCCATTCCTTAGACAAGGGCCACCATGACACCCCATCCCCAAGGCAGTGACCTTGAGGGCACCCCATTCCCTGGACAAGGACTCTTACCACAGCCCATTCTCTGGACAGCAGCCTTCATCGCGACACACTCCCTGGATGGGGGCCTTCATCGCAACCGATTCCCTGACAGCAGCTTTTGGTACAATCCATTCTCTGGACATGGCCCTTCATGGCACTCCATCCCCAAGGCAGTGACCTTGAGGGCACCCCATTCCCTGGGGACAAGGACTCTTACCACAGCCCATTCTCTGGACAGCAGTCTTCATCGCAACACACTCCCTGGACGGGGGCGTTCATCGCAACCGATTCCCTGACAGCAGCTTTCGGTACAATCCATTCTCTGGACATGGCCCTTCATGGCACTCCATCCCCAAGGCAGTGACCTTGAGGGCACCCCATTTCCTGGATAAGGACTCTCCCCACAGCCCATTCTCTGAACAGCAGCCTTCATCGCGACATACTCCCTGGAAGGGGGCCTTCATCGCAACCGATTCCCTGACAGCAGCTTTTGGTACAACCCATTCTCTGGACAATGGCCTTCAAGGCACCCCATTCTCAAGACAGCGACCCCTGGACAAGGGCCCTGATCGTAGCCCATTCCCTGGAAAGGGACCTTCATGGCAACCCTTTCACTAACAGCTGTGTTTGCAGCATCCCATTCTCTGGACCGGGCTCTTCCTGGCATGCCCTTCCCAAGGCAGGCACCACATTCCCTGAAGGAGCACCCATATCGTAGTCCCCACTCACTGGACTGCAGCTTTCATCAAAGACATTCCCTGGCCGAGGGCCTTCATCACAACTGATATCATGACAGCAGCCTTTGCGGCATCCCATTCTCAGGAGATGGGCCATCATGGCATCCCATCCCCAAGGCAGTGATCTTCCGGGCACCCCATTCCCTTGGCAAGGACCCTCATCACAGTTCATTTTCGGGACAGCAGTCTTCATTGCAACACATAACCTGGACGAGGGCCTTCATTGCAACCGATTCCCAGACAGCAGCCCTTGTGACAACCCGGAAAAGAGCCTTCAAGGCACCCCATTCTCAAGACAACGACCCCTGGACAAGGGCCCTGATCGCAGCTCATTTCCCGGACAGGGGCCTCCATGTGAACTTATTCCGTGGACAAGGGGCCTCAGTACAACCTCTTTGTGACCCTTGTGGCATCCCATTCGAAAGAGAGCGATCTTCATGGCGCCCCATTCTCTGGGCAAGGACCCTTATCAAAGTCTATTATCTGGATAGAGCCTTCATGGCAACACATTCCCTGGACATTGGCCTTCATCACAACCAATTCTGTGTCATCATCCTTTTTAGCATCCCATTCTCTGGACTTGGGCATTCATGACACCCACTCCCCAAGGCAGTGAACCTCAGGGCACCTGTTTCCATGGACGAGAACCCTGATTGCAGCCCATTCCCTGGACAAGGGCCTCCATGGCAGCTCATTCCCTGAACAAGGGCATTCATCACAACTGATTCCCTGACAGGAGCCTCTGCAACAACCCATTTACAGCGGCCTTCATGACACCCATCCCCAAGGCAGGGACCTTCAGGGAACCCCATTCCCTGGACAAAGATGCCTCGACAAGGACCTTCATGGCTACCTTCCCTGGACAATGTCCTTTACCACAATCCATTCCTGCACATCGTCCTTTACCTGCCATTGTGCCGCATTTGGCGAACTCCTGCCCTCTGAAATTTGGCTCGCATTATCCGATGCCTGGTCCACAACCGCGTCATTAGCCGGCGGCGGCTGCTGCTGCTTCGGACTTTCGCCGTTCGATGACGGTGGCGACGACGACGAACAAGACGCCGGCGGCGATTGCGGACCGTTCGTCGGCGACACGGCAAATTGATTCGGCGGCCAAAGCCCGAACGGCCAACAACCAATCCGGCTGCCGGCGCCGAACAAGCCCGCCGGTAGGAAGGGCATCGAGGTAGGTAGCGAATGGGCCGAGCATGGCAAATTTGACGTCGGGACGACGATGGCAGGCGACGATGATTGCCGTGGCGGCGGCGACGGCGTTTTTTCGTCTTCGGCGGCCAATAGACTGTCCACGTTGAACCGGCGTTTTTTGGACGACGAGCACGTTTTAGGGTGCGGTGGTGGCCCAGGCGCCACTAAATTTGCTAGCGGCGATGGTAAGAGGTACGGGTTCATAGGATCCAGCAATGATAGGGGGCTGAAAAAAGGGCCCAGCGGCGGTCGATTGATGAACGCGCACCGCAGGGCCGGCGATCCCGGGCGGCTGTCGTCGCTGTCGTCTTCGTCGTTCACGGACAGGCCCATGTGTTTCCTGACTTTGCGTTGGGCTCTGAATGATGGGGAAGGTGTTGGCTAGAGCTAACAGACAGGTGCCAAGGCGGGACCAAGTTCTAGTGGTGGCCGGTCACGGATCCGGATGTATTTGTGGATCAGGAGCCGGAACCTGGAGATGCCACAGGTTTTGGACAAGAGACTGGAGCTTAGGCTTAAGAGGTATCTGATCACACTCATCCATGGTTATGCATATACATGTATCTTTTACCTGCACCTGCCCTACACTTAAGCATACATGCACATAAGGATAGGCTTTGACCCTAACATATTGGAAACTGAAATGCTTCCACAAATTTTTCAAGAAACATAACTTGCTTGAAAATCAAGCTACAGTCGAAAAAAGAACAGATTTGAATAGAGCTCATTGTGAACTAAAGTACGGTTTAATTTTCACAGATCAAAAATAAAAATTGAATCTACAATACACATTTATGTAGAAAAAAATACAAAAATTGCTACAAAATTTTTGTAATAACCCAACCTGCTCGAAAATGGAGATGGTAGCATAAAATAGAATTTATTATGAACTAAAGATTGATCACATTTTTACAGATCAAGAATGAAAATTCAATCCACAAAATTCACACATGGACAGGCTCAAAATTTTCAAGATACAAAATTTTTAATCAATCTTTTAATCAATCAATTCATTGATCAAAAATGAAAACATAGTTTTCCATCAAAAATGGCAAATTCATCGATCAAAAACATGAATTTTCATCAAAAACGCATCAAAATTCATTCATCAGAAATGAAAACTGATTTTATTTTCAATCCGAAATGACAAATTTAATTCATCAAAAATAAGAAAACTGAAATTATTTTTGATGAAAAACGAAAAATTTCATTGAAAGAAGAAAATTATTTTGATCAAAAATTATCAAATTTCCTTGATCGAAAATGAAAAATGATTTTTTTTTTGATCAAAAATGACAAATTTTCATTGATCAAAAAATTTGTTTTGATAACAAATGAATGTAATTTCCCTGATGAAAAACGAAAACAATTTTTTTCAGATCAAAAATGAATCAAATTTTATTGATCAAAAAAGAAAACTGATTTATTTCTGATCTAAAAAGAGAAATTTTGTTGATCATAAAAATTTATTTTGATTAGAAATGAATAAAATTTCATTGATCAAAACTAAAAACTGAATTTTTTCTGATCAAAAATGGTAAAAAATTTATTTTAATCAAAAATGAATTCAATTCCATTGATCGGAAATGAAAATTACTTTTTTGTTATCCAAAAAGACAAATACGATTGATCAAAAAATTTATTTCGATCAAAAATGAATCAAATTTCATTGATCAAAAATCAAAAATGAATTGTTTTCTGATCAAAAAATGACGATTCTGATCAAAAATGAATCAAATTTCATTGATCAAAAAAGAATAATTTTTTTTCTAATCAAAAATCGCAAAGTTCATTCATTAAAGGGTTTGTTTTGATCAAAAGTAGATCAATTTTCATTGATAAAAAAATCAGTTTTCATTGATCAAAAAAGTAAACTAAATTTTTCTCTGATCAAAAATTACAAATTTCATTGATCAAAAACTTTATTTTGATGAAAATATAATTAAATTTTACAGATCGAAAATGAAATTGGAAATTTTTTTGGATCAAAAATGACAAATTTCATTGATCAAAAACTTTATTTTGATGAAAAATGAATTAAATTTCACAGATCAAAAATGAAATTCGGAATTTTTTCGGATAATGATATATTTCATCGATGAAAAAAAGTTTTTGATCAAAAATGAAATAAATTTATTTGATCAAGCATAATAAACGAATCAAATTTGCTTAATCGATAATGGGAATGAATCTTATTTGATCACAATATTACATATTTGATTCATCAAAAAATTGATTTTGATCAAAAATGAATTAAATTTCATTTACCAAAAGAAATATTTTTTTTTTCAAAAATAAATACCACATTTTTAATCAAATATAAAAAAACTTCATTTTTAATCGAAAAAAATTTTTTTTTTGATCAATAATTTCGTCACTTTTGACAGAAATAAATCCAATATCATTTATCAAAACTGATTTTTTTTTCTAATCAAAGTTAAAAATTTAATTTTTGATCAAAAAAAAAAAAAATTTTGGGCAATAAAATGTGTCATTTTTCATCCAAAAATGAATTAAATTTCATTCCAAGAAAAATGATGCTCACCTCCTCCTCCTAAAATCGCCTTTCAAAAAATCCTCCACGTTGGCCGGGTGCACGGCCCAATAGTGGCCCTTGCCGTTGGCGCTACGGCCCGCTTTGACGAAACAATCGTTCAACGACAAATTGTGCCTTATACTATTACGCCAACCGGGTCCCCTAGTCCTAAAATAAAAGTGAAAAAAGTAAAAAAAAATAAAAAAAGTAAAAAAACTAAAAAAAAGTAAAAAAACCAAAAAAAGTAAAAAAAAGTAAAAAAAAAATAATAATTTACCTAAAATAAGGGTAATGATCCATTATCCATTGGTATATATCGCTAAGCACCATTTTTTTCTCGTCGTTGCTCAAAATGGCCATGGCTATCAGGCCGATATAGCTATGTTGAGGTTTCGGTTCCTCCCTGTTGGCCGCCTGACATGCTAAACGGGCGGCGGCCGCCCGGGGGTCGAAAAATCCCTGGTGTCCGAAAAAGTCCGGCGGTGGCGGTTGAGGCCTCATTGGGCCGAAAAATTGGTGTCCAAAAGGTAACATTTTTGTTCAATGGTGACGTTTACTGTAGGAAAGACGAAAAGCTAGAATGTTAAGTAAGACTATATATATATGGGAAATATTGTAAACTCCGCCCACTTTTTTCTTGTAGCTCCGCCTCCGAAAGTCGGTGAAGCGAAACTATACATATTTTTAAGAAGAAAAAAAAATTGTTTCAAATAAAATAATCAAGCGACTATTGTATAAAATATGTACAAAAGTTTCCAAAAATACAATAGCGGCTTAATTTTATGCAAATTTTTTCCCCTATACCAATTTTAATGTTCAATTTGGCGTGACTGTATTCATACCGAAAATTGTGTACAGGTAAACACAAACATGGTGCAAGTGCACGATTTTTCACACACACACAGGTATAATTGCCACATATGGAAGTGCCTTCAAATGGAACCCACAGTGAGAAATGGAGAGACCGGATTCTAGAAAATACAATAACATACAGTAAATTACAGTAACAGCAGTACGTCCTCATTATGGCACTTTTGTATAGAGGTGTATAGTCGAAATGAAATATAATTTCTCCTGCGTGTTATATGCTAATGAGGCGTACTGTACAAAATAGTATAACGTTTGCTTTTGTTGTATATACAACATACAAAATAGACCATTGCGTACAAAGTACTCCATTTTCACAATGGAAACCAACCACAGCCCGTTCGCCCGCCCGCCCGCTGCACAACTCCCGAGAGCCCGGTTGCGTAAGATAACAATGGATGACCCATCAAAAATCACTTTGCTACTTTAGATACAGTAACCGAGGCGAAAGTGTCGATTATCGATTTTTGATGAGCGAGTTAATGATTGTGTGACGTCAGCAAGGTGTACTGTAGTTGAAATTTTATTTTTACCCGAAAATATTGATCGAAGAGGCCAATCCATCGTCGATTATCGATTTTTAATGAGCGAGTTGATAGTTGTGTGATTTCGTGTAATGTTAAAATTTTGTTATTTTTTCTATTAATGTTGATCGAAGAGCCGAAAGTGTCGATTATCGATTTTTGATGAGCGAGTTAATGATTGCGTGACGTCAGCAAGGTGTACTGTAGTTAAAATTCTTCAGTTTTTTTTTTGTATCGAAAAGATTTGTCGATTATCGATGAACTGTAATCGAAATTTCGCTACTTTTTCCTGTTAATTTTGATCGAAAAAGCGAATATGTCGATTATCAAGCGAGTTGATGATTGTGTGACGTCAGCAAGGTGTACTGTAGTTGAAATTTCATTTTTTTCCTGAAAATATTGATTGAAGAGGCCAATCCATCGTCGATTATCGATTTTTGATGAGCGAGTTGATGATTGTGTGACGTCAGCAAGGTGTACTGTAATTGAAATTTAATTTTTCCCTGAAAATATTGATCGAAGAGGCCAATCCGTCGATTATCGATTTTTGATGAGCGAGTTAATGATTGTGTGACGTCAGCAACGCGTACTGTAGTTAAAATTTTATTTTTTCCCGAAAATATTGATCGAAGAGGCCAATCCGTCGATTATCGATTTTTGATGAGCGAGTTAATGATTTTGTGACGTCAGCAATGTGTACTGTAGTTGAAATTTTTTTTTTCCTGAAAATATTGATCGAAGAGGCCAATCCGTCGATTATCGATTTTTGATGAGCGAGTTGATAGTTGTGTGACGTCAGCAAGGTGTACCGTAGTTGAAATTTTATTTTTCCCTGAAAATATTGATCGAAGAGGCCAATCCATCGTCGATTATCGATTTTTGATGAGCGAGTTAATGATTGTGTGACGTCAGCAAGGTGTACTGTAGTTGAAATTTCATTTTTTCCTGAAAATATTGATCGAAGACGCCAATCCATCGTCGATTATCGATTTTTGATGAGCGAGTTAATGATTGTGTGACGTCAGCAAGGTGTACTGTAGTTAAAATTTTATTTTTTCCTGAAAATATTGATCGAAGAGGCCAATCCATCGTCGATTATCGATTTTTGATGAGCGAGTTAATGATTGTGTGACGTCAGCAAGGTGTACTGTAGTTGACATTTTATTTTTGCCGTGAAAATATTGATCGAAGAGGCCAATCCGTCGATTATCGATTTTTAATGAGCGAGTTGATAATTATGCGAGGTCAGCAAGGTGTATTGTAGTTCGAATTTTGTGATTTTTCCTATAAATGCTGATCGAGAGCCGAATATGGCGATTATCGATTTTTGATGAGCGAGTTAATGATTGCGTGACGTCAGCAAGGTGAACTGTAGTTGAAATTCCATTTTTTCCTGAAAATATTGATCGAAGAGGCCAATCCATCGTCGATTATCGATTTTTGATGAGCGAGTTAATGATTGTGTGACGTCAGCAATGTGTACTGTAGTTGAAATTTTATTTTTTCCTGAAAATATTGATCGAAGGGGCCAATCCGTCGAAATTGATAATTATGCGGGGGGAGCATTGTAGTTCGAATTTTGTGATTTTTTCTATAAATGGTGATCAAAAAGCAGAATATGGCGATTATCGATTTTTGATGAGCGAGTTAATGACTGTGTGACGTCAGCAAGGTGTACTCGAGTTAATAATTATATGACGTCAGCAAGGTGTACTGTAGTTGAAATTTCATTTTTTCCTGAAAATATTGATCGAAGAGTCCAATCCATCGTCGATTATCGATTTTTAATGAGCGAGTTTATGATTATGTGACATCAGTAATGTGTACTGTAGTCAAAGTTCATAATTTGTTTTTGCAGAAATATTGATCCAAGAGGCAAATATGTCGATTGTCGATTTTTGATGAGCGAGTTGATAATTGCGTGACGTCAGCAAGGTGTACTGTAGTTAAAATTCTGTAAATTTTTTGTATCGAAGAGATTTTTCGATGATCAATTTTTAATCAGCGTGTTGACAGTTGCGTGATTTCGTGTGATGTTAAAATTTTGTTATTTTTTTCTGTAAATGTTGATCGAAGAGGCCAATAAGTCGATTATCGATATTTGATGAGCGAGTTAATAATTGTGTGACGTCAGCAAGGTGTACTGTAGTTGAAATTTTATTTTTTTTCGAAAATATTGATCGAAGAGGCCAATCCGTCGATTATCGATTTTTGATGAGCAAGTTAATGATTGTATGACGTCAGCAAGGTCTACTGTAGTGTAAATTTTATTTTTTTCTCAAAATATTGATCGAAGAGGCCAATGTGTCTATTATCGATTTTTGATGAGCGAGTTAATGATTGTGTGACGTCAGCAATGTGTACTGTAGTTGAAATTTTATTTTTTCCCTGAAAATATTGATCGAAGAGGCCAATCCGTCGAAATTGATAATTATGCGAGGTGAGCAAGGTGTATTGTAATTAGAATTTTGTGATTTTTTCTATAAATGCTGATCGAAAAGCAGAATATGGCGATTGTCGATTTTTGATGAGCGAGTTAATGATTGTGTGACGTCAGCAAGGTGTACTGTAGTTGAAATTTCGTTTTTTTCCTGAAAATATTGATTGAAGAGGCCAATCCATCGTCGATTATCGATTTTTGATGAGCGAGTTAGTAGTTGAGTGACGTCAGCAACGCGTACTGTAGTTAAAATTTTATTTTTTCCCGAAAATATTGATCGAAGAGGCCAATCCGTCGATTATCGATTTTTAATGAGCGAGTTAATGATTGCGTGACGTCAGCAAGGTGTACTGTAGTTAAAATTTCATTTTTTCCTGAAAATATTGATCGAAGAGGCCAATATGTCGATTATCGATTTTTAATGAGCGAGTTGATAATAATGCGAGGTGAGCAGAGTGTATTGTAGTTCGAATTTTGCGATTTTTTCTATAAATGCTGATCGAAGAGCTAAATATGGCGATTGTCGATTTTTGATAAGCGAGTTTATGATTGTGTGACGTCAGCAAGGTGTACTGTAGTTGAAATTTTGTAGTTTTTTTGTGTCGAAGAGATTTGTCGATTATCAATTTTTAATAAGCGAGTTGATAGTTGTGTGATTTCGTGTAATGTTAAAATTTTGTTATTTTTTCTATTAATGTTGATCGAAGAGGCGAAAGTGTCGATTATCAATTTTTGATGAGCGAGTTAGTGATTGCGTGACATCAGTAATGTGTACTGTAGTCAAAGTTTATAATTTGTTTTTGCAGAAATATTGATCGAAGAGGCAAATATGTCGATTGTTGATTTTTGATGAGCCAGTTAATAATTGTGTGACGTCAGCAAGGTGTACTGTAGTTGAAATTCTTTAGTTTTTTTTATCGAAGAAATTTGTCGATGATCAATTTTTAATGAGCGTGTTGATAGTTGCGTGATTTCGTGTGATGTTAAAATTTTGTTTATTTTTTCTGTAAATGTTGATCGAAGAGGCGAATGTGTCGATTATCAAATTTTGATGAGCGAGTTAATGATTGTGTGACGTCAGCAAGGTGTACTGTAGTTGAAATTTTATTTTTCTCTGAAAATTTTGATCGAAGAGGCCAATAAGTCGATTATCGATATTTGATGAGTGAGTTAATGATTGAGTGACGTCAGCAAGGTGTACTGTATTTGAAATTTTATTTTTTCCTCAAAATATTGACCGAAGAGGCCAATCCGTCGATTATCGATTTTTGATGAGCGAGTTAATGATTGTGTGACGTCAGCAAGGTGTACTGTAGTTGAAATTTTATTTTTCCCTGAAAATATTGATCGAAGAGGCCAATCCGTCGATTATCGATTTTTAATGAGCGAGTTGATAATTATGCGAGGTGAGCAAAGTGTATTGCAGTTCGAATTTTGTGATTTTTTCTATAAATGCTGATCGAAAAGCAGAATATGGCGATTATCGATTTTTGATGAGCGAGTTGATAATTTCTTGACGTCAGCAAGGTGTACTGCTGTTCATCAGTTATGTGTACTGTAGTCAAAGTTCATAATTTGTTTTTGCAGAAATATTGATCGAAGAATCAAATATGTCGATTGTCGATTTTTGATGAGCGAGTTGATAATTTCGTGACGTCAGCAAGGTGTACTGCTGTTGAAATTTTGTGATTTATTTCTATAGACGAGTTTGTCCATTACCGATTTCTGATAAGCGAGTTAATATTTGCGTGACGTCAACAAAGTGTACTGTAGTTAGAATTTAATTTTCATCTATAAATATTAACCGAAGTGGTGAACGTGTCGATCACTGACCTTTTTGATGTGCCAGTTGATTATCGAAAAGATTTGTCGATGATCAGCTTTTAATAAGCGCGTTGATAATTCTGTGATGTAAACAAGTGTACTGTAATTTCAATTTTGTATTTTTTCTATCAAAAAATCGAATGTGTCAATTATAGATTTTTGATGAGCGAGTTAAAAATTGTGTGACGTCAGCAAGGTGTGAAGTATTCAAAATTCTGTAGTTTTTTTATCGAAGAGATTTGTCGATTATCGATTTTTAATGAGCGAGTTGAGAATTGTGTAACGTCAGCACGGTGTACTGTAGATCAATTTTGAAAATATCATATAAATATTAATTGGAGAGGTAAACGTGTCGATTATTGACTTTTTTGATGAGCGAGTCAATAATTGTGTGACGTCAGCAAGGTGAACTTTAGTCAAAATTATGTAGTTTTTTTATCGAAGAGATGTGTCGATTATCGATTTTTGAAGAGCGAGTTGACAATTGCGTGACGTCAGCAAAGTGTACTGTAGTTAAAATTCTGTAGTTTTTTTGTATCGAAAAGATTTTGCCGATTATCGATTTTTGACGCGCGAGTTGATAATTATGTGACGCGAGCAAGGTGTCACATATTGCGCCACCCATGTCACATTTTACGGCATGTCATGTGTATGACATGTGGACTTGGGAGAGCTGGGGAGGTTTGGGTATCTCATCAGGTAATGCCGTGTTTTAGACGTCACATTGATGGTGAACCATATCAGATTGATCCTATTACAGTGAGTAATAGGCTGTGACCCCTGATGGATACTGGCATTTTCCCCAGGCTTCTCTTGGTTGGCGTTGGGGCCTAACCTGGCAATTGGTGGCTATAGAGAGGTCTATAGTTGGTTCTCTTGGGTTGTCCTTGGGGTCTTGCTGTAGGGTAATGGACAACGCTGCCAGGCTAGGTGCGACAATCCCCGAGTCCTACTCAGTGAGAGTGGGGACAGGGTCACCCGTAAAATGACCTAAATTATGGGACCCGATTATGAACCAGACAGCCCCTTTTAGCCCGAACCTGAGAGGTGGAGGCCCTACTTATCTGTGGAAACCTTGGGAAACCGACTTAGGAAGGATTTCCCAACAAATAACCCACAAATAACAATAATCCCCTGAGAAGACTCACCTAGTCCTGTTTCTCAAGCGATTACGACGCAACGGGCGGCAAGTCCCTGGATGCTTTCGGTCTTCTGGCACTGGGAGCGGGGGATGCGATCCTCAAACGTCCTAGGCGGCGAGCGGCGGCGAGCGGCGGCGAGCGGGAGGGAGCGGGAGCGAGCGGGAGGCGAAACTCCAACATTTAATTCACGAACCGGGGCGGTCGGACACCTGGCACTGATGGGCAGCGGGGTACTGTAGACGTTAGGCGGCGGACGCAGTGAACACGCGTAAATTTATGCAAATTTATTGATAGTAAGGCGGCGGACGCACAGGTATATAATAAAATTATGCAAATTTGACGAGGAGGCGGCGGACGCGGAGTGACAACTGGACGAAAGCTTGGTGAACCCAAGAATGAGCGAAAAACTAAAGAAACATGTCCTTTTAAGGACATGTTTGGCTACAGCTGCAGCTTGGGCGGAGTTTCTCGGCGCTCAAGCTAACTTCTGCAGCTAGACGCGATGCAGAAGATGCCTATGAGCACATAGACATTTTTTCATTCACATGCGTTTAGCACTGAGGCCGGCTGCAGTGCCTATGCTAAGCATATGAACGTCTTTAGCTAAAACTTCTTAGCTAGTCCTTTTGCGTAACAAAAACGACGCTAATTTTTGATGATAAGAGGTGCGTGAGCGCACCAAAAATAGCCATGTGCTCGTGGAACACGACTGGCGGAAGTTTTTAGCTAAAGGGCCTACTGTAGCCCGCGTTTGTAAAGAAATAAAAATACAACAAAACGAAACATAGAAATGCATGAAAAATATAAAAACGAACGTAAAATGCATGTGTAAAAATGAAATAAACAAAAGCATGATCGGGTAATAAACAAAACATGAAAAATAACAAAATGTCGGCATGATCGGAATCACGTGACGTTGGAGAATTGAGCGGCACATGACACGGCGGTCCTTCGAAAAAGGGCGTCCTCGTCCTTGCAGTGGTCAGTAGTGAGGTTTTATGCGGCGTGTCCGTGGTCGTAGGTCATTCCAAGGTGTGACGGCGAGAGTGGTCGAATAGGTCCGTTGGGTTGTCGGTGGATGAGGCCTTCTTTGATCGTAATTCGTTCGGTGGTATGGTGACCGGAGGTTGTTTATGCGTGGAGTAGCCGACATTGAATATCCTGTGCGAAGGTCTAGAACACAGAAAAGAAAAAAATTTTCAGGGCAAGATGTAGGCTATCGCAGAGGATGCGCCCAGTGAGGTACAGATTGTCGGGCTATCGCAGAGGATGCACCCTGAGAGGTGTAGGCTATCGCGTGAGGATGCGCCTAAGGCGTGACGCTTCTACCCCTGCAAAGGCCTGGTAGATGGCGTCTGGTTGCAGGGATAGACCAGCGGTAAAGTTCACCAGCCGGTTGAGTACCGCTTCAATTTGCTCAGTCTTGTAAACGTACTGTTTAAAGAAGGCAAAGTTTGAAGGGGTCATCGCCAACTGGTCATGGAAGAGCGCCGGTGCCTCAAAGTGAGTGATGTTGAAGCGCTGCTTCCAGAAGAGTTCCAGTGGGATGTGGCTCACATGGACCGCGCCAGACTCAGTAAACCAGCCCGAGCGATTTCGGAGAATCCCTGTAAAGTGGTGATGACACGGCACAATTGGGCTAGATTTAATGAGATCCGGACCACCGGGGGTGGCGAAGTAGATGGTGCCGCCAACCTGTACAGGTAAGTACTTGTAGCAAACGTTCCCCACCCGGTACGAATGGTAAACGTAGGTGGCGTTGACCTTCTGACACGGCCATATTGTCAGCGCATCGCCTGTGAATTCCGCCGTCAGGTCATTCCTCTGGAGGAATGCCCGGGCACCCAGGGTAGGGTCGAAGCGAAGCAACTGCCAAGTCAGATCAAGATAGCGTTGAGCGTGAGAGCAAAGCTCAAGCCACGTGAACCGGAAACCGTTAATTTCCGACTCCTTGATCTGCTGAGCCAGATAGTTCAGCTTGGCATTGACAGGATCGGGACGGCTGTCCGTTGCCACTCTGAACATGTTTTGGGTCAAATTGTATCTCCCGTGGATGCGAAGGAGAAGACCCTGATCCGTCCGGACTGTGGTGGAACGTAGTTCTGGGCACAGTTGGAAGACACGGGAGTTTCCCGGGATCTTGAGGGCAACCTGTAGATCATCGATGATGACGTGGTTCCCTGACATGGACGCAGTGTAATTTCCCTTGGGGTGATAATGACACCGCGCCGTGAAGTTTTGTGCAGGCCAGACAATGACCCCGTCTAGAGTAGTGCACTGGCCTGCAGTGGGACTGCATCCACCTACATCGCCTAAGGTGCTTAGGGCCGTAGTGCCGTCCCACGAAGCGACTTGTCCCTCCTCGATGAAGAGGTTAGTCACTGTCTTGCAGACGTCGCTGCAGCACCATTCGTACATCACTTCCAATGTTTGGTTGGTGCTATAAAAGCCAGGGCGAATGCCGACAAGTTTTTGTGAACCAAACATTTTAGTGCGATGTGCTAGCGTGCATGCCGCAGGGGCTAAGTGCTGAGTGGTGATGACGTCTGCAGTGATGCCCCTAGAGCCGAAGAAACCAGTGTTGGTGCAGACTTTGCGGGAGCGCAATGTGCATTTCCACGCTGTGGTTGTAATCGGGTCTGAGCTAGGGACATACACCGTAACATTCATGCGCCGCGGGCTCCATGAAGATTGCGGTGGTTTACACTCTACACGCTGGGGTAACTCAAGTGGATGTCCGCTTCTTGAGAGACCGCAAAATTGATACTGAGCCGCCAGTGCTGACAAACTCACCCCTAGAAACAGTGATGCTACCAAGGTCAATTTTATTGTCAAAAACAACTGTACAAACGTAATTTGTAAGTGTTCACTCAATTTCACAAATCTGGCCTGAGGGGCAGTGTCAGATTTCTTCTTCGTCGCTGTCGGACGAGATTGGTTCCTGGTCGGGGAAATCGAGGACCAATTCACCGCTGGGGAGGATTTCCCGAAGGGTACCGACTTTCGGCGACCGTGGGTTGACTGCCGTTGGGAACGGTGATGTTTCAACAATGCTGACATCCTCATTAACTGGACGTAAGGTCTCGTCGACGGCCATGGGTTCGACGACGGGCGACTTGGTCGCGGCGGTCGGAGATGTCGTTTGGGCTGGTGCCGGCGATTTGATCTGGGCTGTTGCCGACGGTGTAGGATCATTTGCGGGTTCCTTGGCCGGGGGCGAGGAAGCAGTAATGTCCATTTTAGTTGGCGATGTCGCGGCAACAGGTGGTGCTGCTGCCGGTGATGTAGCGGCGGCAGCAGGCAGGAGGATCCGACTAGCCTGTTCGACTGCTCGGCGGACGGCATCGACTGAAGGCGAGGATGGCTCCCCGTCCAATAAGAACTTCTCGACGGGCGAGATGGTGATAGTCCCATTGGCAATGAACTCGAGTGCCCGGCGGGCGACGTCGGGTCGTAATAGGCGCATCGAGACGGGTGCTGCAAGCACGACGTCGGCGGCCGTGAGCGCTTCGACATTTGATGGCTCGTTGAGGAGAGTCCACGGCAAATGCGGGTATTTCTTGGCCAGGTCGACTGACCAGATGGCCAACATCGCGTCTTGGACGGGCGATGGCGCTGTGAACAAGAAATCAATAGAGTCGTGGACTGGGAGAGATTCCTGGTTCCTACTCTAGGATCACCTGAAGAAGAAGGTAGTATACCTGACAAATTCATGGGCTCGACCTGGTCGAGGACTTCCGTAGCCGAATCCGTGGGGATCGAAGGCGGTGGTCCTGGAGGGACGGTGCGGGCCGGTGGCGCCGAAGACGTCGTATTTGCGGCTGGAGTTGGCTCGGCAGTCTTGAGTTTAGGTATGCGATACGATGCGAGGATGTTAGCGTGGCCAACAAACTGCGGTGTCGTCGAGGGGTCCAGAGTGACCGGCATCGCATACTTTGGTGGTGGTGGTGGCAGCGGTATGTCCGATACGTTCATCGGTACGGGTACCTGGGCTGCTTGGACCACTGAAAATCCAATACTGATTACGCAGACAGGATAACACTGTTGTGAAGAATCTGTCAGGTGTTCAGCAAGTGCCTCATCATCCAGGTCAAGAGGATCTGGATGAGGAGGGCCATCGGTAGCCCCAACGGTGTTGTTGCCACGTATGGGCTGCCGATATTGGTTCCCCATCCCGTTAGGAGGGTGATAACCGTTTCTCTGATGATACACATTTGTCCCCTGGGAAGAATAACCAGTATTTTGGTAGTCATTCTCACCCGTGTTTGCCCGATTGCGCTGCGGACAGGCAGTTGATCGGTGCACTCGCACTTGACGACAATGAGGGCATGGCCTATCACATCGGTCCGTGGGGTGGGCACGTGTACGGCAAAAATAACAGCAACCACCATTAGCAGTGTTGTTACCGGGAGCGGCACTGGTGGGACGCTGGGCCCGGCAGTCGGCATTGCTATGTGTACACAGTCCGTGGAAGGAGCACATTTGAAGGTGTGCTCCCGACGAGCGTCGCCCGGCGGACTGATTTGGTGTCGACGGCTGTGGAGGCGGCGTCTGTTGGATTGGCGCGGGTGCACGTTGCTGGGCCGTGAGCTTCACTACGTGGGCCGTGAGCCTGGCCATTTCCTGTTTCAAGCGGCGAACCTCATCGGCGGAGGATGACGACGTTGGAGCGTTGCTCTGACGACCGTTTGCGCTTCTGTTAGGCATATCGGGATTATATCCGGCGTGTTTAGGTTCTGAAGAGAAAACGGCGTTAGATGGAGCAGTGTACCGGATCTCGTCCCGAAAGATTTGGGATTCTGCGTAACAGGCTGCCTTGAGTGTCTCTTCAAGAGTCGTGAACTCCCTAAACTTGATACTATCTCGGAGGACCGGCTTCAGTCCCCGCAGAAAGATAGGTTTGATGATAGAATCTCGGACATCCGTCGCGAGATCTGGATACGCTACCCTGGATAGTCTCTTGAGGTGCTCAAAGTAGACTATCGCGGACTCTGTCGGCTTCTGCAGTCGATCTTGGATCAGCTGCTGATGCAGATCAGAGTCGCGCCCTACCGGAAAATCTCTCCGTAGAAAAGCCGTAAACTCTTCGTAGCGGGTAGGTATTGGAGTGCTGCTGCTAAAGTCCCGGTAGGAGGCGAGAGCAGGACCCGTGAGGCATGACTCCAGAAAGGCGATTTTATACGCATGATCCGTTTCGCTTACACCCTGAAGTGTAAAGAAACGAGTAAGATGCGACATAAAATCGGTAATAGACTCACCAAAAGCACCGGAGAAGGTGGGAGGGGCCATAAAGCTGGACACGGGAGGGTGCCTCCGACCATTCATGGCCTCTAACTTTTGGTTGAGGGGTCCAAGAGCATTCTCAAATGCTGCCTGGACCTTGTTCTCGATCTGTGAAGGGAGATCAGTTTCCGACTTCATGTCCGAGGGTTCGTTTTCCCGTAAGGTGGTTAGAACAGACGTCCTTGCCCGTGAAGCAATTAAGTCAAATTGAATAGAGAGCGGCTCACTGGTCTGTACAGGCTGGGTACTGAGACGGCAGGAACGACGGGGTGTCTCTATTGTGTAAAATGAAAGTGAGTACTACTTTTGAATTCGCGGCGAAAGAGCGCGTGAATTCGGGAAAACGCGTGTGCGACGGCGTTTAAGACGTAAATTGACTTAGCTTAAGACTAGCGACCACGGAAAGGGAGCTAGAATGGAATAGGATTATAAGATGTAAGATCAGAGTACATCAGGGTGACGCAGAAGGGAATTTATCTGGTCGCCCGTGATGGACAGAGGCTTGGCCTGAGACATGGGGAATCGATCCCGACCAAAATGTAGAATTTGGGGCCTGGACCCGGCAATTAGAATAGGTGAAGAGGACAGAAGATCATGTAGAAAGGAGAGAAGAGGCGGTTTTTCCTGCCGAGAAATAAGGTGACGGATAAACCCGCTCAGGAGGGATTTTTCCTGGAGGTTCGACCGCTGTACTAGTTTACAAACCTTGGGGCGAGGCGGACTCGTAGCGGGCAAGATCCTACTCACCAGGAGTAGCGCATAAAGTGGCATGAGGTGGAAAAGGATAGGGGTCAACTGAAAATGAACTTAAGAGGGAGCAATAAATAGGGACAAAACTAATTTACAAACCCAGTTACGCAAAGGGGTCGCGCAGTTACCCAACGGGCCTCACTCGCCAGGAGCGATTGCGATCTCTGCATAGTGAGACGGACTATACAGGAGGTTCCGTGCTGGACGACATTCGCAAATAACTTACAGCCGTGTCCGGAACGGGAGCCCGCATTCCGAACAGAACGGACACTCTCCAGGAGTATTATACACAGCTGGTGGCCGGGTTTGCCGATCACTGAGATGAAGTGAGGTTCGCAGGTCACACAGTAGAAGAGGGAAGGAGCACGGGTACCAAGGGTGCTATTCTGACACACTCAGTCAGTTAAAATGAAATCTCTGGATGTTTTGAGGGCGCACCCGAAAACATCTAAGGGATCACGGGTACAAGGTGTCCCTGATTGAATATGAGTGTAAAGTATGTATCGAGGCGTACTCAATACCTTCGCTGAGGCGGACTCAACGGTGCCTATTATTTACATGACTAATAAAGGGTAGACCGCGGAGGCGGACTCTGGGTCAGTGGCGACTCTAGCGCGGGCATCGTTAAGCCAGTTAACGAAGGCGTTCGAGTGAAAGAAAATATGACAGGGGGTCCTATACACTCTAGGCCCAACCGGAGGCTGTGCCGCGGTCCCTTGGGAACCACTACGGTGGGGACACTAAAGAAGATCTATGTATGACAGCTCGATGAGATGAAAGAGAATGAGTGAATTTAGATAAGAAATTTACAAGAAGATTGCCGAACCCTTGCAGACGTCAGACACAGGCAGTACCGACTGCAAATGCCTATCGTCTGCACGAGTCAAGCAACCAACCCAGCTGAGGCCGAGTGTAACTCGTTCAAACCTGCAGTTAAAGCTTGAAAACAGCCACATACTGATCAACAGTGCCGCTACCCGGGCGGACAACCTGATCAGTACGTAGGCTAGTGAGCATCTCAGGTGGTGTATGTATGTGGACTGATGTTTCCCAGGCATCAGTCCCCAGACACACACAAACCCTTGAACAAGAGAGGTAGGTGATAGGACCATGCGCCAGCGACCACCTACAACTCAAGTGGAATACTCATAGGGCCGACAGTAACCTGGTGCGGACGTCAGAAGGTAGGGGGTATGGACCAACACATAACCTTGGTGCTGACTGCAGGTGCCTGGGATAAGAGTATTCAAGTATCACGTCGCAGTTGCAGACGCCAGGGGTGAGTGCCTAAGGCCAGCAAACCCCTGCAGTAGCACGTAATGTTACCGTTGCAGACGTCAGAAATAGGATCATGTAACCTCAATTCCTGCTGCGAGAGCATGATACATTGTCATTGCTGACGTCAGCAATAGGGCCCTGAAGCCAGCTATCGGTGTACAGCAACACGTGATGGTGCCGTTGCTGACGTCAAAAGGTGGAACCGAGGGTCTGATACCTTTGGTCAATGACATGAGATGCAGTTGTTGCAGACGTCAGATGTGGCACCCGTAAGACCTGCACATCTTCGAATAGTGACAGGGTGCGTCACCATTGCTGACGTCACAGATGGGGTGCAGAGAACCAGCCGAACCTGTCGCAACAACGTTGGCTTCACCTGTTGCAGACGTCAGAAGTCATTACTGCTGGAGTGTTAACTTGAACAACAACACGTAGTGTCGGTTGCTGACGTCAGGAGTAGAACCCGGAGGGCTACCCACCCCTTAAAGCAACAGCAAGTGAAGCGGCTGTTGCAGACGTTAGTGGTTGCATCCGTGAGGCTGAACCACACAACAACAACAACCCGTAACGTTGTTGTTGCTGACGTCAAAGAACATGACCCGTAAAGTCTATGGTCTAGATGCAACAACCGGAAAGTAGAAGAAACAGACCTTACAGTAAGTAGAAATGCAGAAGAGAGAAACTTATGTAAGGGTGTCATACTGTAGCGGTGGCATCCGAAAAACAGAATTTTTTTTTTTTTTTTTGACACCGCTCAGCTGACCGAGAAAGGAAAAGGGAAAGGAAAATAACCGAAGACGGGGAATACGGGATTTGGGCATACGCGTGTTAAATGTGTAAACAGTCTGTGTAAATTTTGGGGCCGGAAAAGTGAGCAGTTCCGACAGTTTCCGCCGACAGACAAAAATGCTGTACACAATTAACAAATCGCAGCCACGTATGACGTCCAGGATCATACGTGGAGGGCGTACGGTATCATGGGGTCACGGACCACCAACAGTCAGGAGAGGCCGTAAACCCCTACAGCTGTGATACCAGTACCCGCGTATGGGTATACTGTAGTTACAGTACGGGAATGGGCACAGGCGTACTGTAATGGCACCCACCCGGAGGGCTACAGTATACCACCCAGGATTAGAGGAAGGGGGGGAATGATGGAAAAGAGAACAGATAAGGGAATTTACAACACCGATTTAAGTAGGCAGAATGTACAGAAATAATCAGAGGAGAAATACAGATACTCGATATATAACTCAACTCTGGGACAAATAACGCGACTCTGGGGATAGATAACTCGACTCAGAGGGGAATTTATTACTCATAGGGGATAATACACACGCATGAGATAGTTATTTATACATATAGATCACATTTAGATCACTCGTAAGGGCAAATCCCGTCTTACAGTAATTAAATTTGATGTTCAGGGATAAATTCCCGACCTACAGTAATAACTCTCGGTGGCACGGGAAAAAATTTCCGACTACAGTAATAACACGCGACGTGAGGTGGGGGTATCCGACCTACAGTAGCGGTAATCCGAAATAAGGGGCATTCCCGACCCATTAGGCAGTAAACCCGAATTTGGGGGGGTCTCCGACTTATTGGATGGCTAGTGCCCAATTTTAAGGGGGCTTGTCCGACTTAAAATGGGAGTTGACCCGACCTGGGGGTAGATCCGACCCAAGGGTAAAGTTTTACACTTAAGGGCGAGTGCCAGACTTAAGATCGATTTTCCAGCCTCGCCATGTCACATATTGCACCACCCATGTCACATTTTACGGCATGTCATGTGTATGACATGTGGACTTGGGAGAGCTGGGGAGGTTTGGGTATCTCATCAGGTAATGCCGTGTTTTAGACGTCACATTGATGGTGAACCATATCAGATTGATCCTATTACAGTGAGTAATAGGCTGTGACCCCTGATGGATACTGGCATTTTCCCCAGGCTTCTCTTGGTTGGCGTTGGGGCCTAACCTGGCAATTGGTGGCTATAGAGAGGTCTATAGTTGGTTCTCTTGGGTTGTCCTTGGGGTCTTGCTGTAGGGTAATGGACAACGCTGCCAGGCTAGGTGCGACAATCCCCGAGTCCTACTCAGTGAGAGTGGGGACAGGGTCACCCGTAAAATGACCTAAATTATGGGACCCGATTATGAACCAGACAGCCCCTTTTAGCCCGAACCTGAGAGGTGGAGGCCCTACTTATCTGTGGAAACCTTGGGAAACCGACTTAGGAAGGATTTCCCAACAAATAACCCACAAATAACAATAATCCCCTGAGAAGACTCACCTAGTCCTGTTTCTCAAGCGATTACGACGCAACGGGCGGCAAGTCCCTGGATGCTTTCGGTCTTCTGGCACTGGGAGCGGGGGATGCGATCCTCAAACGTCCTAGGCGGCGAGCGGCGGCGAGCGGCGGCGAGCGGGAGGGAGCGGGAGCGAGCGGGAGGCGAAACTCCAACATTTAATTCACGAACCGGGGCGGTCGGACACCTGGCACTGATGGGCAGCGGGGTACTGTAGACGTTAGGCGGCGGACGCAGTGAACACGCGTAAATTTATGCAAATTTATTGATAGTAAGGCGGCGGACGCACAGGTATATAATAAAATTATGCAAATTTGACGAGGAGGCGGCGGACGCGGAGTGACAACTGGACGAAAGCTTGGTGAACCCAAGAATGAGCGAAAAACTAAAGAAACATGTCCTTTTAAGGACATGTTTGGCTACAGCTGCAGCTTGGGCGGAGTTTCTCGGCGCTCAAGCTAACTTCTGCAGCTAGACGCGATGCAGAAGATGCCTATGAGCACATAGACATTTTTTCATTCACATGCGTTTAGCACTGAGGCCGGCTGCAGTGCCTATGCTAAGCATATGAACGTCTTTAGCTAAAACTTCTTAGCTAGTCCTTTTGCGTAACAAAAACGACACTAATTTTTGATGATAAGAGGTGCGTGAGCGCACCAAAAATAGCCATGTGCTCGTGGAACACGACTGGCGGAAGTTTTTAGCTAAAGGGCCTACTGTAGCCCGCGTTTGTAAAGAAATAAAAATACAACAAAACGAAACATAGAAATGCATGAAAAATATAAAAACGAACGTAAAATGCATGTGTAAAAATGAAATAAACAAAAGCATGATCGGGTAATAAACAAAACATGAAAAATAACAAAATGTCGGCATGATCGGAATCACGTGATGTTGGAGAATTGAGCGGCACGTGACAAAGGTTTGCTGTTATTCGGGTTTTGTCATTTTTCCATAAATACTGATCGAAGAAGCCTATCCGTCGATTATCGACTTTTAATCAGCGAGTTTAGAATTGTGTGACGTCATCAAGGTCTACTGTAGTTTGAATTTTGTGGTTTTATCAATAAATCTTGTTCGAAAAGGCAAGTTTGGTGATTATCGACTTTTGATGAGCAAGTTGAAAATTTTGTGACGTCAGCAAGGTGTACTGTAGTCAGGGTTTATAATTTGTTTTTCCAGAAATATTGATCGAAGAGCCAGATATGTCGATTATCGAGTTTTGATGAGCGAGTTATCAATTTTGCGACGTCAGCAAGAATGTACTGTTGTCAAAATTCTGTTTTTCTCCGTAAATATTGGATGAAGAGCCGAAGACGCCCATTAAATACTTTTGATGAGCGAGTTGATAATTGTGTGACGTCAGCAATGTGTACTGTAATTGTTATTTCGTAGTTTTTTCTATCGAAAAAGCGAATGTGTCGATTATCGACTTTTGATGAGCAAGTTAATTATTGTGTGACGTCAGCAGGGCGTAATGTAGTTAAAATTCTATGGCTCTTTCTACAAATGTTGACCGAAGAGGCAAATATGTCGATTGTCGATGTTTGATGAGCGAGTTTATGATTGTGTGACGTCAGCAAGGTGTACTGTACTCAAAATACCGTAGTTTTTGTATCGAAGAGAAGCGTCGATTATCGATTTTTGATGAGCGAGTTAATAATGGAATGATGTCAGCAAGGTGTACTGTAGTTGAAATGGCGTAGTTTTTTCTATCGAAAAAGACGAATGTGTCGATTATCGATTTTTGATCAGTGCATTGATAATTGCGTGATGTCAGCAAGATATACCGTAGTTGAAGTTTTGCTTTATTTTCTAGAAAGATATCGAAGAGGTGAATGTGTCGATTATCGATTTTTAATGAGCGAGTTAATAATTGTCTGACGTCAGCAACGTCTATTGTAAATAAAATTTTGTAATTTTTCCTGTATAAATGTTGATCGAAGATGCGAATGTGTTGATTATCGATTTTTGATGAGCGAGCTGATTATTGTGTGACTTGCGCCAGGTGTACTGTAGTTCAAATTTCTCAATAATTTTTTCTGTATAGATGTTGATCGAAGATGCGAATGTGTATATTATCAATTTCTGACGAGCGAGTTGATAATTGTGCGACGTCAGCAAGGTGTACTCCAGTTTATATTTTGTGATTTTGACACGTAATGGGTAAACGCGTTGCCATTGTAACCATCGCCAAACACTGTTCGAAAAATAATGCTCGACCGGGATTCGAACCCGAGTCTCTGTGACTATAGTGCAGCATTCTTCGGATTGAACTACCGAGCCAGTGTTGGGATTGGTATGAAGGGGTGATGTACGGCTGTGCGACAGGTGACATTCCCCCCTTGAAAGAAGGACGACCTCGTCCGTTGAAGATGCAGGTTCTGCGGCCCATCAATGTGGGACCAATCCAAGCCTTGCCATGACACGTAATAGGTAAACACATTGCCATCCTAACCATCGCCAAACACTATTCGAAAAATAATGCTCGACCGGGATTCGAACCCGGGTCTCTGTGACTATAGTGCCGCGTTCTTCCGATTGAACTACCGAGCCAGTGTTGGGATAGTTACGAAGGGGTGATGTACGGCCGTGCGACACGTGACAATTTCTTTCCATAAATGTTGATCCAAGAATTGAATGTGTCCATTATCGATTTTTGATGAGCCAGTTAATGAGTGTGTGACGTCAGCAACGTGTACTGTAATTGAAGTTTCGTACATTTTTCTAGAAGTATTAATCGAAAAAGTGATAGTGTCGATTATCGATTTTTTATGGGCGATTCAATAACTGTGTAACGTCAGCAAGGTTTACTGTAGTAAAATTTTTTTGATTTTTTTCTACAAATATTGGTCGAAGAGGCCAATGTTCAAAACTTAAGTAGTCTTACTGTGGTTTTTCGCAAAAAATTCGACACTTTGACGTCAGCAAGATAGAGAATCCATACATAGAATGTGCGGTTTTCTAACCTAGGGTTGCTGACGTCATCTTTTGATTCATGATAATCGTCATGAATTATATTGATCAAGGCAACACGAGGTGTGAAGCAAACAGGGTTTCCTGATTTTGGAAATCTTTTTTCACGTCTGGGAATCCAAAATTTCCTCTATTAAAAACAAGATTTTGATCAGAAAGTATAGTTCAAAAATTTTTGATTCATACAGTAGTCTTACTGTACTTTTTTACCGGACAAAATTACAAATTGACGTCAGCAAGTTCGACGATCCACGCACAAAATGTGCAGTTTTGTAAATTTGATTGCTGACGTCATCTGTCGACCCGTGATAATGATGATGACCATTGGTCAACACAACATGAGATGAAGCAACCAGGGTTCCTTGATACTAAAAACCTTCACTGGTCTCTGGCAGGAACTGTGGATTTGAAAAAAAAACAGTTTAAAATTTTTTAAAATCGTTCAAACGCCTTACTGTAATTGTTTACAAAAAATTGGAGTTTTGACGTCAGCAAGCTAAAACCATTCATAGATTGTATAGTCTTGCAACTCATATTGCTGACGTTGATCCATATCAAGTTGATCAAAGTATTATGAACATGAAGCAAACAGGGTCTCTCAATATTGAAAATCCACCTTATTTTTATTATTGATCTTCTTGTAAAATGACATTAAAAACATAATTTAATTTGATGATAAAGCAGACTTGAAAAATTTGAAAATTATCAGCAGTCTTACTGTAGTTGTTCACGGAATAAAATCGACAATTTGTAGTGAACAAGCTCAAACTTGGTGCAGAATTGTCGTTCTCTAATTTCGATTGCTGACGTCATATGCTGATCTATTTAAGTCCTTATGAAAAGCTGAATTTGTTTCAGAATTTTATACAGTTCAGAATTTGACAGTGGGGTCGTACTGTAGTTTTTCACGAAACGAATATTCACTTTGACGTCAGCAAGCTGAAGGTCCTATCCAAAAAAATGCACATTTTCGGACTTGTGGCTGCTGACGTCATCTATTCATGCACAGGAGTCATAGTGAATCTGAAAAACTTCGAAATTTCCCTTCCAAAAAACAAATCGACCAGCAGGTACACTTCAAAAATTTGAAATTTATCATCAATCATACTTAGCTATTTACAACGAATCGAACTTTTGGCGTCAGCAAGTGTCAGGATCCATGCACATAATGCGTTCTTTTGTAACTTTTTTTAATGACGTCATCTGTAGATTCATGTGAATCATAATGACATGTGAATCGAAGCATTATGCAGACAAAGCAAACAGGGTCCCTTAATACTGGAAAGCCATCGTATTGATCTTCTAAGATAACTGTCCCAGGAAACACACGAATTTTTTCAGAAAGTATAGGTCAAATTTTCGAATCTTTGCATTGTCTTACTGTACCTGTTTACAAAAAAAATCTGCACTTTGACGTCATCAAGCTGTCACATTAAACGAATTAGGAGCCATGTCACATTAAGTAAATTTGGTGACCAATCACATTGATGGGAAAAACCCATGCCGTATTGATAAAATACGGCCATGTCACTGTGAGTGACATGCTGTGACCCCGTTGGGGACTCACTTTATATATTCATTTCGGGAACCTAACCCAGCTGGTACTGGCTATAGGAGGGCCTATAGGATACCTCGGTACTGTCCTTGGGTTCTGCTGTAGAGTAATGGACAATGCCGGCGGGTCAGGGGTGGCAATCCCTAGTCCCATTCAATGAGAATGAAGGACAAGGCCATTTGTGGAATGGCCTACTCTAGGGGACCTGATTGTAAACCTAAATCCCCTTTTTGGCCCGAACCCAAGGGGTTCAAGGGCTACTCTAACTGAGGGGATTCTCGAGCGAAAACCGACTTAGGGGAGGGTTCCCACAAATACACCCTGAACAACAACAATCCCCTGAGAAGACTTACCTAGTCCTTCCCTCAATTACGACTCCGCACTGGGCGACGGGTTCAAGAGTTCACCGAACCTGGGACGATGGAGCAGGGGTGCCAGCAGTCCGGTTTGGGTCCGGCGCGGGGTGTACTGTAGATGGGTGGGCAGGCGACACAAGGGGTCAAGGAATGGAGCAACAGGCAATTGCTAAGCCAAAGGGCGATCGGTAACTTCTATGCAGGGGTACAGCAACCCAATGCAGTGATGAATGCGAAGTTGTATGCAAATTTATTTAAAATATAGATGGCCGACACAATATATGTATATTAATACAAAATATAGTCAGCAGACGCAAGACGCAAGCTAACACGCAAAGAAGACGATTTAGGCCCAAAAATGAGTACAAAACTAACGAAACAGGCCCTTTTAAAGGGCCTCACAGACCTACAGTATGCCTTGGGCGGTGCTATCAACGCCCAAGCTAACTTCTGCAGCAGAAATGGCTGCAGAAGATGCCTATGGTCACATAGACATTTTCCAGTTCCAATATGTTAAGCATTGGGGCGAGTTTCACTCTCCATGCTAAACATATGAGCGTCATCTAGAGAGAATTTCCAAACTAGTCATTTCGCATTGCGAAACGTCGCTAGTTTTTACTGATAAAACATGCACGTAATGCTCCAATTATGGCCATAAGCTTGTAGAACTTATCTTGGCGGAAATTCTAACTAACGGGTCACATACTGTAGTCTACGTGTGCGACGGAAAAAATAATAAACACAATAGAAATGAAAACACAAAACGAAACAGAAATGAAACACACAAAAATGCACACAAGAATGCATGTAAAATATAAGGAACAAAACGCAAAAATAAGAGTAAGTAACTGTAAAACAAAAAGTGGTGAAAAACATAAAGTATGAGCATAATGTGAATCACGTGACATTGGGCAAAATCGATCGGCACGTGACAAAGCTCAATGATCCATGCCCAAATGCTTACGTTTGTAATGCTATTTCCGGACATCATATGTTGATTCATGTGAATATTGATCGAATTATTATGATGATGAAGCAAACAGGATATCTTGATATTGAAAATTCATTCAGATTTTAATAGTGATCATCTCAAAACATGAATTTGATGAGAAAGTAAGATTCAACAATTCGGAAATCATGAGCATTCTTACTGTAGCTGTTAACACAACAAAATCAAATCTTTGATGTCAGCGAGATCAGAGGTCAATGCACAGAACATGAATTTGTGTAGCTCTTGTTGCTGACGTCATCTGCTAACACATGCTAATCATGATTAGCGAAGATGCAGCAAACACGGTATCTCGATATTAGAAATCAACCTTAGTTTTATTATTGATCTTCTTCAGAAATGACACTGAAAATTCTTTTAAAACATAATTTTGAGGAAAAAAATACTTAAAGAATTATAAAATTCTTACTGTAGTTGTTTACAAAATAAAATCGACACTTTGACGTCTGCAAGCGGAAGAATTTGTGCACAGAATGCATACTTTTGAAGCTTTTGCTTCTGAACTGGTCCCTCGATTCATGAATATTCCTCGATAAATGCTAAAGGTGGAGCCCATCGTTCCTCGATATTTAAAATTTATAAAATAAACTTCTGAGAAGGTCGGAAATTTCCTTATTTAAAAAACATCAATTTGATCAAGAACGACAGTTGAAATGCTTTTAAATCCTCCAAAAGTTCTACTCTAATTACTTGCAAAAAATCGGAGGTTTGACGTCAGCAAGCTCAGGCCAGCGCTGCAATTCCGATTGCTGACGTCATCTTTTGATTCATGTAAATCATAATGAAGGTTGATAGGACCAAGCAGGGTCCCTTGATATTGAAAATTCATCTCGTATTGTATTACTGATCTTGATACATCAAAAACTCTTGAATTTGATCAGTAAGTACACTTCAAAAATATGTGAATCATAAACATTCTCACTGTAGTTGTTCAGGATACAAAACCGAAAAATTGACGTCAGAAAGCTAAGGATCAACGCACAGAATATGTATTTTTGTGCCTCTGGTTGCTGACGTCATTGCTTGATCCAAGTGAATCACAGTGAATATCAGTCGAGGTATTAGGAAGGTGGAGCACACAGTGTTTCTCAATATTGAAAATTTCTCTGATTTTTTTACTGTTGTTATCCCGAAAATATTCCAAAAACGTCCTCTAGAAATCAGTTAAAATCCTGCACCTGGATCACTTTACAAAATCAACGTGTAAATAAGAACAAGAAATCTACAGTAAGGATTTTTGTTTTTAATATTTTGTTGTGAAATAAAGAAAAAACAAAATACCAGTGTACTGTAACCCCTAGAAAAATCGTCACTTCTTTTTTTACATCACTTTGCTGTTACAAAATGTGACGAGTTGCAAATCTGTTGGGGATGGAGATAGTCTATCTCAGGATTGTGAAGAAATAGCCAAAGTTGACGCATTTTGTGTCGACGCCAATTTGCATAGACATTGTGTGCTTAAAAGGCCGAAGCGTCTATGTTTTTGGTCATTGTGTTTATTTTATTTTGTGAAAGAAATCGGTGGCCTGACTGGCCATTATATATTTTTATATTATTGATTTTATATTTGTGGAGTTGGCACTCAAATACAACATCCCCCGCCTGGACATTATCGATTTATCTCACAGGGGAGGGAACATGGGTTAGACCACGGATTTCTGGAGAGCCACTGTGCATGCAAGTCTACATTTACAACTCAATTCTCGGCCTGACTTCTCGGTTTTGCCTATTGATTGGAAGTTACCTGTGCTCAGAGTGTTATCAGATCATCTACAGTTCTTTGGAACGAAAGCAGCTGATCATTTTGTTGAAATTGGGATTGACCTAACTGTTGCAAACTATTTCTACCTAAGGTTCTGGCCTTATTAGGTGAATTAGTGAGTGATTGATTAGGTCCTTTTCAATTCTCTTTATTATATTGCTTTATCTAAACCAAGTTCCATTTTGACAAATCAAAGGTTGACTCAATGCAACAGATCGCTTGTGTGTTGTATTCGTGGATGCGTCGGGTGCTGATAAGTCACGGGAGGATTGGGATCCCAGGGTTCGTCCTTAATGTACGTTTTTCCCATGCCCACACTTACCCGATTAACTAAATCAATCGTACTTAAATGCGAGCACTAATTATCGCACCAATTAAGGAAAAGATATTTCCTTAATTGTCTCCCGAGTTGAATAAAAGCAAGAAAGGAAATCCTTTCTTTCAAATTTACTTACGCAATAAAAGATTACTTACTTACAAACGCAATGGGCGAGAAAAACAAACAATTTCACTTCCACGCACTGAGAGAAAAACAAAAATGATGACGTGGGTGCGGGGATACTTCAAGTGAAGATAAAGTGGCCAGCGGAGGGCACGTTCAATAACAAAAAATATATGAATAATAATAAAAAGAATATGCTGAGAGAGAGCCAGCACATGCGTACCGACGTGCGCTACAGTAAGACGACTTTTGATGGTCTGCGTTGCTCACTCCACTTGCTACCTGCAGGCCTCATATGCGGTTAGACAAAAATGATAAAAATCGGCAGAAACACACTACAACATGCATGCCAATTGTCTTCACCCAATTGCTGTAGACCCAAGTAAAATTATTTATGAATATGTTTAGTAATGTTCAACAATATACATGCCAATCAGCAGCTAGTCAAGACGAATGCATCAACTTGAAAGATATGAAAAACTTGTCCATTTTGACATTGACAGCTCAACAATACGGCATATGGGAATAGGGCGATTTGATAATAGAATCATCATGGAATTATTTTGGTTCACTATTTTTTAGGTCAATTGTTGTGTTTGCGAAAAAACCCAGGTTTTTTTCAACCTGATGATAATATATTTCAGTTAAGGCTATCAGAACATATCCCCATTGGTGGACTGGGGCCGGCAAATGTGTACTGGCACAAACAATGCCCCGTTTGTGTTTGAGATTCAAACACTTTTCAAACAATTGGACAAACTTTGCTCAAACAATTCTCAAACAGCACAAACAGTGTTTGAAGCAATTTTGTTTGTCCCGCTTTTGAAAAGTGTTTGAAAAAGGTTTGTGACCCTTCCTCGAAGTGTTTGTGGATCGTTTGTGGATTGTTTGTGGTTGCAGTAATAAAAGGAGAACAGCTGGTGGCCCGTGTCAGCAGTTGACAAAGTTAGTGAATCTGTGAGCCTGTTATGCCAAATGTTATGCGACTTTGTGCCTGTGTTCCTTTATTGAAGAATATCTACATACTGGAAAATTATTGTTATATACGCAAGTCGAGCAACCCAATTGTGGGTTACTGTAGCTTTATGTGAAGGTTGTATATCTATCCTACGTGTGAAACGCCCTGGATATCCGAGGATTTGAAATGAAAAATTTGCAAGAAAGTTTCATTGTGTAATTAACAATTTTGCAGATCAACAATTTATAGAAAAATTTACTTAACTGAATGCTTGAATTATACACTATTTATTTTGAAATCATCGATGCAGCAGGGTCGCAGTTCAACTACCATCCAGAATTATGGAATGCTCGTTGGCTCTATTTGATAAATTTTTCCTTCATGGTACTGACCCCTTGATAATAACTCTTTCCAATCATTCCAAGATCATTAAAGTTGATTCACTAATTTCTAGTAAAGTTGCATTTGTCAAAATTCTGAGCACTGCATAGATCATTTAGAAATGAATGGAGCATAGTGCAAATAAACTTTTCTGCAGTATCAACAAACGTTATGCCTGAAATCAACTTGTGCCAGTAAATTCTTTCAAAAAGTTATGCATTCGTACTGTACTTCTTTTATCTTATCAACCAGACAAATTACTCTTCGTTGATAAGATAAAAGAAGTACAGAATGAACTATACTTTGTTTAGTGGAAAACTGGTAAATATAAGCTGTTCCCATGATTTATGACACACAGATGACATTTATATGTTTTTCGGCTAGACTATAACGGACAAACAGTGTTTGAGAAATGTTTGTGAATTGTTTGAGCCATGCCTGGTGAGTGTTTGAGAAATGTTTGTGCTCTGTTTGTGGAGTGTTTGAGAGTATTTCTTCATCTTCAAACCTTTCTCAAACAAAGCTCAAACAATCCACAAATTGTTTGTGTTTGAAGTGTTTGAAGTTTGTAGGCGTTGTTTGTGCATTGGACTGTATGTTTTTTTCAGGCCATACCGATCTTTTTGAATGCAGTCGCTAAATTTTCAGCAATCAAGCTTTGCTTGCCACTATTCTGTTCACATTGGGTACAGTTTTCACCTTTTTTCCAAATTTTCTTTTCACGTATTGGGAAAACTGGTTGTTCAAGGGAGCTGCCTATTTCACCTTTATAACTTTGACTACAGTCGGTAAGGTGGTGTAAAAGTCAATAAGTCGGTAAGGTGCTCTCAATGCACCTTACGCCCTTGCACCCAGACCCCAAGCCCTTTTCTATTCCCACAGGGTTACAGTTAAGGACAACTCTTTTGCTATAGTTAACCATTTCATCACATGCCTATCCCTTGCCATGACACTGTAGACTCATGTAGACCCGTACTTGGGGACAACTGTTGCTCTCAAATGCCCTGGCTCAAGCAGTGTTATAACACATGCTTATGTCATAACACATGCACATACTGTGTTATACGCATAGACATCAGTTATAACATAGGCATATGTTATAACATAGGCATAGCCATATGTTATAATGTAGACATATGCATAGGCATATTTCATAACATGGGCATATATTACAACATGGGAATATGTCATGACATACGTATATTTTACAACATTGGTGTATGTTAGAACATTTGCATATGCATAGACATAGGTTATAACATAGGCATGTATTATAACATAGGCATATATATAGCCATATGGTATAATGTAAGCATATGCATATGCATATGTCATGACTTGGGCATATATTACAACATGGGCATATGTCATGACATACGCATATGTTACAACATAGGTGTAGGTTAGAGGACAGGCATATGCATAGGCATATGTTATGATTAGATGCACTTGTTGATCTTGTTCACTCAACTTTTTAACAGGGGACAATATTCCTTTATATTCAATTCTTGCTCCACATACAATGAACAGCTTAACCAACTTTGGATTATGTTAGTAAATCGTAATTGTGTTCACTACGCCTGGTACTAACCTTTTCAATCCCATTCATGCTGCGTTTGATAGTAACATGACTCTGTGCTACGTTTTTTAATGCTGATTTTGAAGAGAAACCCAGCAGCTGACATTGCTCGACCGATTGATCACAAGCTATCAAACGGTATTCTGTTGCCTGTAACATGAAAGTAATGAAGATTACAAATGAATGTTGAAAAAAAATCAAAAAATAAACTTAAAGCCTTCTTAGTAACTCTTTTGTTTGGGTAAAGTTGCATGGTGTCTACCCGGCTTGGAATGTCTGGCAGATGTTCCATTGTTGATTGTGCATGTAACTGTACAGGAACGATATATAATGGGTTGCCAAGATTATAAACTGAACAAAATATGCAAAACTGAAATAAATTTTGTTATTGGGAAAATAGTCATTTCGATTACATATTTCCCAATTAACTGTAAAATGCTCAGATTCTGAAAGCTCTTTCATGCTAGCATTGAACAATGAAATTGGTTTTATGTGTTTATCAAAGACTAAATCATGCATTAACTCAATTATTGCGAATTTAAATTTAAAACTTTTTCAACTCTTGTTGAGAAAGTTTTTCATAGGAATATTGTTCAAATTCATTGGCCATATTGTTCTCGGTATGAAAATTTCAGAATTTACTCTACTTCTCCATTCTACTTTTAGCTCTATAACGAAAGAAGGAGCCTGCTTGAATAGCTCTTTGAAAAGTTTTTCTGAACAAAAACGTATAAATATTTACAATGCAGACGAAACTTGTTAAGTATTTGGTTTTAATGTTGCATTTTTGAATAAGAACTTTTATATAAGTACCTCTTATGATTGTTGTAGAAATATCTGGATACGATTTTTGTTTGGCTGATGGTTGTTTGCGATTGGTGTATAACATTATGATTCTCCATTTCTTGGCCTTACAATTGCATAAAATTATGTAACACTTTTATTCTGCCCATAGGCACACAATGAACGAACAATACAGTGTTTATGTTTGCACAAATAAGTTACTACTGGCCCTGATGGCTCAGTGGTAGCACTCTAGACTTACTTACTTACTTAGAATTAGATCCTCCCATGCTATGTAGCATATCGGGCAGCAAATGATCGCTATTGGTTTTGGTCTTTCGCCAGGGTTTCCGCATCATCCCTCGCCATGTTCGATGCCTTCAGGTCATAAATGAACGTCCTTCTCCAGGTAGTTTGTGGACGTCTGCGAGGCCTTTTTGGCGCCTTGAGGTTGCCAGTGCATCCCTGTCCTCAGTATCCATGAGTGGTCCATTCAGAGGATGTGGCCAGCCAGTTACAGTCTTCGACGTGCGACGATGTCGTGGAGTTTGACTGTGCCACTCCATCTCAGGACTTCTTCATTTGTAATGTGATCGGTGAAGCGGATCTTTAGGGTTCCACAGAGGCAAGGTTGCTGGAAGACATCCAGCTTGTTAATGCTGGCTGACGCCTTCCATGTCTCCCTGGCGTAGATTGCAGTTGGGAACATGATGGAGTTGAGTAGGCATAATTTGATCTTCAAGGAGATGGTTGGCGAGACCCAGATCTTGTTCATCCTCCTAAATACTGCCACCATCTTCCTGATGCGGCATTTAACATACACCTGGGCATTGCCATCTTCGGAGATCACACTACCTAAGTAGGTGAATTTCTCCACTTCCTCCAGTTTCTGCATCCCAATAAACATTCCCCACCATGGATTGGTGTTGTTGATGTTCATGATCTTCGATTTTTCAGTGCTAATCCTCAAGCCAACTTTCCCAGCTTCTCCTTGTAAGTCCAAAGTTCCCCGATGCAACTTTTCCTCAGTTTCCTTGAGTAAGGCCATGTCGTCAGCAAAGTCAAGGTCTCCGAGTCTTTTGCAGTCCCACCAATGAATGCCCACCCCAATTTGTGTGACAGTGTGCCTCACCGTGAAATCGAGGGTGACGAGGAAAATTAGTGGAGAAAGAATGCAGCCTTGCCTGACACCGGTGGCGATTTCAAAAAATTCGGTATGTCCATTCCTGGTCTTGATGCAGCAGCTTGATTGGTGATACAGGTTTTTGAATATGTTGATGAAGCTGCTCGGGACCCTGTACAGGTGTAGAATTTGCCAAAGGGAGTCATCCTGGATGCTGTGGAAGGCTTTTTTGAAGTCAACAAAGTTGATGGTGAGCTTTGCCAGTATTCGATGGTATTTGGTAGCACTCTAGACTCTCAATCAAACAACCAGGGTTTGATTCCCTAAATCTGTGAATTTTGTAAAAAGAGTTTATTGTTGCCTGAGGAAGGTAGTAGGTAGACTACCGAAACGTGGCATTAACACAACCACTGTATTTTCATTCATTGTGTGCCTACGTGCAGAATAAGAGCATTATATAATTTTTATGTGATTATAAGGCCAAGAAATGGAGAATCATAAAGGCCCATCTATACTTTTTTCTCAAAAATTTGTCGCAAGTGATTATAATGAATAAAATTGAACGAATCCCTCATCTTTTTTGTGCACAAGAATGATCTTGACGAGTTCTACCCAGTGAACTATATTTTGCAAAAAAAATTTGCACAGTGTTGCAGAAATCAGCTATTTTGTAAGCATCTTGGGTTTCTTATGTTTCTTGCATCAAAGCTAGATTTAAAGCACACAGTAGATATTTGTTGAACGTGTTTAGTATCTTTCGATCAGTAATTTCAATATCTACCTTGCGATGTATTATATGCTGAAATTGCGCCAATACTTGAGGAGTAAATCGCTTGCCTATGTTTTTTAGCGGAAAAAGTATAGATGGGCCTCAAGGCTCTTTGTTGCTATATCGGGAAAAAATTGCCATTGTTGACAGTGATGTTTTTTTTTGCCTTCTCCTATTCTCATAATCATGAAATATCTATATGAATAAAATGACGTTCTGCAACATGTAGCATCATGATCAAATTCACTTACAATTTACCTGCCAGACAAGTTGATGTTGTTAAAACAAATTTTGTTCTGTTGTGCCTCCCAAATTTGTGGAAATCACTCTCGTTCAATAAAGCTCCAGTACATAGAATCTGAGTTTTTCCTCCAAAGTTAATGAGCCATGGCATACTATAGGGCTCAGAGAGGAATGCCCCGATTATTGGTTTATATGTGTGTAAAACTAGATATTCAGTAATTGATGCATCTGTCGGTGCCCATGTCAATATTTTCAATTTCAATTCAGTATTCCCAATGGCCTTGGAGCCTCAAACTGGTAGATCGAAGATTTCCATGGTTTTCATTGACTGTGAAAAATTAGCAATAGAGGCAACAAAGTTGAGGCTACCATATCTGAAAAGTGAATTTTAAATAACATAATTTATAAGAAAATTTCCATACAATAATCACCCTAGTGCAATGAGGCAAGTTGATGTCACTTCTATTTCAACTAGTTTCTGGGATAAAACCATGCGACCAAGGCACTGGAAAGGCGCATCTCCATATTGAACTCCAATATTCTGTTTAGGCCAGAACATTCCCAGATTCAATTTTTTTGTGTATCGATTTCATTCAGTACATCTGAAAGCCATTGCTTATAAAATTTGGTCATTCACCTAACAAATGATGATCTAACCTGAACTTAGTTGATCACTGGAAAATTCAATTCCAACACAATGTTGAACCTGCACAATATAGTTTGCGTAATCCTTTGATGATAAAAAATAGAAACACTCCACTGAATGCTGATAGTGTTGTATTTTAAAATGTTGTTGGGGTTTTGGATGAAGGCAGGCAGGAGTAGGTTCCAGGGTTCATCCTTAATGCACATATTTCCAACACCCACGCTTACCCAATAAATTACTTAATTAGAGTACTTAAACCTGACAAAGATTACCCCAAAATTAAGAAACCTTAGTTTCTTAGTTTCTCAATTTTACTTCCTAAAAGGTAATGTGAAAAGAGGAGAGAGTTTTCTCCTGGTTCTTTATCTAAAACAAAAACAATACACTTACGCATAAAACAATACATGGGCGAGAAAATAAAGAAGATCCCACGTGCTGGAAAAACAGTATGAAGAAGACACGGGGAGGCATACCAGTACAAAAATATAACACACTAATAATAAGAGCAAACCCACCACACTCGTACCGAATTTGAGCTACAGTAAGAAGTCCTTCGATGGTCCATGTAGCTCACTCTACTATGGACTTGCGCGCCTCTTCAAATAAACGGAAAACTTAGGAAAATCTTATGAATTGGCTGAAACACACAACAACAATAACTGCTTTTCCACTCTCATTTTTTGGATAACAAGTTACAGCACATTTGTGGACATCTTTGACCAGTGAGTATCCCAAAATATTGGTCAGATAGAAATTGGATAAAGAAACATGAATTTTAGATATCATTGTAATATTCAAATGCATAGACAAATGTTCAGATTTGAAGTCAAATTTTTTGTCCAGCACTTCAAGAGGATGAGCTGTAATTCTTTCCATGAAAAATTTCAAATAGGCTAGTGACCACTAATCATTTTCAATTCTTCCCGCATCCTCCAACGCTAGATCAGGAATGTGAAAAATGTGTTGCCCCTAATTTGATCATAGGTATCGATTATCCATAGGAACATATGTGCCATGCTGGTGAAAAGAGGTTTGTAACCTTCAGTTGACAAGACACCTCGTGCAATGGGCTTCCATCCTTTATAGCAAACCAGGGGGCTTATTGAATCTTCCTAAAAAACTGGATTATGTTGCCAGATAAGCTTTTGGGCAAATTTTTTCCATTAGAAAATCATGCAAAAAATCATAATCAGACCCTGCAAACTTACAACAACTGCTTTAAAGATGCCTGATGTCGGTTGGCCGACAGTTCCCTTATCATCCTCTGGAGGAAATCGGCCGAAATGCCAAACATGCACAAGGGGGGGGGGGGTTGGGGGGAGTTTGACCCTCAGCAGATTTTTATTGATCCCCAGCAGATTTTTCCTGACTCCCAGCAGATTTGACTTTTCCAGCAACAACTAAGAAGATGATGAAGGAAAATGGGAAAGTGAGAAAAAAAGTTGTCATAAAAATGGAAAAGATGCTGTTGCTTGACCATTTTTCTAAACAAATCATACTTGATTCCAGAAAAGTAACATGACAGTTTTAAAAGGTGCTGTGTAAGCAAATAATTTCACATATCTGACCGATGGTGATTCCAGTTGAAGAATATGCTGCTTGGATGTTAGAAGACTTTCTGAGATCTTTCTTTTTGTTATTAAGAACAAAAAAATTGTATTCCACCCTCCTGTCATGGCTGACCCCCAGCAGAATCTCTATGCTGTGCATGTATGGTTGTAACATAGCTTTACCAGTAAAGCATTTGTGGAGATCCTTATGCCAGGACATTTGAGAGCATGTTGGGGATGTACTTACGGTAGTAGTAATCCCACATCTATGCAAAATTGGTGAATCGACAAAGTTACGATTCGACCAAAAAGAGCATTCTCGTACTTTGGTGTGTCATGGGGGAGTCACGTCCGTTTTCTTTATATTATTCTTTTTACACCCAATAAAGGGGAGCGTCGACAGCCCAACACGCATATTTGAATAATAATATTATTATTATTGTTTATTATTTTATTATTGTATTACTTGCGCAATAAGCGGAAGCGGGAGTCATCTTACACGGGATCAAAAGCCAAGGTAAAGCCCCAGCTCCTTTGGATATTAGTGTAGTGAGTTCTTCATACTTATGTGAACCTTTAGGACGCATCTGGGGAGACCCTGAGTGCCCTTCAATTGCAAGAGTTAGAGTTTCCAGTTACTTATTAGTGACTGAAGGTTGTGTTTATTTCTGCTTAAGGACTGTTGCACTGTGTTTAGTTGATTGCTAATAGGAAGCTCCTTTGAATGACCTACAGTAGTCAGTTGAATACAAGCCAATAGCACTTGAGTTATATTGCTGACGTCTTTTGACCTAAGCAGAGAAGTAAACATAACAAGCAAGAGGTGTCGACAAATGTTGGTCTGTAGAATAAACTGGGAGTCAGGACTGCTTGCTAGCAAGAGGTGTTGAATTCAGTGGTTAAAGATGGAGAAGAAAGTTTCATCAACTATGAGGTTACTGGTGGGAGCCTGTTGTGGAATTGTTCAGGGTGTGGGCTAGAATTATCTTCAGCTAAAGGCTGTAAGAGGAGCTGTGAGTTTGTATGTGAGGGTCAATCTAAATGAAGAAAAATTTTTTTCCAGTTTTCAGTCAGAATTGTCAAGAGAAGCAGTGATTTGTGGGAAACAGAAAAATTTTTCAATAAATAATTTTGACAATGAGCACTCTATGATGGTGAAGAACAACAGCAGCCGGAAAAGTCTTAGCAACCCTGCTGATTAATTATTTGATATGAATGTTTAATGGAAGTTGTGCAGAATTTAGGGTTCAACATATGTCAGTCTATATATAGCAGTATTAGTGTTGAGGAAGTCCTAATGGTAGCCTTCATCCCATCCATGCAAAAATGTTCTGTAGGAAGAAGATGCCAACTTTTGGCAAATATTATTTTCATAGTTTTTGTTGTTGTTGCTATGCAGAAAAAACATGTTCACCTTTTTTGTGCAAAATTTTTGACTGATCTGACTGCGAAAGTCAAGCAATCATGATACATCTAGACAATTTATGATTTGTGAATTGCGGATGTATACAATGTCATGTGAAATTTTAGGCTCCTAAACTTACCATTGTGCATTCCAGTAGTGTGAGTTTAGCCATAATAAGCATAAGCAAAGCTTTACTGTTCATGCTGACATACAAAAAATTTCCAATAATAATATATAGTCACTACCCATCTAAATAAATAATAGTCACTACTCTCCTAAGCATTAATCTTTATTGGGAGAATTATCGATGACATAACCCATCATCATATGTTTATTTTAGATTGCATTACAGTATGCCTTTTTTCGAACTATGGAGCAAGGTTCGAAAATTTTTCCAACAGCATTTTACTATACATCATTAATGTACATAAGCCTTTTTTCTGAAAATTTTCCAATGATTTTTCTCATGTTCAAAATGTCTGTTTTACAGCTCCAATTTGAAAAGAGCAAATGGGTCAGCCATGTACATAAGTAGACCTAGAAAAAGAACTCTATTTTTTGCACCATCTTACTTTTCTTCCATCATGCATAAAATATATAGCCAAATTTGTAGATGAGCCAAGTTTGTGAAATTAAAATGGCTAGATTGCTAAATGATGAGTTTTTTGCAAACACATATAGAAAATCAAACGAAGTGACAATGAGTGAATTTGAGTACAAAACAATTCTCCTTCGCATAAGAAGTTGGACAAATCACAATTCCTTTAGATAAATTCTCCTTTTTAAAATGTAGACATAAATTTTCAAAAATAGAACTTTACTATTCTTACTCTTCAAAAAAATGTGAAAATTCAGCAAATCCTGAATTTATAATTTTCAGGCTGTAAACTTTTGAATTCCTCATGCAAAAGTTGGGAATGAATCTTTAAAAATCCAAGCTTCAAATTTAACTCAAAATTTTCAATTTTAAAAACCAAATTTGGATCAAAAAAATTCTGAATTTATACTTTTTTCAGTGTTCATTTTTTTGCATTGCAATATTTATGCTTTGAGAAAGTGACAATGGAGTAAACATCATCAGGAAATTTTTGAGAGAAGGGCCCTTATGAGAGATTATTTGAATTGCTAATATGTAGTAAAATGCTCTTTGAAAAAAATTCTGAACCCTGCTTGGCATACTGTAATACTGTGCAAAATGAACATATGATAAGGTGACATGTCACTGGAAAACTTTGGAATGGGAGCTAATGCTCAAAAGGGTAGAGATGCTGGAACCCATTCTAACTTAGTTGCTAAAAAATTTTGCTACAATTCGATGGACCAATTGACAACTCCACCAAGAGAATTATGCCAGGATGTGTTAGAATTAAATTCTTTTTACAGCAATTTGAAACACATGTATACAAAAAAATGGGTATTCCATGACATAGATTCACTTCAATTTTCGTAGGTCAACAAAAAAAAATATGGTGGTATAACTTGCAAGACAATTTTTCAGTGCATCAGTCACAAGTGTGCCTTCATAACAGATATTCCAACTATATTACCATTGAATGTTTCAAATAAGATCTAAATTGAATTTTGTGCATAGGGGATTAATTTTGTTATTGAAAAAACTTTTCATTGCATTTGCATCAGTTTCACCTCCTCATGGACTTGTAAATTCTGCTAGTCTTGTACTTCATTTTTTGAACTATGTATGCAATTGCAAAATTTGGAAAATTCACCTCTAAAATGCCCTTTGCTGATTTGGTTTCCAATTTGGGGTTTCACGGTATTGATTTAATGTTAACTGGAACACCTTAGGCTATACTGTATCCTGCTAAATTTTACTTCCAGCATCAGTTAGAGTGTAGTTGGAGCCAGCTAGAGAACAGATATAGATAAATGAATTTACATAACACTATTTTCATATGCCCACATCCTGTGTGCATTGAAGTATTTTTCATTCTTCATAATTTATGACTTATAGCCAGCTTGTATGCCCCCTTACTTTGTTTTTATATTTTAGTTGTATATACTACTGGACATCCAAATTTACATTTGACATGGTAACTAGTATTGTTTTTTGAGCATATCAGAAAGGCTTTTTGAGGTCAGGTTATTTCAGGTCAGGTTTAATAATTACTAAACTTCAGCATCAAAAACTACTTTTGATGGATAATTTTTTATTTGGGATACATTATTTAATTTTTTTTGAAATTTGAAAAATAATGTAGTACAAGACTGCATGGTATTTTGATTGACAGGTTGACTGTTAACCACGTCTTACAATTATGAATTTATAAAAATTTCAGGTAAAATACACAAAGTTGAAAAAACAGGTGCTGGTACAAACTCACTATCAAGCATTCCAATATTGTAATTCTTCTGATAATCAGGATAAGCAAAGCTTTATAATTCATAATGATGCAGAAAAATTTTCCACTAATAAACTAGGAAGTTTTATAGAGTTAGTAGCCCTGTAAGTGTTGTAGTGTGTTTCCCCCGATTTTCTCATATTTTGTCAACCTGCCCATGAGGCCCGCAAGTACCAAGTAAAGCCAGCAACGCGGACCATCAACAGTCATCTTACTGTAGCCCACATTGGTACGCGTGCGCTGGCTCTCTGGTGGTGCATTATCTTCATGTTTTTATAACATGCCCATTAGTCATTTTTTGTACTCCCCACCTCCCCCGCACGCACGTCTATGTTTGCTTTTCTCTCCAGTGCATGGGAGTGAAATTGTTTTCTTTTCTCGCCCCGTCGCGTTTGTAAGTAAGTGTTTTTTTTGATTGCATAACTAAAATTTAGGAAAGGGATCTCCTATCTTGTATTCATTAAATTTGGGAGACAATTAAGGAAGCGCCTCTTCCTTGATTGGTAAGGTTATTATTGTCGGGTTTGAGTACAATTGATTAAGTTAATCGGGTAAGCGTGGGCGCGGGAAATACGTACATTAAGGACGAACCCTGGGATCCCAATACTGCCTTAACTCATCAGTCCCCAACTTATTCACAAATACAACATAAGTACTATATTTTATTCAAAAACCTTTTGACAACATGGCACATAATCATATGTTTGTTTTACATGGCATTATAGTTCGCCTTCTTTGCACAATAGAGCATGGTTGAAAATTTTTTCAATAGCATTTTACTATGGGTTGGCAATGTAAATAGTCTTGCCAGAAAAGCCATTTTCGAAAATTTTCTGATGATTTTTCTCACATTCAAAATGCTTGTTCTACTGTCACAATCTAAAAAAAGCTAATGGATCAGATAGATGGCAAAATCTGGAAAAGTATGGTTCATTTATTATCCCATTTTGCTCATTCTAATATTATCATCTTGCATTTACCCACCTCGCAACTGTCTGGAAAAATTTTTGAAAATGAAATAGAAAACATGCTAAATAATGTATTTTTGCAACATATGGAAATGAATTTATGGGAAATGATGATTAGCAAATTTTAACTCAAAAATTCTGCATGTCACCAAAAAGTAAAAAAAACGGATTTCATTACAAAAATTGTGAATTTTTAAACTTTAAGATGAATTTTAGACATTAAAAATTTTTCATCAATGTTTGTGACCATTTTCAACAATTTTCGCCACAGTGCCACATTTTTTGACAATTTTTTACAATTTGTGGCTACTTTCAAAAACCTTTTTGTTAACATTTTTTTAATTTTTGGCTCTTTCTTGACAGTTTCACACTTTTCATGCATGCCAAAAATGAACAACAATACTGCATTCCCAGTGCATGGGTAATCCATGGTGATCACTCGCTCCAATACAGAATATTTAAGAACAACATTTTGAGAAATTCCTCTAAAACTATGCATAGGATTTTGGAATAATTTGCACCATTGGATAGCTTTAAAATAATACTACAATGGTAGCAGTTTTTTCTTCTTTCGACCCACGAATTTTTTAAGGAGGGAAAGTAAACTCTTATACAGGAAAGATATCGAAATGATCATAGCTCGATTTTTTGAATTTTTGATAAGCAAATACAGGGATTGCACAAATTACATAGATGCTATAAGTATAGGCCTGGAAGGGGTTTGTAGCCATATGCACCAGTTTCAATTGGGCTTTCCCATTTGGGCCCTAGCTAATTGCGCCGATTTTCAAGTGCATCATTTTTACATGCACCCTGTGCATTTGCCCACTGTGTATAATGCCCCAACTGCAATGGCGCTTTTTGCGAATGCATGGCCTTTGTGTTTTAATTCATCATAGAAAGGCAATGGATGCACTGGTAATAAAAAAAAGTGACAAAGATGACTATTGTCTCCAGAAATTGTTTAGAAAGCATTTTTATACAAAATTTTTGCAATCCGAAAATTTTTGCTGTATGTTTATTTTTCTCAGACTTAGTTAATCTATATCACAGTTTAGCTACTGCAAATGATTCTATGATATGATCATGATTTCATGATCTGATCATGATTCTATTATCTGATCTTGATTCTTTGATCTGATCATGATTCTATGATCAGATAATCCTGTACCCAGCACCTTCATACTTCAAATCTGTTCAGAAGCTGCAAAACTAAACATTCACTCCAAATCTTACCACTTGAGTTCGAAAGTCAAAATAAGCAAGACACAAATGCATAGAGTTACAGTATTTAATACCCCAACCAATCAGCCAAATTATAAGCTATTCTGGTCATAAAATCAATAGCATTCAATTTGACCCTGATCATATTGTAGATTGAGTGTAAAAAAATCTAGAGTTCCAAATGTGATATAATTGCACTTTGGTAATTTTCAACTCTGGCTATGGGACTATCTGTGTGGTCCTGTATGACTGTATAATAACTTACAATGTTGCTTTTGCCTAGTCTGTTTGGTCTTCAAGAATAACTACATTTCTCATTTGATACTATGTTTTCAGTGTCCAATTGTAATTATGGCCAAAATGAACAATGGGCATTTGCAAATGGCACATTTAACACACGGCGCATTTGCTAATAGTGCATATGACAATGGTGCATATGACATAGGGTGCATTTGGATCGGTACAATCGGTGAAGGCGCATATGAAAAGGGTGCAATTGGCTACACCCCCTGGAAGGTACCATGTTGGGGATACCCGGGTATAGGAAGTATGGTGATTGCTTGAATGTGTGAAACTTCACAATGCTGTACAATGCACAGATACGGTTTTAAAATGCACAACTCCAAGTTGTTGTAGTAGAGAAACATGGAACCAAGGAATCAACAGTCTCTATGAAGATGTTAAAAATCGAGGTCGACTGAGTTGTATACCTAATCAATGTAATCTAAAAATGTAAAAGTTAGCTCCAGATTATGAAAACTGATTGAAATGTGGTGTATATCTTGCCACATGATCATGTTATATTGTGTGCTGGTTTTTTTATGTACTGCATTTTCCTGCAATGTTCTAAAACCTTCCACAATATTCTATAATATTCTGTTTGTGTATACTTAACAATGTGCTAGAATATTGTGTGATTTTCTATGATGGTATATAAGATGTCTTATTTCCCACAGTCATTCATTTACTTTTGTTGTGTTATTCAGTACATTACTATTCTATGTTGTGTCAGCTATCCTGATTAACTTTGCTATTTACTAGCTAGTATTCCAGTTGAGTATTTACAAATTATGCCAAGGCTAAACTATTTTCAACTTATTCCAGTCATTATTCTGTACACAAGAAAATGATTCTCACAGGCAAAAGTTTCTAACATTTTCTAGTGGGGCCCTAAAACTGTCATATTGAGTGCTCGTGTGCCCTCGGCTACCTAGCTGCGCTTCTTGGAGATCCAATCTGGCAGGGCCCCTGATGCTAACCCGGTACTAATTTCAATCCTACTGCAGTTAACTGATACTTGATGTATGAAGATATTTACTTTGAGCAAACGAAAAGTGTAGTAAAATACAACAGTGAAAATAAGTGAGAAACGAATATGCAAAGTGCCAAGATACGTGAACACAAACGCCTGACTCCTCCCTGCTTCGCTGATCCTTCTATTCGTCCTGTGCATAGAGCCACAGGGACTTCAGGATATCTTAATCCACGGCCTAAGCTGAAACTTGTCAAAAGGCGGAATAACTCTACCTGACTCCAGAACAACAACTCACTACTTGTCTTGACCAAAATTGAGCATCGAAAACTCCTCAGGCCGCATAGGCTCTCAAGGCTAATACGCCACGTGAAACCACAAATACAAAATAAACATAAGCGGCGAATGCGACCACGTTCCTCTCCGAGTCACCGCGAATATTCACAGAGCGTCCGATCCTGCGGATAGGACGACGATAATATGCAAAAAGGAGACGATTCTCCACCAATAATAAAAATGACGATAATAATAAGAATGAAAAAATACACTGCAATGCGCCTAACATCAACTTGTAAGTAGCATGCAAAACTTTCGGGCCCACCATTTATTTATTTTAGACCAAAAATATGTGTGACACAAACCGTTTTATTGGTTTGTTTACCTAATAATAAATGGAAACACTTTAACAACAAAGAGACTTTTAGGAAATGAAAATGAGGTAATTAGAGGACCAAAGGTCAGAGGAATTGACCCTCTGACAAAACTTTTAAGGTTTGAGTGTTTTTTAAAGTTTCAAATTACTAGTTTCACTCGTGAAACTTTTAAAATTTGCTAAAATTTTACCAATGTTGTACATAAAACTTGAATGGTGTTGCATGTTTTTCATAGTTTAAAATTATTTTCTCACTTGATAATTTTCCGGAATTTAAAAACTTGCACCAATTTTTCTACTTTCAATTCTTGAACTTTAGGGTTGCTTAAGCATAGAAAAATCAGAAAACTCATGTCCTAAACAAACTAAATCTCATCTCAAGTAAAACTTTTATCCAAATTTTATATTAAGATTTTTCTAGGAAAGCAAAAGTTGTGTCATGAAAACAGTGCTTAAGCATTTTATCACAAACAATTATTGCTGACCAGACGTGATTTTTCAAGCCCAACTAATAAGAAAAAATTCATCATAATGGGGGCTGTATCAAAGATCTATTTGAAAAGGTCTTACAAGACTGGTATGTTGATTTGAAAACCTGCAAATTAATCTAATTTACATTGTATCCAATCTGAATCCATGCCCTTCTTTCCCAGGTTCATCTTCTTGTTTGTGATGGTGGCAGTAACAAGGCCAAGGGCCTGAATGATGGCTATGTTAATGATTTTAGTTGTATTGCTCACCTGCTCCATTTGACCACCAGTAAAGATAATCAATGTCATAATTTGAAATATCAAAATGAGTTATATTTCCTAATTTACATGAAGAAAAAGTTGTACTACAACTACTCAAATTTTGCTCCAAAATTGTAAACATATTTTTAAAAAAAGATTGAACAAAGCAGTAATTATTTTTGTTGGAGTGAAACTCAAAACTGAATGACTTTCATACATGTAATTGGGTGGAAAGAGCTATGGCTGTTGTAGTGTGTTTCCGCCGATTTTTGTCATTTTGTCAAACCACGCATGAGGCCCCCACGTAGCAAGTGGAGTGAGCAACGTGGACCACCAACAGTCATTTTACTGTAGCGCACGTCGGTGCACGTGCCCTGGCTCTCTCATTGTGTATTATTCATATATGTTTTAATATACATGTGCCCCGCTGGCCACTTTATCTCTACTCACTGCCTCCCCGTACCCACTTCTTTATTTGTTTTTCTTCCCAGTGTGTGGGAGTGATTGGTCTGTATTCTCACCCCGTTTCGCTTGTAAGTAGGTGTTTTTCCATTTCATAAGATTAAACTAGAAAAGTCTCTCCTTTCCGGTTTATATTTAATTCGGGAGACAATTAAGGAAACATCTTTTCCTTAATTGGTGGGACTATTAGTGTCGGGTTTAAGTATTATTAGTCAAGTTAATTGGGTAAGTGTGGGCGCGGGAAATAAGTACATTAAGGACGAACCCTGGGATCCCAATCCTGCCATGACTCATCAGTCCACGATTTATTCTAAAATACAACATGGCATCCCCCCAAAAAAAGTCAGCCATTGGGCGATTGCCAGCAGAAATTTTTAGTCCTATGGCTAGCCATATGGTAGCCATAAGAACCCCCACTCATTTGGTTGGAAAAATACTGAAAAATGCCAATTTTTTGATGAAAATGTCAATTTTTGAACAAAAATGGTCAAAATCGTCATTGTTCTGGGCGCTTCAGACCATGAATACATTTTGTTGGTCTTTTTAGGAAAAATTACTATTTTTTGATCCTTTTTCATGAAAAAAATCGATTTTTCTGGAGACCCCATCACCCAGGGAATTACTGACTTCTGGCCCAAAAATTCGTCTGACCCCCCAGACATCAGGGCTCCGTTACACTTTACTTGATTTGAATAGATATAGGAAGCACCAATATGCTGGAATTCAACATTAACTATGATCCAAAGAATATGCCATCTCAAGGGTGCAGTGACAAAATGCCTCCAACAATGTAGCCCCAACATATGATCCCCACACAAAACGTCTCTAACAAAATATCTCCAACAAAATACTCCAACTTATGGTCCCTGAACAACAAAAGTATTTCCGTGGTCTTATTGGGGAAGGGACTTTCGACTGTTGGGAATTAAATGGATACAGTAATATACCCAAAAAATTATCTTGGGTGTAAACAAGCATATTTGGGGATTTTTTGGTGGAAGGAGCTTTTGACTACAGGGAATTCAATTTCAGTTTTTTTGTATATTGAGCAGGGGTTCTCATGCTCATTTATTTGCTATGATGGTTACTATGCAGAATAAATCATGAAAAACCATATTCTTTAATTATTCTTCATTTACATTTTATTCTTGTGTTAGAAGTGAAAATTTTTTGGGCTGGTCTGACTCTAGAAGCCTGTGCATCTGGTCATATCTAGAAAATCTTCAAATTTTAAATTAATCAAGCTCTGTATAACTTTAAAACAACTTTGAAATAGCATGCTCCTGCGACAAACTTACTATTGAGCATTCTTGTATTGTAATTCTTTAGATAATTAAGATCAGCAAAGCTCCACAATTTATAATGATGTACAAAAATTTCCCACAGGTAACTACAAAGGAATTTTTGGGTTAATCACCTCTCATTTCCCAACTTTTAACTTTTCATTAGTTTTTATTTTACACGGTATTACAGTATGCTTTTTTGTACTATGGGGCAAGGTTCGACAATTTTTTCAAGAGCATTTAACCCTACACCTAAGCAATTTGGAATACAATTTTTACATATACAAATTTTTAATACTTCTGATGTTACTGGATTTGACACATTGAAATTCACAATTAGATGATGCAACGAGAAGAAAAACATTTAGACCCTTTTCACACACCAAATTTTCCAATGCTGAAAAATCAACTACATGCTATTTATCACTATGCTTCAGTATCTGACAATCATGCTGACTTAAGGAATGTATTGTAATTTGCATAATCAACTGTAGAGTTTAATTTGAAATTTTTTAGTCTTATTAAATTGAACTACTATAGCAATCAATGCAATTCAATAATTCAATAGTTCAGTAGTTCAAATGGGTGTCTGTGAAAGTGACTGCAGCCCAAATACATCATTACAGATTTCATTACTCAAATCCATTAGCCTAATGAACCTGCCTCAAATGAAGATTTTTTTTCCTCACCAAAGATAGATTTTCTGGCTGCCTTCCATATACATTAAAGGATAAATGAGTATACAATAACGCATAGTCAACAACTTCATATGTTAGGCTTCTGTAGTCTTAGATGATGTAACCGACCTTTGGGTTTAGACAAAGGAAGTTGCAACAGTTCTGACCACAGGCTAACAGAATACAAACACACCAAAACTCTCTCACATGGATCACCAGATACACTCCAGTATTTCACCAAACCTCAGGCAGAACACCTTGACACGTACTTCAGGAGCTCCTATCCCAGTCTCCAATCCTACTCTTAAACACCTTCCACTATGCTCGCAAACAATACAACTTACCATTCAAACGTTGTATTGGGAAAACAAGGCGAAATCGTCAATGATATAACAAAATAAATAAAACAATAGACAGTGATGCTTCCATAACAAACTTCAATAATAAAAAATAACCAAAAACACATGAAACAGTGGTGTCACATGCCGACGAATTTCGCCCAGCGTCACGTGATTCACATCATATTTTGCCATTATGTTTTTCACCACGTTTTGTGTTACAGTAATTTACATTAATTTTACGTTCCATTTTTATAATTTATACATGCAATCTCTGTGTACTTTTTACATTTCATTTCTGTTTCATTTTTGCACTTTTATTTCCGTTTCGATTTATTATTTTCTGTTGTGCAGGTAGACTACAGTATGTAACCCGCCAGTCAGAATTTCCCTTAAAGATAAGCTCTTCGAGCTCATCACCGTAATGGGAGCACAACATGCACCTCTTATCAGTAAAAACTAGCGACGTTTTGCTATGTGAAACGCCTAGTTGGAAATTCTCACTAGATGACATTCCTATGCTAAGCATGTAGAGTGAAAACTCGCCCCAATGCTTAATGTAGTGAACTGGAAAATGTCTATGTGACCACGGCATCTTCTGCAGCAATTTCCGCTGTAGAAGTTAGCTTGGGTGTGTCTTAGCTCCGCCCAAGGCATACTGTAGATTACAGGGCCCTTTAAAAGGTTTTGTTTCGTTAATTTGACACTCATTTTTGGGCCTAATCATCTTGTTGCATTTTACAGCCTGGGTTCCCGCATTTGCCTGCATCGTTTTATTATAATTTACATATTGTACCTGCGTCCGCCGCCTATCCAATAAATTTACATATTCCCCTTCCGTCTCCCTTGCGTTGCCAGTCACCATAATCCCAACGGTAGGAGTTTACCCCGTCGCCGTTGATTGAGAACCCCGTCCCCTCCCCCAGGAAACGTTTTGATACCATCGCCCGCCAACCCGCATCCGCATACCCTCCACGCCAAATCGCTTCGGATTGCCGTACTCCCTTCCCCCCCATCCATAGGACCCACGCTTTGACCCTTGAACCCGTCGCCCAGTGCCGAGTACTTTGAGAAGAGGATTTAGTGAGTCTTCTCAGGGGTTATTATTGTTGAGGGTATATTTGTGGGAATCCTCCTTAAGCCTGTTTCCCCTTGAGAGTACCCTCATTTAAGAAAGCCCTCGGACCCTTAAGGTCAGGGCCAATTAGGGGATTTAGGATGACAATCGGATCCCCTACAGTAAGCCATTCCACGAATGGCACCATCCCTCATTCTCAGTGAATGAGGACTAGGGATTGCCACCCCTGACCCGGCCGTGTTGTCCATTATTCTACAGCTGAACCCTAGGACAAGGCCGAGGTACATCATGGGTTTTCCCGTGGTAGTACCAGCTGGGTTAGGTTCCCGAAGTAGATAATCTAAGGCAGCCACCCAACGGGGTCACAGCATGCCACTTGCAGTGACATGACCATATTCTCTATGAATGTGGTATGGGTTTTTACTCATCAATGTGATTGTCCGATTTCGTTTTATGTGACATGGCTCCAAATTCTACTTAATGTGACAGTGGCATCAAAAATCTGTGTCAATTTGTCTTTTCTTTCTTGCCACTTTTCGCTGTGTCCACCACCTGCGCGCTGACGCTAGAAGCTGAACACATGCACCCACAGTAACCCGGACACATACTGAATTCAAATGGCAGACTCCATGACAGTGCACAAATGCCATTAGAAAAAATCTTCATCATACAGCAAATCGCTGTAATTAGGTCTAAAAAGGCCCCATTTATGATCTTTTACTTCCTTATCTTTTTGGTTTCGAAATCCAGTTGGGTAAAAAAACAGAATGGGTGGAATGATGCTTTTCATTTCATAGATATCAAACACAATCATCAGCATGTCATTGCCATGTTGCAATCAGGAAGTCCATGTGCAAATCAGCAATAGACATGGATGTTTGGCAGGTGCAGACAAATTTGCATTGCAATGGTGCAACACAAAAAGATGGAAATTATGATAAAAAATTATCTTATTTTGGTTAAATTTTGAATGCAAAAAAACGCAAAATTTTGTACATTTTTTCCTTTTTTTGGAAACTAGAAATTTTATGCTGAAAATCTTAAATTCAATTTTTTTCCAACGAATTTTAGAATTTAAAATTTTTTCAATTTTTACTTCCTAAATGTTAAAAATTTTTTTAACTCAAAATTTATTTTTTTGATTTTTTTTCATAGAATTTTAAAATTAAACATTTTTTCATGATTTTTGCTTTTCAAAATTCTTAAAAACATAATCCAAAAAATTTTAGAATTCTCTTGTTTTCATAGTATTTTGAAATTACACATTTTTCAGATTTTTACTCTCTAAAAATTCAAAATATTACTGTGAATATTTCAAAGATCTCATTTTTCCATTGTAGAATTTTACTTTTGTCATAATTTTTAATCTCTACATTCTATATCTTTACAATTTAAATTTTATACTCGAAATTTTAAGTTTTAAGGTTTTTCGCATTAAATCCTAAAATTCTACATTTTTTATGAACTATTCCTTTCAAAAAAATCACTAACCTCACTAAAAATTTTAAATCTTCTCTTTTAAAGTTATGAAGAATTTCAGATTTTTCCTATTTTTTACTTTTTGAAAAACCGAAGTTTTAGGGTTTTATAAGTTGGTCTTTTAAAAATTTTTTGGAAAAAACTGTGAATCTTATAGGATTTTACTATTTCGTCATTTTTTTACTCTAGAAAATTACATTCAACAGTTGGAATTTTGACTTTTTCTTCATTTTTAAAAAAATTAGATTTAGGATTTTTTGTTTGTTCACAATAGAAAATTGGAAATTTGATCATGAAAATTTACTGTTTTGGCATTTTAAAAACCTTCCAAAATTGAATTTTTTAATTTTAAAATTCTAAATTCTGTTGAAATTTTCATTTTTTCAAAATTAGAAATTTTAGGCTAAAATTTTTTTCAATTTGTTCCATCAAATATATGTTGAAAAAAGACGATGCAGTGAGAAGCTTCAAACACAATAATGGGATTTTGTTATGTTTATATCTCTGCTTAGGTCAAAAGATCTCAGCAATATAACTCAAGTCCTATTGGCTTGTATGTAATTGACTACTGTGTGTCACTCAAAGGAGCTTCCTATTAGCAATCAACTAAACACAGTGCAACAGTCCTTAAGCAGAAATAAACACAACCTTCAGTCACTAATAAGTAACTGGAATCCAACAGCTTGCACCTGAAAAACTACCAGAATACTCCAGAGAACCTTACCCAATAGTTCTCGTAAAAGTCGGGGAAGTGAGACGCTGCTGCAGAAAAATATATGGCCCAATATAATTCCCGATTGCCACCAAACAATCGAGAAATAAACAACCAGTGGCCATCCCACTTTATTGGCGTAACAGAACAATAAAAAATACGTTGGTCGGGGGTATCGCACAATACACATAAACTTATAAGAATGATCATCACGTATCACATATTGCCTTATAAAGGCAGTCATGCCCATGTAATGACGCCTTCTCGCAATTTTCACAATTTGCATGGATGGGATGCCTGCTACCGTAAGTGCATCCCCAACAATTTGTTATGATTTAATAATATCAAAATTTAAAAGTAAGAGAAAATAAACCATACTTCAATGTATAGTTGATTAAAATCTAAAAATCAGTGTTTTTCATTACAGTACTATTCCAAGGTGACTGTGACCATTGAGGCATGAATATGTTGAATAGGATTATTGTCCAAATGCACACAAAAATAGAAAAAGATAGGCAAGTGCTCATAGGGAAAACAACCAACAATGCCTTGATTCGTTGTTTTTACCCAGCTTTTCTATTTTTGTGTGGTAAAAAAATATAGAAATTATGAATTTTCATAAACTATGTATCTAAAAAATCAAGGCAAACAAGCTTCAATATAACCACAAACTGACGGATTGAAACCTCTTCGACTAGCCAGAAGAGCTTTGCGTGTTGTAGTATGCTTCAGGAGGCAAGCCGTTTCTTTTGGTTTAAACATAAAGTGTGTACAACTAAAAGAAGATGTAATACATTAAATAATTTTCAAATCATTCCAAATATCCTACTTTTCATTATTCCAGCACATTTGTATGCAAATCCGTAATTGTGATACATTGTGAATAGGGCCAAAGTCATTCCAATAATAGTCACAATTCTTATCCATTCGGACTCCAAAAACTCTTTCCTTGTCCAGGTCAATTTCCTGGCTCGCCATATTGCCAGTAAGTACAAGACCAAACATGCAATAGTACATAGCCAAGTTCATGTTGAATTTGAATGACAGACTCAATCAAAGTGCCATTACCACCATAAAAAAATCTTCAAAATATGACAAAGTAACACAATTAGGGTCTAAAAACGTCATATTTTGATTTTTTCTCTATTTTTTAGGTTTCGTAGGCCATTTTGATAACAAAAGGGAATGATGGAATGATGCTCTTCGTTTCATGGATATAAAATACAATGGTCGACACGGCGTTATCACCATGGAACAACGAGGAACTTGTCCACTTTCAAATGAACCTCAAAATACAAAAAAGAAGATGCATGGAAAGTAAAAATTTTCCTTTTTCAAGTAATAGTCATATTTGCTAGTTAATATGAGAAAAAAGTGTTTTTGAGTTCATATTTGCAATTCTTGCTTGCAAGCATCATTTAAAAACACACTTTTTTCAATTGTTTGAGAGACAATCTATCTCCTGAAAATGTACTTTTTGATAATTATAGCATATTTATAACCTGCCTGCTGTTATACAATATATCTTACATGTTACATGTGTTATATGTATATATATATAGTGTGTGTTGCATACTATATCTCTGCCTGCTGTTATATGTTATATCTTACACGTTATATGAGCTTCCCTGCGCCTGCCCTAAACTTTGGAACGACTCCTCTCTCAAAGTGAAGAAGTCCAGCAGAAGAATACAACCTGCCCAAGAAATGCCTGGCTAAAACTAGCCAGACAAGGTGACACACTTTTAAACACAAATAAAAAACTTTCCTAACTAAACATATCGCCCCTTCCAAAAGTCTGACGTCTTACCAATATAAAAACACAATGAGTAAGATACTGGCGAAATAGCAATTATATTATAAGGAACGAGACGGGCGAGAATAATCACTAATATACAAAACTAAATCACAAAATTCGTCTTCTACAGTAAATGTCATGCTGAGCCAGGTCCAGCATGGTCGATGTGCTGTACTTGCAGGAGTTTTTATGAAATTGACAAACTATTAGAAAATCCTGGAAAATTGGCAGAAACACACTACAACATGTGTTATATGTACATATACAAGTGCGTGTTACATACTATATCTCTGCCTGGTGTTATATGTCATATGTAGAGCACGTATTTTTAAGCGCAAAAAAGTCCAAATTAAGTGCATAATTAAGTGCCAAAAAAAGGGATAGTAAGTGCACAGTCAAGTGCAAAAAACCAATTTTACATCAATTTTCGGTCTTAATAAATTGCAATGAGACGTTTTAATGGCAGCAAAGTGTCAAGTTTAGTCGAAAAGAAACTTATTCAACTTAAAACTATTCATCATTTCAATATTTTCAAATGTTAAGCTTTGATGACGATCAGGCAATATTAATTTATATTGAGAAAATGAACGCTCCACATCTACAGAAACCAAAGACGTGAACAACGTTCTAAATTTAAATTCCAGATTGGAGTCAGAAACAGATAATTGAACATCAGGATTTCAGCCGAGACTGCTTGTATATTTTCCACAGGCAGATCCATCCAAAAAATCAGATGCTCCACTGGAAATTTTCCACTGTTGATCTTTTGATAAACCTTGTTTTTCAAGTTTTTAACTCTGTCCTTTTCGAGGTTTTATATAAAACCATTTTCAACTTTAAAAAGTTAAAAATAATTGAAAAGTTTTTAACTTTTTAACTATTTTCAGCCATGTTTTTTTCAAGTTTTTAACTAAAAACTATGCATTTAAGTGCAACTTTTATGAAAAGTTTGAATTAAGTGCAAGACCCACGAATTATGTGCAATTAAGTGCTACTAATTAGCATTCTTCTGCATCAGAAACTATGGATAATTGAATTTCTAAGTATGGAAAGTATATTTCAAAATGCAGCACTTAAAAATCCGTGCTCTAGTCTTATGTTATACATGTATATATAACAAAAATATGTCATATTTTATTTACATGTGCATTGAAGATAGCCAGCATGTGTTGTAGGGAGTTTCCACTGATCTGTAATATGTTTCCAAAAATTGTCGTTTGTACAAAGAGGTGCTTAAGTCCAAAGTGGAGGGAGCTAGGTGGACCATCGAGAGGCGTCTTACTGTAGCTCAAATTTGGCACGCGTGCATTGGGTTTGCTCTTCATTATTGTTGTGTTATATGTTTAGCACTAGTACGCCTCCTCGTGCGCCATTATACTGTTTTTCCCTAGCACAAGGGACCTTTTTCATATTCTTTCGCCACCCGTTGGTTGTATAGGTAAGTGCCAATTTTGTGTTAGATAAAAGAAAGGAGAAAACTCTCTCCTCTTCTGCATTACATCGTAGGAAGACAGATTAAGAAACTAAGCTTTCTTAATTTGTGGGGTAAGCATTGTCTGGTTTAAGTATGTTAATTATTAAGTAATAAATCGGGTAAGCATGGGTGTTGGAAATATGTGCATTAAGGACGAAACCCTGGAACCCACTTCTGCCTGCCTTCATCCAAAGTCCGACTACATTTTAAAATACAACACATGCAGAATGCGGAAGAGAGGGAACACTTGGAGTGCCTTATGGAAAATATGCAATGAAAATAAAATGCAGGAAAATGACTGGCTTGTAGAAAGTACTGTGTCGCGATTCCATGGCACTTCCCTTAATTTTTCCAATTTTTCCGATGCCAAAACTTTGAAACACTTGGTACCTATACTTAGCCCAACCTTATTACTACTCTAGTTATAAAAGATGAAACTTACTACCTGAACTGCCCTGTTTCACAATATTCGGTATGTTGAAATGGCAATGATACAATATGTTTGCTCCGGACTCAGGAGCACAGTGACAGACAACAGGAAAAGACGAACCCTCGAGATCAGAACAAAATGAGAACTAATTTGTCACCACCTTTGCTGCCAGTGTAATCCTTGACGTTGTGAACCTTCTGACAACTTAGAACTCCAAACAGAGCATTCATGCAGATCTCTTTGTAAAACTGACAAGTTTAAAAACTGTTGATAATCAATGCCCAACCACATATGTTCATCAATTCAATGTAGAAGAAGCTAACAGAATATGAATTTCGTATTGTAGAATAATGTAAAATTTCAAGTTTCCAATGGGTCTTTTGGTCGAGAATACATAGGATAGGCAAGCATCACTTGTTCAATAGCAATACTTAACAGTTTTCTTCAGTAGTGTTGCTCTTCTAGCGATATGTATTTTTCTATATAGGAAATTGTGAACTCAGCATCTGATGGTTTGTATATTTTTTTGTTTATTTTTCTCATGTAATTCATTCCAACAATGTTGATTCAAAAAGCTTATTGATGGAAAATTTCATGAAGATGTTGAATTTTACAACAATAAGGATTGCTTCGGGATTTTTTGACTGTATTCAAAGGTCTTATAAACACAAGAAGTAAATATTTTAAAATCAGTATTAGAGACCTTTGGCCAGTTTCATCAAAGAGACTTAAGCTCCAGCTGAGCTGCAGCTTAAGCTGTAGCTTAACTCTATATGTTATACCATTGTCGTTAAGATGCAGCTCAGCTGTAGCTTAACTCATACACACAAAACATATCGGGAAAGTTAAGCTGCAGCTCAATTGCACCTTAAGGGGAATATTACAACATGCAGAGTTCAGCTTTCTTGATATGTTTTGTGTGCATGAGTTAAGCTACAGCTTAGCTACAGCTTAACGGCAATGTTATAACACATAGAGTTAAGCTACAGCTTAAGCTGCAGCTCAGCTGGAGCTTAAATCTCTTTGATGAAACCAGCCCCTTGTTATTGAGGCTTTTCCTCTAGATGTACATATTTTACATGGATGAGCAATCTGACCGAAAAGTGCTTTCTGGGAAATGCTGAATCTTATGAGGAAGATATCCTATTTAATGACAGCAAGTCTGATTCCATCTGTAGTATATTGAAAAAAAGCCCAACTTGATGAAGAAGTTCTGATATACATGAGATTTTTATTGCAGCAATAAGTTTTCTATTAAAGTTTCCAGCCCTTTCTTTATCAGCATATCTGACCATTCTCACTTTTTTACACATAATAGTATTTCTTTGCATTCCAATATATTTTGAGCAAATCATATTGTTAGTCATATTTGCATACATACTTTTTATGGAATGTAGAAGATATCAATTCATGGAGCAATGTTCAATCTTCCAATTGATGTTTAATGATCTTTTTCAGAGTTTAGAATGATGTTATATGAGTGTCAAAATTTAACATTCCAAAATATTGAAATGATGAATATTTTCAGCTAAAATAGTTTGATGAATGACTGACACTTTTTTGAGTCATATTTTGAAGTTCCATTTTGAGAGTAGCCAATTGCAAAAAAGGTTCATCACATATATGGTGTATAATGAGTGAATTTTTTTAGAGATAGAAACTTAGTTTTTTCAAAATAAATTCCTCGACTTTTGCAGGTTTTCTGAAATTTTCAGAATTTTCCCAGTTTTCTTAGAGAAATAAATAATCAGTGTGAAAAATGTCCAAAAATTAAAGTAAGGAATATTTGAAAAATTTTCAATCTTTAACTTTTTTGGCAAAAATTATCATATAAAGTAAATTTTTGGGCTTTTTTTGTGCAGAATTTTCAAAAAAAATGTTAATTTTGAGCATTTTTGATGAAAATTGTCAAACAAATGCAGTTTTGAGCATTTTATGACAAAATTTTTTAAACTAATAACCATTTCAAATGTAAAATTGTCGAAAAATGCTCATTTTCAAGTACTTTTGTGAAAATTATCAGAAAATATTCAATTTTGAGCGTTTTTGACGGAAAAAGTTTCGAAAGTTTTTCAGAGCTTTTTTGTATTGTATCTTGATCATCTTATTCTTAAATTTTTTTCTCTTTTTTATTATTTCAGCCATTTTTCGAAATTTGAAATTATCTCTGAATTTTAAATTTTGTCCTAAAAATCGTAAAGACAAATTTATTATCCTTATCCATGTCTAGCAGCAGCAATTTTAATTTTGGCCCGAATTTTGTGGCATTTTCTTGTCCGATCAATAACAACAAAAATTGGTAGGTTTGGTCGGGGCGATGAACCGTGGGCAGGATTGGGATTCCGAGGTTGCGTCCTTAATGTACGTGTTTCCCACACCCACATTTACCCGATAATCTAATTACTTGTACTTAAACCCCAATACTAAAATATCCCACCAATTATGGAAAAAAGTCTAATTTTCTTAATTGTCTCCCTTAACACGTTAGACTAAAAGGCGAGGGTTTCCTACCTTTTTATATTACGCAATAAAACAAGAAAAACACTTACGTACACAATGCGAAAACGGGTGAGAATAATAAAAGTGATCAACTCCCACGCACTGGGATGAAAAGAGAAAGGGTTGCATGGTGGGAGGTGGCTAATGACAGACTAGTGGTGGCCAGCAAAGCGCACAACTAGTGTATAAAAACGAACGAAAATATAAAATCAATAATAATGAATGAGAGAGACCAGCGCACGCGTACCGACGTGCGCTACAGTAAGACGGCTGTTTATGGTCGGCGTTGCTCTCTCCACTTGCCACCTGCGGGCCTCTAACGCGCTTTGACAAAACGACAAAATCGGCGGAAAACACACTACAACAAATCTATCAATGCTGCAAAAAGCTGATGATTTCTTTTTGCCAAAAAATCGTGGGATATCGACTTGCAGTGAATGCTACAGCGAGGTTCCATGGCAAAAAAATTCAACTCAGTTTTGTTTCGCTTCAGTTTTTCAGTCATCTTTGACGAATTCAGCAGAATTTTTTTCAATTTTTAATGTAAAAAAGTTGGACATTTAAAAAAATTTCAATTCCAAATTTACCATGTTGAAATTAGTGTTTCGAACTGAAAAATTGAAAATTTATAATTCTTATCGGGAAAATTATAGGGAAAACCCCGAAAATATGAGGTTCTCGAAACCACATCGGTGAATTGGAAAATTTTGCTGATGAACTTATTTGGCTGATGAAATTTTCACCAGCTTTAAGGAACTGGTCTCAGATTTTTATTGTGGGGAATGTTTTTTTTCTATCAATGTTTCCAGTGCTTTCTTTATCAGCATGTATCTTCAAATTTTTAGGCTATTGGTAGATATTATTTTTACGTGTTTTACAGCATTTTATAAACTTTTGTATACTTGAGATCAATAAATATGATAGCTTTTTGTGATGTGTTGGAAATCAGTCCAACTAAATTCATTTAGCAACATGTAGAATATCTAAATTCAAGCACCAATTCTCAACATACTCTGTATGCACTGTTGGTTTCAGTTGATGTTTAAAAATCTTTTTCAGAGCATGAAATGATGTTAACTGGAGGGCACCAACACCAAAAGTATGTTTCATGAAATATGTGTTGAAAAAAGATCATTCAGTAACAAGTTACAAACACAATATTGGGACTAGTTGTGGATTAATAATATCAAAATTAAAAAAGTTTGGAAGACTGGAATGTAGTTCCACTAATATCTAGAGTTTATTATAACTAGGGATGCTTCGAAGTTGAACTTGATTAAAACTGGACAATTTTGGCAACTTGAACCCCAAAACCTCGAAATTTCAAACTCAAATTCAAACTGAAAGTCGATTTTTTCTTGAGTTCATTTTGAGTTTAAACTTCATAATATAATGGAATTATGAAATATTGCTTAGCGCTTAGTGTTCAAGATAAAGATATGTCATCAATAACCTAATTTCTCACAAATTTTATTCATCTAACAAAACTGATTTTTCATTATGAATTAATCAATATGTGAATTTTGTTTCAATCAAACTCATGCTGCAAAATTGCATTTTACCCTATAGCCATTTGTTTCTTCAAAGCTATGCCAAATAATAATTTTTTAGGCATCTCATTGTCGTATGCCCAAATCCACGTGGCCGACGCCTAACGCTGGGTGAGGGGCTCAAACCCTCGACCTTCTGCATACAAGACAGACGTGCTACTAACTGCGCTAACCGAGCCATGTGGATGGTTCAGAAATTGTGATTGTAGTGGTGGTGGTGAGTGCAGGGCATGCTGCGTAATGAATAGCCAGTCACACCACTACAACACTCCTCCCTCCTTTGAGGAGCAAGGGCCCTGGACGGTCACCAATGTTCTATGCCTAAATCCACGTGGCTGGCGCATCAGGAAAATAATGCTCGTGAGAGGCTCGAACCCTCGACCTTCTGCATACAAGGCAGACGTGCTACCAACTGCGCTAACTGAGCCACCTGGATGGTTCAGAAATTTTGGTTGTAGTGGTGGTGAGTGCGGGGCATGCCACATAATGAATAGCCAGACACACCACTACAACACCCCTCCCCCCCTTCGAGGAGGAAGGGCCCCTGGTATGGTCACCAATGTTGTATTTTGAAGTGGTCGGGGTTTAGAGAGTGGAGGCAGGAGTGAGTTCCAGATATCGTCCTTAATGCAGGTATTTCCAACACCCATGCTTACCCGATTAATTACTTAATTAGTGTACTTAAACCCGACAACAATTACCCCACAAATTAGAAAAACTTAGTTCCTTAATTTGTCTCCCTATTACATAATGAAAATGAGGAGAGGATCTTCTCCTGATTTATCTAACACAAGCAAACACTTACACATACAAATCGTGAGGGGGCGAGAATAATATAAAGGCTCCCACATGCTGGGGGAAAGCGCTAATATAATTTGTGCATGGGGAGGCGAACCAATGAAAAAACATATAATACTAATAATGTGAGAGTGAACCCAACGCACGCGTCCTGATTTGCGCTACAGTAAGACGTCTCTCGATGATCTGCATCGCTCACTCCACTTTGTACTTGCATGCCTCTTTGTGAAAATGACAAACGCTAGAATAATTCTACAAATTGGTGGAAATACACTACAACATCATCAATGATGTCGAATAATGCTTGAATAGAAAAAAGGTATAATTGGTGTGGTAATACAAAATGCATCCGTAGAGTTAGTAGAGAATGAAGTAGAAATATTATAACACATAATACAACACATGATATAACACAACAATACAACCTATGTAACAAAACAATATGGATAAGCGACGGTTCTACAGTAATCTTTCTACCTTCCCCAAGCTTTCTACAGACCAAATTTCAACTGGAGTGGGCTTTGAACTGTGAGCTTTGAGTTTGCGAGTCAAGAGTGCTATCCACTAGGCCAGCCTTATTGCTGAAATGTCAGTTATCCATATTGTTCTGTTACATATGTTGTATTGTTGTATCACATTGTATGTTATATTGTGTGTTATGATAAAGCAATCACTATTTTTATGTAGTTGTACAGGCCAAAAAGCAGACAGCAAAAATGAGCTATTACAAAGAGCTGCAACCAACATTCAGACAATCGCCAACTCGAACTCACCATTTCTAAAATTCTTCAACCCAAATTATTACAGTATCATCCAATTCTGATATCCAAAGTGACTGGGACCATCGACGTAATGATTTTCTGAATTAAACTACCCACACCTGAGATGTGCTAAGGTAAATTTTTAAAAGACATATCATAGAAGACCATTTTGGCCTTGTTCTCAATATTTGAATTTTTACAGATGCACTCATTTCAAATGAGATCTGAATGGGAAAGTATGTCAAAGACCGTGTATTTTTGAATATACATCAAAGAACAATGAAGCAACAGATAGCTTATAATTTCAATCCAGAACCAAATATGCTTTCATAAATGTCAAATTTGAGAGATAATTTCATATTTCCCAAATAATGAGAAACAATAAAAAAATGACTAAGAAGTTAAACCACATTACATTATCACCAGATTCTAATTTTGTAGAAGCTTTGCATGCTATTGCATTTGAACTTGCTGATTGGACACAAAAAGTGACAAATGTTATCACTCTGCCTATTAAAAACTATTCTAGATCTTAAGGTGATCTTTTACTGTAGATCATTCTGTTGGTATAGTTTGATACAAAACCATTTAACTTGACCATCTTTCTGTCACTGTGGAATGGTTCCTCTTATGTAAATATGTTTTTTTCCTTTAAAAACGTCATATGGATAAAATTAATCATGAGTTTTTGATCAATGAACTAACAGACAAATGAAATATTAATGAATGTCTTTCGAATGCAAACCAAACATTCTTTTGAAAAGTGATTCAAATTTCTCAGAAAATAATCAAAACATGAAAAATAAAGTTGATTCACAGATGATGTTTTAGCCAAATGACGCAATTTTTTTGTTAAACGTTTGTTGTGTAATAGTTAAATGCATAAAACAGTCGAAATTATTGAAATCGCAGTCATTGGAGCCCAGAATGTTGGGATGATCTGAACGATTTTCTTCCATTTTCAAAAATTTGGTGACTGATTATGTAAGTAGGAGGGTTGTCTCATAAGTCCTTAGGTTTTTTGAAGCTAAATGATTATAATATGCTTTTAAATGTTATTTTGTGTTATACACCATGTGTCATGAGTACATATAATATTTCATTCATTTTGCCTTTATCTTTTAGGGAAAACTTAAAGTTTAATGATCCTTATTCTTAATTATGTCCGAAAATTTGAATATTGAACAATGTTGTGTCATTCCTTATTGGATGCGGCAGGATGTCAAAGCGGCTGAAATTATCAAAAATGGATATTTATGGTGCTAATGCCCTTGGATTTAGCACTGTTAAGTGCTGGATAGCCTTGTTGTAGACTGGGAGAGAACCGTTTCAAGATGACCCAAGACAGGGTGCCCAGAAAGAGGTGTCTACCCCAGAAAACATTGAAGCAATTAGACAACTAGTAGAAGCAGATCGCCAAATCAAGGTGTGCCAAATAGCTGAGACTTTAGGCATGTCAACATCTACTGTGGATCGAATTTTGAACGAAGAACTTATGTCTCCAAGGTTTGTGCCCATTGGATCCCAAAACTTTGAACTCCAAGGCAGAAGCACATCAGGGCAACTTTGAGTTTGGTCTTGTATCACCAATAGGAAGATAAGGAGGAAAATTTTATCTATAGCTTCGTAACAAGGGACGAGTCGTGGGCTTACTACTACGATCCAAAAACAAAACAGCAGTGGATGCTGTGGATACCCAAGGGCAGCCCATCGCCGTTGAAAGTAAAGGTCTGTAAGTCAGCTGGGAAGGTCATGGTTACTCTTTTCTGAGATGCTAAAGGCCCATTGTTGACAAATTTCCTGCCACCAAAGACAACAATCATTGGTCAATATTACTCTAATTTGTTGGTCAAACTACGCCAGTGTATCAAAGGGAAAAGAAGGGGAAAGTTGAACAAAGGTGTCCTTTTGTTGCACGACAATGCGCTGGTTCACAAGTCAAAGGTTGCCCAAGATGCCCTGTCTTAGTGCAATTTCAAGGACCTCAATCATCCACCCTATTCGCCAGACATGGCTCCCACCAACTTCTACCTATTTAGAAATTTGAAACAGTTCCGCAAGGGAAAAAGATTTGCCTGTGATGATGAAGTGATTGGTGAAGTTAGAATGTGGTTGGATGCCCAACCTTTAACCTTGTGGATGACAGGTGTAGAAATGTGTAAGAGGCGTTGGCTAGAGTGTCATAATATGAATGGTGATTATATTGGAAAATAAAATGTCCGCTCGCTTCTAGCGTTTATGCTTTCAAAAAAGCTGAGGACTTATGGGACAACTGTTGTACTTTGATTTCCACAAATTTTGGCTATTCGTCGACCTTGGAAATGAACTGGTATGGTCCCCAATTTGCCCTGCATGATATAATAAGGAATGGTACAAGACACAAGGAGTGTCTTACTGTAGTTACAACAGGGTATTCTCATGTGAGCAATTCCCATGTGAGTGAATTCACAATTGAGTGATTCCCATTTGAGCGAATTTCCATTCGAGCGATTCTCATGTGAGTGATTCGGAATTGAGTGAATTCTCAAGTATGTGATCCCAAATGAGCAGTTGGTAATGTAATAACACTTCCTTCATATTTTCCTTCTTTTCCTTATATTTTTCTTTGTATGTATTTCTTTTTTCTTCTGTTTCCTGGATGTATTGTTAATGTTTTTGCTCATGTATGTTTTTGTATTTTTATCTTTTGTCTCTGTTTTGTCATTTTTAATAAGCATAGTATCCCCTATAATTCTTATACAATCTGCATTTTCTATATAATTTTATCCTCTGTTCTGTAATTTTCTCTTCATTACTTTTCGTCTTTGTTTTTTGCTTTTGTAACGTACCTGCTAACGCAGTACTGTAAATATATAGCATACTGTATGTGATAGTCATTTATTAAACATTATTTCATTTTCATAATTCATAGTCTCAAGGGTGTCTGGGATTCACACCTAAACATTCCTGTAAAATTAGGTAAAGTACTTTATTTTGATCCTTCCACACCCCGGTAGCTGCTATTGATCCAATTAAGACGCCCCAATTAATTTGCACAAACGGCAGCTGGTCCCCTAGAACCTGCACTAAACTACACATTCCACGGCTACCGAAATTCCTCATAAAAATTGTAAGCAACACCTGCACACAGTAAAAAGTAGAAGCCCCACCAGACAGTAGTCTCAAGTGCAATGGTAGCAATGGTCCCACAAAACATGTGTACACAGAGGAAATAGATACAGAAACATGCACAGAAGCACAGAGGTGTGGCTAAGCCCACCGTAGGAAGCAAGCACAGAGGAGACATGAAAAGCATACAGTACTAGGAAAGGGTTGGAGGGTGTGACCAAATTAGTGAGAATAGTGAAGCAGGAAGCTGCGATTGGCAGAAGAAGATGGACAGAAGCAAGACCTCCCATGACGCCAGGGAGTGGCCAAAAACGTCGTATTTAAAGAGAAACAAAGCATGATTTAGTTAGTTTGTGTTCGTCTCGAATTTAGTTTTTCGAATTCGTTTTTATTTGCAAGCGATGCGTCTTTTTATACGAAAGCAGTTAAACCGAGTCCATTTTTAATTATTTGCAAGCCGACACCGCGTTGCCCCTGTTGTTGTTGTCGACGACCAAAGCAGCCGGTGATTGTCATTCATATCGCCCTTACCCTATCCCGCGCCGTCTACTTTAACCACCATCCATATTTGGATAAAGTAAAGTACTTCTCAAAACTGGTCGTTACACTTTTAATCTCTCCTGATTCTTTCTTTTTTGTTCTTTTTCCGCATTTTTTGCTTTCTCTATATTGCTTCTCTTTTCTTGGCACCGTTTTCATGTTTTCTTTCTTGTTCTAATGATTTTCCACCTAATTTCACTTATTCCTAATGTCTTCATTTTTGTTGATGTTTTGTTTCTTCCAGCATTCTTTTGTTTATGTTTTTGATGAAGTTTTTCACACTTACAATGATGAAAGTCTCAAGCATGTCCAACTGCACTAGAATTACACAGGAGACTAGGGCTATTCAAAATGACAACTTGTAATGTGTTGTTTCATGAGCAGAAAAGAAAAAGGTAGATGACAAGAGAAAAGAAATGAAAGAAAGCAGAGACAAAAGATGAAAATGTTAAAATGTACATAAACGAAAACTTTAACAATACAACCAGAAGACGAAAGAAAAAAGAATTATATACAAAGAAAAATATAAGGTAAAGAAGAAAAATGGGTATTAGTGTAGTACGTGCACCCGACTTCATATTTTGTGAACCATTGTGAAATTTGCGTATGTAACATAGTAACCTAGGTAAATCGATACCATGGAGTTCAAAAATTATGTCAATTTTTTCCTACAGTAAGCCGATGTCGTTCTACAGTACGCTTTTCACACAAAACTCAAAAAGTAATATGAAAACTACACAATTAACAGCTTTAAAAAGTAAAAATAACACTTTACACATTACAAATTTTGCATTTTTTATAAAAAAAAAATTTCATTTTTTGTCAAAAACAATTTTTGTCATGGATTTGTCAATTTGTCAAAATTGTCTTGCTACAAATACTGAAAATTTATCCATTGATTTCGCTCGAAACCACAGTCTTTTGTTGGGCTAAAGTCAAATTCCACGGCAACAAAATAATGGTCAATACCCCCTTGCAACTGACAATTGTTCTGGTGCAGTCTATGCGACTACAGTCTTTAAAGCTGATCGAAACAAAGAATACGAACTTTTTTGTTGTTCAAAATGTCGACAAAGGCGATCAGCGAAAAATGACATTGTAGATGGTGAAATTCGTGGTGCTCGATACGAGAATGATTTGCCATCATTTTTCGCTACAATGAATAATATTGGAAAATCGCAAAGAAAAATATCGATCAAAACAGCTCTTACAATTATTTATTTATGGGCAAAAAAATTGTCCATTTTACAAGCCAAAGGTTTAATGGGTAACATTGTCATTGAAAATCATACATTCGTCAATTGGCATAATTACATTTGAGAAGTTTGCAAAAGAGCCTTAGATGAAACTGTTCCAATCGGGCGACGCGGTCAAATAATACAAATTGACAAAAGTTTGATGCATGGATGACGAAAATACAATCATGGACGTCTGCTGAGAGGTAACAGGGTGGCTCCAGCATGTCAAAATTACGACTGTCAAGTTGTTGGACCCTGGGTTTTCCGCTTGGTCTGGAAGAGTCCCGACGGCAAACAAGATTTAAGAATGTTTCATGTTTTGAGATGTAATGAAACTACACTAAGGGCGATAATTTGCCATCACGTTGCTCCGGGTTCAACAATCATCTCTGATCAATGGGCTGCTTATCGTAATGTAGACAAATGGCAAGGTTTAATTATATACATAAAACTGTTAATCACGAGGAAAATTTCATTGATCCAATAACTGGAGCTCACACGCAAAGAATTGAAACTCACTGGGGACATGTTAAAACTGAATTAGTTCGCAAAAAGTGGGGAACATCCGAATTTTTGCTGCCAGGGCATTTAGCTGCTTATTGGTGGCGAAAGATTTATGACAAGACACCTTTTAATGATATAATGAAAGAAATTGCTTGTCAATTTCCTGTTGTTTAAACGCTTACTGTAAATTTATACTTTCTGAGAAATTATTTATCCTGCACTTATTCTAAAAGTAGTTTAGTTATATTTATTTTATGATTATTTATTCATGGTATAAGAATTAAATCGTAGCTCAGTTAGGTTGGATGGTTTAGCTCAATCGGTTAGGCGCTCGCTTTGTATGCAACAGTCTGCAGTTCGAAACCCTCCGGAGACGAAAAAATTTGTGGAAAAAACAATGTCCAAAAACTCCGGTGCACGTACTACACTAATACCAGAAAAATGTTGAGAAAGTACTCGTGTATAAGCCCCACTCGTGTATAAGACCCATCCTGTTTTTTGAAGTCATTTCCTGAAAAAAGGTTTTTTTTGTATAAGACCCACTATAAACAGAGTACCGAAACACTCATGTATATGGTTGTAGTATACTGTACTTACATTGAAAATTTATAATTCTGATCTAGTCAAATTTAAGACCTTTGTTCATATGTACATTCTTTTTGTGTGATGTCTTGTAGATCGTATATGGCTAGCTTCAAACTTAATGCAATAAAATTATCGAATGAGCTTGGCAGCTTGCGCAAGGCTGCTAATCAATTGTGCATTGATCATTCAATGGTGCGAAAATAACACGCTGCAAATCAATGTTTGGAAGGAATGCATCGCTTAAAAAGAGCTAACTGTGGCAAGAGAGCTGCTTTTCCTGAACTTGAAAAGTTGCTTTTGGATTGGATATTCGAAAAGTGAAAGAAAGGTAATTTTGCTGTGAATGTTTCGGCATACTGGGCCAAGTTTTTTTTGGGGGTAGGATTGGCAAAAACCCACTTTTTAAAATTTTGCATTTTGGGTTTTTATGGGTTTTTTGGTTTTTATGTGTTTTGTTTTGAACATGAAATCAAAAGTAGTGTCCATCATATGAAATCAATGTTATAGTAATGTTACAACATAATTTCCCTATGTTCTTTTGTATAAGACCCAGAAAAAAACGACTTTTTTAGGGTGGGTCTTATACAAAGGTTATGTACTCGTGTGTAAGACCCACCCTTGTTTTCTGGGTCAAAATCTTGCAAAAAATGGGTCTTATACACGAGTATATATGGTATTCATTCCCAAAATTCAGAATGGCCCTAAGTTACCAATATATGGTTTGTACACATTACTCAAACTAATCTAGGATAAGTTTGATACGACCTAGAAAACAGAATTTGATTTTATATTTCATTCACATGTATTGTCCTGCTCACAAGTGGTGCTACACATACATGTAATGGAGCCCCGAGGTCTGGGGGGGAAGTCGGGCCACTTTTTTTGGGCCATGGGTCAGTAATTCCAAAAATTTTGGGGGGATGGGTCTCTGAAGGGAAAAAAATTCGATTTTTTTACGAAAAAAATTCGAAAAACGGTTAAAAAAATAGTAATTTTAGTCCAAAAAATGATTAAAAAATGTATTTATGGCGCGAAGCGCTGGAAAAATTGATGTTTTTGACCATTTTTTGTTCAAAAATTGACATTTTCCATAAAAAAAAACCAAAAGTATGGGGGTCCCTAGGGCTACCATATGGCTAGCCATAGGATTGGAAAATCCTGGGGGGGGGGGGGGCGGTCGCCCAATGGCTAGCCATATGGTCGACGATTTCTGGGGGGGGGGTTCCCATAGCACTCCCCCCCCCAATTGCATGTATGGTGCTACACAAAAGGAACACGCAGCACAAAACACAACAGAACGTGCGAGACAAAAACAACAAGAATGAAAAACAACTTACATCACATTACAGTATCATCAGGTTCGAGTGTTCCAGCCAGAAGCTTCGCATGCTATTGTATATGAACTTGCTGATCGGACTCAAAAAACGACAAATGTTACCAGACTGCCTGTTACACACTGTTCCTATCCTTAAGCTGATCCTTTACTTGTAACGACCAGATTTGTGAAGCACTTTACTTTATCCAATTACAGATGGTCGAAACGGCTTACAACGGAACGGGGGAACGGGGCGAGTCAATAATACGATTAGGGTGGGTTTGACGATTGCTTGATTTGTCGATTATACAAAAATGAATGTCCCGTTGGCTTGCAAATATAATAATAATACCTCGGTTTAATTGCTTTCGAAAAACGGCTGCTTGCAAATATAAACAAACGATCGCAAAAGACCGAAAACTGGAAACTACAATAATAATAAAATCACGCTTTGCTTCTCTTTAAATACGAAGTTTTTGGCCACTCCCTGGGCGTCGCGGGAGGTCTTGCTTCTGTCCATCTTCTTCCGCCAATTGTAGCTTCCTGCTTTACTATTCTTGCTATTTTAGTCACGCCCTTTAACACTTTTCTAGTATGGCATGCTTTTCGTGTCTTGCTTGCTTCCTACAGTGGGCTTAGCCACACCTCTGTGCTTCTCTGCATACTTCTGTATCTATTTCCTCTGTATACACATGTTTTGTGGGGCCGCCGCTACCATTACACTTGAGACTACTGTCTGGCGGGGCTTTTACTTTTTACTGTGTGCAGGTGTTATTTACGGCTACTGGGGTGTGAACGGATCAAAATAAAGTACTTCACGTAATTTTGTAGGAATGTTTGGGTGTGAATCCCAGACACCCTTGAGACGATAAAGTATGAAAATGAAATAATATTTAATATATGATTATCACATACAGTATGCTATATATTTACAGTACTGCGTTAGCAGTTACGTTACATACACAGCTTAAGATCATTCTTTTACATACTAGAGTTAGATAAAAAGCTATGCAACTTGAGCATATTTTTCTTACTGTAAAATGCATCATTTTATGTAAACATGTTTTTTTCTTCAAAAAAAACTCATACGAATCATTTTATTCATGAATTTTCGATCACTGAACTAATAAACAAATGAAAAATTAATAAATATCCTCCATTTGCAGACCAAACATTCTCTTCAAATGTGACCTAAATTCATCAGAAAATAATAAAAACATGAAAAACAAAGTTGATCCGTTAATTATTGACAAGGGACCGGAATAGAGGGTGATCAAAATTTTGATTTTAGAATCAAATTGTAAAATTTTCGTTAATAAAAAATTTAGAAAATTCGTCGAAGCATATATTAAAGCATTATATCCGAAAATTTTCGTCAATTGTTTATTAAAATTAGCGTCGTCGTGGAAACTTTGTATTTCATCAGAGGATACAGTAAACTTGCGTTTTAAAATTTTGATCGTCAAGTACAATAAAATACAAGTATAAGCGGTTACTGTAATGAAATTTGTAGCCAATAATGCATTGGTGCAAAATTCCCAATAATAAAGGCCCATCGAACTCCTGGCCAAACAGATGGGCAAGTAAGGTTGCAGGTTACTGTAGTCGTCGAAAAAACTCATAAAGTAGATTACTGTAGACAAAATGAATAGAGCGTACGGTAGAAATTTACACATTCGAAATAAGCAAGTACCGGGCGACGAATTTTCAACATAGAATAAAGGCCAGGTTACTGTAGCCAATCTATCCATGCTAACGATGCACAATGATATTTGAGTATTCATGGAAAAAATAATTTGTACATTGGAGTAAATGTGGCACATGAAAGTCGGCCATATTTCCGGAATCATGAGCATTTCATGGTAGAAATGTTGCACATGATCTTGAAGCAAAAATAAAGATAACAGCATATCTGTAGCTAATATGCTAATTATAACATTGACCATTAGAGATGCGGATAAGAATTTTCGTTTGATGATCAAGTACAAAGTACAAATGCATAAGATACTGTTGATTACTGTAATTACCATAATTTCCACACTGGCTGGTTTTGAAGCAGCCAAAGTGGTCAAGGATAAGGCTATCAACGAAGTGTTGTTGCTGGACATGGTCGGAGACTGTAAAAAAATATTACAAAAAAAACTTTAAAAATATCAAATTTTTTTACAAATATGGATAAATTTTTACAAAGCTTTTTTTAAATTCTTAATTTTAATAAATTTTTTATCTTTTCAATTTTTGTTTTATATCTTATTGTTTTTTTCTTATCCTTTTTTCTTATTCTTTTTTTCTTATTTATTTTTCTCTTATTAATTTTTATTTTTATTTTTATTTATTTTTATTGTCATTTATTTTTATTGTTATTTATTTTTTTGTCATTTATTTTTATTGTTATTTATTTTTATTATTATTTATTTTTTTCTTATTTTTTTCTTATTTATTTGTTTTTATTCTTATTTGTATATATTTTTATATATTTTTATTCTTTTTTTTTATTCTTTTTTTTTATTCTTATTTTTTATTGTTATTTTTTATTGTTATTTTTTTATTGTTATTTTTTTATTGTTATTTTTTTATTGTTATTTTGTATTCTTATTTTTTTATTCTTATTTTTTAATTCTTATTTTTTCATTCTTATTTTTTTATTCTAATTTTTTTTATTCTTATTTTTTTATTCTTATTTTTTTATTCTTATTTTTTTATTCTGATTTTTTTATTCTTATTTTTTATTCTTTTTTTTATACTTATTTATTCTTATTCTTATTTGTTTTTTATTCTTATTTGTTTATTTTTATTGTTATGTCTTTTTTAGTTGTACCAGTTTTATTATTTTTTGTTCTTATGCTGATTTATTTTTCCTTGATCTAAATTTTTTATTTTGTTGAATAATTTATAATAATAATACGAAAATATAGAATACAATAACAATATAAAACATCAATAAATTAATTAATGAATTTAAATTAGTTTAAGTAAATAATCAAAATGAACTCCATAAAAATCAATAAATTTTAATGAAAAATAAATAAACTTTATTGAAAAATGAATGAAGTTTAATGGAAGATAAATGAATTTTATTTTAGAAAAATTTTGGTTCCACACAATTTTTTGAAAACAAGAGAACTTTTCTAAATTCTGCCCAACAAAATTGTAGAAAAAAAATTATTTCAACCAATTTTTAAAAAATTTTCCCGAAAAATTGTGCTAAATTTCTTCGAAAGAGTATACAATTATCAAGAAACTGTAAAAAAAATTTTTTACAAATTGAAAATTCACCGAATGCTCCATATGAAATTCATGCAAATCATGTGATCATGAAGCATAATGAATGTGAAAAAATGATCCTAGAATTTCGACTGTTACATAAAATTTATGTAAATTTTCTGCAAGATAAATTTTTTGAATACAAAATCCTGACTATGAAAACAAATCATAAGAATTTTGTTAGGATAAAAATCATATCAGAATGATGCTCATGTGCAAAAGTTCATGAGACTTATTTCATTGCAACATGCTAGAAGTGTTTCGAACTGGTTCAGTTTCACACCTAAAATCAATATCTACAGAACATCTACAAACCATGTGCCATTTTTCGCACCATAAAAGCACATGGAATGACTCAAATTTCATGCACACGAGATCCTAGATATGAGGGTTGACAGTAATTCAGCAAGATTTTTGAAACAGAACATGTAAAATTTTGCACAAAAAAATAAAATTTCAAGCGAAAAAGCCAAATTTGGAATTGAAATCAGGATCAAAATCAAAAATTTTAGATAATTACCTTCATTTGCTATAGCCTAATTAGCATTCTGAAGAATGTACCAGGTGCTTAGGAACTTCTCTCTCTAGCTGAATAAGCATCACCTGTCGAAAATTTTCCATCAGAATAAACAAAATGCTAAAAAGATGGCTCATGCAATTTTCATCAGGTCATTAAAGTTAATGAGCTGTATGTAAAAAATGAACGCCATTAGTAAATTATATACTAAGCTAAAAGCAACACTGAATGTTAATGAAGCAACAAAAAATAAAGTTCATTAATTGAGAAACGTGACGTCAGCAAGAAACGACCATGATAACTGTATCTTGAAACCATAATCATGCACAACTAGTGTAGCTTGCAAGAAAATCTGTGCTCATGCTTGAAGAACTTTACTCAGGAGCTTACTGATTTAGTGATATGAAAATCAAGTAATTATCACTTTCATGTCTCATGATTTTCATAATCAAGAGCCAAAATTTACATTTTCAAAAAAATTTACAGTTTTGCAAAAAAATTCTCAGATCAATGCAATGCTAGCACTTCCATGCATGAACCAATCATGGATCAATCCATCACATGCTTTGCCATGAACTCATGAAAAATTAGACTGATATGAAAAATAGAATCGAATCAAGCTGAGATTATTCATTAGTTGAATCACTGATGTCAATTTTCCATGTTTGATCGACAAGATTAAAATTTGATTCATGGAAAGTTACAGTAACTCAAATTCATACGCGGAAATAGATTTCAATTAATCTACCTACAGTAAGAAATAAGTGTTGTCATGAAACCGTTCAAAAAATACTACGAGGACTAGGTGACCCGGAGTCCCGGGCGTGCCCCATTGTTAAGGGAAAACGTTCAACACTGAAACAGATTCTTGAAACATCAAATTGACGGGTACGAAAAAATTTCAAACTCAACGTCATCGAAAATTCGCATCATGCATTTCATGAAAACTGTAAGCAAAATATGACATATTTTTCCATGTGCTCCCAAGTGAATACTGTAACGTATACTGTACTTTTTTTCAACTTTCATTTCACATTGACCAAAAAGACAAGTTTTCATCCATCATTTCAGTCTTACTGTAACATTTTTAATAAACTTTTTTCGATTCAACAGAATGCGTAAAAAATTGAACCCATCGACCACGTGACGTCAATCGATCAAAGTTCGTACATACTTGAGTAGTAAGGCCGGCCCGTATAGGTCGTACGCTTAAGGATACTCCTATCTTTTGTGTACGACCTATAATTTGTCACTTTTTTCCGATTTATAGGTCGTACAGTAAACATACACGTTTTGCTTTTGTCGGATTTACAGGTCGTACAGTAAACATATACGATTAATTTCTTCGTCGATTTATAGGTCGTACAGTAAACATATAAGTCGATTTATAGGTCGCAGGGTTAAAAATGTATGTTCTAGAGTTACCGTAATAGTAGAATTACGGTAATTTTTCGATTATGGTAATAAATGTGTTACTGTGGGTAGAAAAGAAAAATCAATGATGAACGCAAAAAGGAAAACTAAAATGAACAAAAAATGGAAAAGAAATAAAAAGCGATTGTGTGTAAAAACGGCTTCCCCTCTGGGAAGAGGAAGCCCACAAAAATTTGCACCCCGGACCCCCTTTGTCAAAAGGGTGCCACCTGCAGGTGTAAATATATTTCGGAGGTCCCATTTTCTGAACGATCGTTCAAGTCAACAAATGTCAGAACGGTCAATCTGGTCAGTAATGGTCTGCTTAATGAGTAAAATATCCGGAGAGTCATTACGCGATGAAACATTATCCTTACGGGTGCATGCGTATAAATTTTGATGTTCTGCCAAAAATGACCAACAAGGTCTTTTATAAAAATGACCAGAGCGAGCTGGCCGTAAAAAGCATGTAGACAAAAAAGGTCTTTTATAGAAAGATGACCAAACGAGGTGGTCCTAAAAAGCGTGTAGAAAATTTGGAGAGTTGACGTACGGTAAAGGATACAGATTTGGGAATTACCGTAATAGTAGAATTACGGTAAATTTTTCTATTATGGTAATGGAGGAATTAGTGTAATAAATGTGTTACTGTAGATGAAAAAGGAAAATCAATGATGAATGCAAAAAAGAAAACTAAAATGAACAAAAAATGGAAAAGAAATAAAAAGCGAATGTGTGTAAAAATGGCTTCCCCTCTGGGAAGAGGAAGCCCACAAAAATTTGCACCCCGGACCCCCTTTGTCAAAAGGGTGCCACCTGCAGGTGTAAATATATTTCGGAGGTCCCATTTTCTGAACGATCGTTCAAGTCAACAAATGTCAGAACGGTCAATCTGGTCAGTAATGGTCTGTTTAATGAGTAAAATCTCGAGAGAGTCATTACGCTATGAAACATTATCCTTACGGGTGCACGCGTATAAATTTTTGATGTTCTGCCAAAAATGACCAAGAAGGTCTTTTATAAAAATGACCAGAGCGAGCTGGTCGTAAAAAGCATGTAGACAAAAAAAGGTCTTTTATAGAAAGAGGACCAAACGAGATGGTCCTAAAAAACGTACGGAAAATTTGACGACTTAAAAAATCTTTACGTATCAAAAATTTTTAATTCAATGCAACATTCTATTTTATTATAAAACTTTTGAAACACTATTTTATTTTTGTTCATCACTAAAATATTGTAGTCTAAAAACAAAAATAATAACGTGAACAAAAAATGGAAAACATAAAAGAAAGAATTCATTTATAAAATTGACCCCCTCCGCCCATGGAGGAAGTCCTTCAAAAAACGCGCCCTCGGGCTCCAAAATAAGAGGTGCGCCGTCTGCAGGTTCACAGAAAAGTGAAGTGGAAGCCCTGCATACTGAACGATCGTCCAAATTAGAACGGTCTTTTAGATCAGAATGCTTAATTCCACATATAAAAACTCTAAAAGTCTATAAAACTTGAAACATTATTCCTACGGGTTTATACTTATAAAGCCGTAAATGATCAAATTCTTTTATAGAAAAATGACCCAAAAGAGTGGGTATAAAGCGCATGTAGAAAAGTGAACAGTTGAGATGAAAAATATTCTAAATGTAAAAAATAATTGATACCTCAAAAATATTTGAAGAAAAGGAAAGAAAAGAAAAAGAAAAAAGAAAAGAACTAAATCATCAATACATGAACGTTATTCTACGTATCCGAAATTAATACATTATATTGGATGATTTATGTAGGTAGATGCGGTTTTGTATACAGAGTGTTTCCCAGAGCAAACATAGAAAGGTTAGACAGGTGAAGCCGTTTAGATCATAAAACCAATTAGAAATGCTAGAAAAGGTCAAAGGTTCTATAAAACACGGTAGCAAGAGACGCTTTACCAAAATAATTAAGGTGGTGATTATTGTTATTTTGATAGTTTTCTAGAATAACCTAGAGCCTAAAACCTTTAAAGAGACGCAATACCAAAACAATTAAGGTGGTGATTATTGTTATTTTGATAGAACCTTCAAAGAAAAACCGAAAAGATTCAACCAAAAAGCAGAAAAAACCGGAAAAGGTTTAATGAGGGTAAAGAGGTATAAATAGAAAAAATAGAAGAAAAAGAACCATTCTTATTTTTGTACTTGCGCGCGACACCTGAGACTACCAATGGAGGCTGTTTTCGTTACGTTTATTTCGACGTTGAGAGCCGCCTACGAGGCTTACGGTACATTGATTTTACAAATATTTTGAATTAAAAATTAATATGTATACTATTTCATTATTATTAATTTAGAGCCGTTTTTAACGACGGCCGACATTGACGCGTGGGCGTCCGTCTTCTGGGAGGAGGCCTCGACGGACTTCAAGAGTTGGTGGAAAAGCCAGCGAGGGGTTGAATATCCGGCTAGACAGAAACCCTTTTGGGGTTTCATGAAACGTCTACGCTGGATGTTTGAAAACCCTTCGCTGGTCGACGGTCACCTAGCCTCGCACCTGTGGAATATCCTCCCCCCAGGTGCGAGGGCTGAATGGGAAAACGCCAAGGGTCGCTACGTCGAGGAGAGGGTAAAACTAGCGCTGCCACGTTTCTAGTAAGTTCAGATGTTATAGTTAAAACACGTAGTAGACATATAAATTTTATATTTTAATGAGAGTAAAATTATTATAAGCTTTTACTGCAATATTTTAAGATAAATATGCGTAGGTTAAAATGTGCTAACTGCAACATGTTACAGATTTCTAATTCATGTATATTAATGTATGGTATATAGATGAGTTGTCTAAAACTTGACAAAGAACATTTCTAGAATATTCTAGAAGCTTTCAATTATTTACACGATTTATACGATAAAATTTTACGATAAAATAAAGGCTATTGATAGATCTTGTACCTATTACTTAACAGTTAATTGATATATTAGAGTAAAAATTTTTGTTTAACTAAAATAGTTATTAAAATTTGTAAAAATTTTAGTGGATACGCGTGAAACCTTTAGCGTGGGGGTGCGACGGGCGGCGGTGGCGGCGGCGAAGGCGAGTGTATATATGTATATTTTATTTTGTTTTTAAATTTTGTATATATGTATAATTTATTCTATTTTGTTTTAAATTTTGTATATATATATATATATTTTGTTTCAAATAAATTAAATTGAATTAAAATTAATAAAATTTTTTATTTATTGCGTTTAATAGTAAAGGTAATTTCTTTAGAGTTCTACTATGAGTGTGTGTGTGTGTGTATGTGTCAACTTCGGGAATATAAAAAAGGGTTTACTGTAGTCAGATATTTAGAGATGTACGAGTAAACGATATGTAGAGAATATGCACAAACAGGTCTTAGGGTAAAAAGAACGTACAAGATAATTACGTAGCACTGTAGAATTAAAGGAGAAAATAAATTAAAGAAGGAGTAATAAAAGGAAGTTCATTTATAATTAGGAATAAATTAAAAGAATATTTCTAAACAATAGCTAAAGAGAAGGAGTGTATAAACAACAACTATAAGTGATTTTTTATTATAAAAAAATGAGATGAAATGTACATATAAATATAACGTATTTAAATACTATAATCTGTAAAGGTTTCACGATTTTTATCAATCATTACGAGAGAGTCAAATTCTGCGTATATAAGTGCTTCAATACCGCCATCTGGTATATCCTCTCCAAAATTCATCTGTAAACTAGTGGTTCCTTCACGTACGAGTTCCCAAAAATTACCATCCATACCGCAAGGAGTCAAATCAAAAACAAAAACCGTGTTATGCGTTGTAAAAGAATTTCGAGTAATTTCATTACCCTTGTTATCTGTACCGATTCCTACACCCTCAAATAATTGTACAAAAGTGCGCAAATATTTGTTTTCTTTAAAATTTAGCATATATGGTGTTGTAGGTAAGGTTGTAGTACCACTTGTTATTTTAATCTCGTTTAATCCGAAATGCTTAAAATTGAAGGGGCTTTGATTATAATCACCCCTAGCAGCCGAACCATCAACGAGCGCCACAACGAGACGACGAGGTAAAGGACCTGTGAACAATGAGTTCAGAGGAGCTGAGCGACGACTAGTTGTTATGTATAGACTTGTAACATGACATCGACGAATAGGGTATTTTGCAGCTGTATTTTGTAACATGGATTCAATAGCTAGATTGATATTATCCGCAACTTCAACTTTTTTAATAAATAGAGACATGCTTTTAACTTCGATTTTATAAGCTTCGTTGTCAGTAGATATAAATTTTTGCAAGCAAAAATCATCTCTATGTCTGTATAAATCAATTTTCAAAGTACATTGATTCAATAGAAAACGTTCTTGCATAAATAGATCGGCGTGTATAGGAGCCATTAATTCAACAACTGCACTGTTTTTGAACATCTGAACTCTTTCCAAAGCACCCTTGTTTTTCTTTATATCGAGAACATCGCCATTTTCAAAAGCATAACCAGCAGCTGCAACATGTGTCGACTTAGCATCACGACCATAGTTCAATTCCGTTTCCAAATAAGATCTGTAAGCGTATCTATCCCCACTGAAATGTTAAAATGTTAAAATTAAAAAAGGTAAACATACATTTAATTATAAAACTTACCTGTCAGATATTAATTTTCCATTTAAGTACATCTTGATCTGTTTAAAAAATGTTTTCCCGATCAAATTAATTGGTGCTACAACATTTCCGGTAAGGTTATTGTTGGCGTCTGCTGTTAAAGTGCAAGCAGCGCCATTAGCTTTCGTAATTCGAATAGTAAAATATATAAAATTTTTTGATAAGTCCAACATATATGAATCAGGTGAAATAACAAACTCGTAAGGTCCTTCATTAGTACAAGGATTTTGTAACTGAATTTCAGACCAAAAACTTCTACGAATAGCAACTTGCGTTGGAGGTACGGTAAATAAATCTAACTCCGTTTTACTACTAGGAGACGACGCAGCATCAATAAATTTACTCATTTTGAATAGATATCCTTGAAACCGACTACTCTACGTGGAGTCTTTTTTAAGAATGAGGAACGTCGTTTCAGGTGTTTACGTTTATGTTGTTTTTGATGTTGATGTTGTTGACGCTGACCATCATTTAACTTTTTATTGCTTTTTATATGTATCGTAGAATTTATATGTTTACGCTTCCCTAAACCTTTTCCTTTATGAATGCGCTCGCCCGTTTCGTGTAATAAGCTACCAGCTGCGTTTCGTCCATGCTCAGCAACACTTTCTTTAAAAGAACGACCTTCTACAACATCACCTGCAATTTTGGAACCTGCAGCAAGTGCATGCTTTCCTGCAGATTTTAACAATGGCATAGCTAGACACCGCAAACTCTTAAAAAAATTACCAACTCCAGCTCCTTGATGTCTATAATAATACGGGTATGCTGCTCGAAAACCTTCTAAACTACCACCTAATTGAAATTGATTATCTTGAATACTATGTTGATAAATTTTGATCCAGTAATCAACGGTTTCAGGAATAAATGCGGTATGCATATTTTGCTTTGAAAATTAAAAGGAACAACAACTAAATTGAATTAATTAATTAAGAGCGTTTGCGAAAATTCAACCTGACGACAACGTGTCCAAATGCAAATGAATGAATGAGTAAATAAAAATTTGATACTATGCTTATAGGAATAAAGGAGTACGTCGCCGAAAATGTAATTTAACTATAACATTCCCAAACTGAAAGGGTATAAGCTCATTCATACTGTTTTTTATATTAATCTCGAGTACTGTAATTTCTTTCAATTGAATTGGTATATAGTGAGGTGTTTCATATAAACGACTCACATTATCTTTGTATTTTCCCTGAACATTTACTATACGTAAAAGCGGCGCTAAAGTATTTCCAACAATCTGATTTTCAATAATATTACAGTAAACATAAAAATTCTGTAAATCATTCAAATTTGGTGGTTGAATACCTAACATGTATAAATGATTAGTTCCAGGCTCGGCAAGAAAAACAGCTTTGGATGGTGGAATATGTGTGTTAGAATTTTTTGGAGGTTTCTCTCCAACAGTGTATAAGTTAATATTCACAGCTCTATTTAAAAAATCATCAGCAGTTGCATAGGCCTCAGTATTGGTAGCGCCAAATCCGAGAAGCTCCATTAACCGTTTGCTTATTTCGATTTTACGTAAGATTGTACCACTTTTTATTTTCAAATTAACTAATCCTCTACTATGTTCATCGTATGAAAACATGATTTCCATGTTAGTTCCGGCAATAGCTGCTCCAACTTTTGCATTCAACTCTTCAATTAATTCAGATATGGTAAAGTAATGTTTTTCAAAAACTATTACTTTAATTTTTTTGACCTTATTTCCGACACCATCCGTAATTAACGTTATTACATTATCTCCACCATGATTGGTAAATGTAGCCCAACTATAGGGGTATATTATTTCACTTAGTCCTACCTCCCAGCTTCCATCTAGTTTTAAACGGTAAGGTAGATGGGCTGAAAAATCAGAGGGTTTGTTTCCATTTTTGCTATTACTAGGTAATGTGATATAAAATTGATCTTCAAAGGTTGTCATTATTTATAATGTTGTTGTTTGCTGTTGCTATAGGTACAGTCTTCAATGAATTAGATGACTGTAATACGGTCGGTACGGGGCTAGGTAATAAATATCCTATACAAGCGCACAAAAGACCAACCCACAATTGTGTATTATTATTGTAGAGAGATAAATTTATTATAGCTGTAATGACTACAATGTATATTAGTATGACCTGACTGAAGAAAACCACTTCATTTCGAGGTAGACGTTTTCCAAAAAACTCCCAAACGCTAATGCGAGACGTTTCTGAATGCGTACTATTACTACTATCCATTTCAAAATAAAAAATTTTTATTTAACAACTAAACACTCAGTTATAAATTTATAAAAAGGCGGAGCTACTAAAATAACCAATAAAATTATACAAAAATATAAAGGAGGCGGAGCTATCAAAGTGAAGTAAAATTTATATATATATATAAATACATATAGAAGGAGTTAACTTTTTACAAACGTGTACATAATTTATTTCGCAAGTGACCTTTTACAGAAAATTTACAATGAAAAAACTTACAAATCAATCTATCATTATAAACAAAATTTGTGTTACTGAAACTTTTAAACATTTTATACATAGGAACATGTCGCACTTTATAATACAAAAAATATAAAGTATATATACCACAAACCCTACTATTAAAATTTTGTAAATGTTTCTTATTTGTATATATTATTAAAGCATTTTTGTTAATATAATTTATAAAAGCAGGAATAACTGGTGGTAAGCCATAAGAATCAAAATAATATACAGAGTTAGCATTATCAAAATACATAGCTATCCAATGACTTCCTTTTTGAAAAGATGTATCGGTGTTTGCAATTAAAGCCGCGGGTCTTTTAACTATCTTCGGTAGAGTATCGCAAGCAAAAACTCCTAAAAAATTTTGTGATAATAGCTCATCTTGTTGAGCATAATATGTCAATTCAAAGTTGTTCATCGTAATCGTCGTCGTCGTCGTTTTGTATATCCTTTTCTAAAATCCAACTGTTGAATTTTTCAGGATAACCCCACCACTTCACAAGTACTCTATTCTGACCATCTGGTAATTGTTTAGTCTTCAAAACCTTTTCAATTTTGTATTCTTTGATATTAGGATTAAAATCGATTTTCTGTAGTTCTTTTTCATAAAAACGTCCTTCTATATCTTCGCCTTCCAGATCTTGAATTGTATAAAGTATATGATTTCGGGTCTTCACAACATGTTTTACTTTGAAAACTTCTTCACTCCATTGAGGTAAATAACCTTTGTCAAATACACCTCTATGTTTACTAATTCGCACGTAATCTCCTATATCAATCTTAGGCTTTCTAGTGTATAATCTTTCAGGGTAGAGTCTTTGCCATATAATTTTTTCGTTAGAATAATCTACATTAATAGGTTTTTCCTTAATAGATCTATGAACAGAGTGATTGTAGTTGGAAACAACTGCGGGTAAAATATCAATCCATTTATAAGTGGTAAACTCTGTAAAATATTTAAATAATTTAGTTTTTAAAGTTCTATTAAACCGTTCCACTATTGAACATTTAATGTCTTCGTTTTGAGAAGTAAAAAAATGTATATCGTTAGTTTTCAATAATTTTTGGAAATCTTTGTTGACAAATTCTTTTCCTTTATCGCTGCGCACTCTCCAAGGGATTCGACCTCTTTTTAAAATATTTTGAAAAGCATCGCAAACATTCTTTGAGTGTTTTGATTTTAAGGGTTCAACCCATGCGTATTTACTTAATACATCTATACATGTAAGCATAAATTTGTACCCATCGTTAAAATCTGCTAAAGAAGACATATCTGCCAAATCAATTTCCCATTGTTGATCCATAGCTGTAACATAAATACGATTACGTGAAAATTTTTTGTTGACTTGTTTATGTAGAGTATAACTATCTTGTTTTGAAAGCCAATCTTTAACATTTTTACGTGTAATTGTTTTACGGTGCTTTCTAGCTTCAGCATATAATTTTTCAATACTAGAAAAAGCTGAGGGATTTCCGTGTAAATTTTTGTATAATTTTGAAAGTAAGGTGTTCATCGCTCTAGTACAAAGGAGTATATCGTCTCAGTGCTCTAGCTTTGCGCCGTATCTTCTTTTCTGTCGATTTTCTTTTATTAAAGAATGAATCGTCTTTGATATCTTCCTCGGCACCACTTGAAAATAAATCAACACCTTTCACAAGTGGTTTATTCAACCGCTTGACACTACTAACTGCATGATCATCTGATTCTTCCGGAGGTGTATGGTAGGAGAGTTTCCGAGGTAAAGTGAATAACATTTTACGTAATGGGTTTCCTATAGCCTCTAATGGTACATTATATTTTTTCAAAGCATTAACAAACTCATCTACTCCAAGCGTTTGCGTAATTTTTGAACGTTTACGAGACAAATCATGTAATAAATCAATAATATGTGACCCTTCAATTAATTTTCCATCAATTAATACTTCACCTTGCTTATTAACATTTATACTAGGGTTACGTCGCACATGCTCCAATAATAAGGATGCCGAGCGTTTAAACTGTTTAGGAATACCGCTAAGTAACTTTTCATCGTTCAACCAATTTTTTTCTTTTTGTTTCAAATCGTCACTATCCTTCTCATCTTCTTCGTTATCAATAACTTTTTGTTTTAAAATCACTGTAGTAGGTTGAGCCTTTTCATGTTCAAAAGTTAAATATTGTGAAAATAGTTGCGAGTACATTTTGTATTGTTCTTCAGGTGTTAACGTATTATCTTTCAAAATGCGTTCTAGCTCGTTACGATACATGTCAACTTGCTTAGCTATACCTGTCTTTTCATTTGAACTCGTCGTCGTCGTCGAAGAAGAAGAAACCTGAGAGTTATTCAGTTTATTCAGAACATCCTGAGGTATAAGAGCAAATTTATTAGCAAATTTCATTCTATAATAATTTCTCTGTAACAAAACTTGCTAATGTAGATAATAAAACGGGTAGTACTAGAGGTAAAAATGCTCCACCACTTTGAACAATTCTTACACGTTTATTATGTAAATCTTTTTTCTTGTTTTTTTCGCGTCTAGTAGCTAAACCTCTGAGCAATAATTTATGTTTGGCCAATTTCTTTTTTAAGTTTGAATTGATAGGAATATTACCGTTCAAAATGTTCAAACAAATTTCACATATACAACAGATCAAATCGGGGGAAGAATGTTGAAGAAGAGCACGTCTTTGAACACGATTTGAATTTTTTAACACATTGAGCTCGTGAATATATTTCTTTAATCTAGAAGCCATACAAAACAGACCGTACAGTACAAAAAAATTTTACAATAATGACCAAATGATGAGTAAACATTGAAATATTTATTGTATTACATTAAGATAGTAATGAAGCTTCATTTTGTATGACGATATTCAACTCTTCGCGTCTAGAAAAAGCACACAAGTTATTCATATTCATAAAAAATAGTTTATGAGCTGTATCTAGTTTTAAAAAAAGATCTTCTACAAAAATAGCGCGAGTTTCGACCATATCCAACTCCGTCAGTAATAGTCTAGCAAAACACCAAAATTGTGTAACTTTTTTACGTCCCATAGGTAAACCAACTTCACGCCGTAAATGGTTGCATGCCTTAGCTATGTCTTTGTAAAAAATCTTGGCTTCGGGTGAGAAACGAGTCCAAAACAAATCAGCTATTTCGCATTTCTGTTTGTTGTTTAGTATTTTACCTTAAATAAAAAATACTATAGTTTAATAAATAGTTAAAGAAGAGATATAAATTTTTACCTTTTACTTTATTTTGCACCATTCTGACAAAAACTTCAAATGCGGCGGACATTGTAATTGTCACAAAACAAACGAATTATAGAAAAACGACCAACCTCTTCAAAATTCTCGACTAGACTGATGAAGGGTATAATATTTTTTTCTGATTATGTAATAAAGCTATCGTATCAATATATCGTAATCTAGTTCCATTGATGTACAAGTTTTGAAATTTACTGCTTCGACTACAACAAGAAAATACGACAGGATTGAAAATATATATTTTGAAACACGCTCGTAATTGCATAAATTGACCATCATTCTGAGGACAATGTAAAATTTTTTCTACAAAATGTAGTAAGGGTATTATATGTAATTTATAATTTTCCCGTAATAATAATATTTTCTGATTTGTAACATTTTTTGTGTTTGGTATCGTAAAATCTGTAACATTTTTTGTGTTTGGTATCGTAAAATCTGTAACATTTACAGGTTCTTCTTCATTTTCATAAAATTGAAAAGGGTATTGTACCCATACAATAAAAACAGCTATGAAAAGGATCACAGCGAGAGTGTTTAAAAAAATGTGTTTACTGTATATCATATCGCTAAAATAATAGGATCCGACTAACCTGTATAAAGTTTTTTGTAAAAATGATGAATCATTTAGGTGTATACAAAATCATATGATCATTGTCGGGGAATATATTAGATCTAAGTCGATATTTTTCAGGACATGTCTGTGTAAGATCTATTAATAAATAACCGTATGGTTTACTAGTAGCATCCTCATACGATTCTATGAAATAATTTGAGGTAGTTGGAAAAATCTGTCGAGCCAGTGTGCGGACTTGTAATCTATCCCTTGGGTTTTTTAAAAGAATTAAATATTGAGCGTTTATCCTACTCGTACGCATTCCATCAAAAAAGGCATTCTGAACTATATGTATAATTGATATATTCCAATGATGCGATCCTTTAGTAAAAAGTTGAGTTAAACTTTGATCATTCTTCATCTCTTGCATCATATCATCCATAATTAATAATTTAGGTGTATCTTTACTTTTCTGAAGTTCATTCAAATCAGGCGAACCTTGAATAAATTCTACATAAGAACATTTCTGAACTAATTCATCGTAAGCTTCTTGCCATTCCGAATAACACCAATAAATTTTCACAGGAGCAGGGTGAAGCATTTCTTTAGCAAAAATTACAAGTTTTTTAACAAATTGTGTTTTTCCTGATTTTGTTGGAGCAGAAACTATACAGTTAAATGGATGTTTCCATATATAAAACTTTTCATCATCATCATTTGACATCTCTTTTTGACAACAACAAAAACCAACCACCTTTTTACTTGAACAATTTTTAAAATGATTTTTATTATTATTTAAAACAAAATGTTACATAATTATCAAAATTACAATATAAAGCAGTGCACATGTAAAACATAAAGATAGATGATTATGTAAAATAGAATAGCATTATTGTATGCAAAATATACGCGCAATGTATGTATGTATGTATGAAATTATATAACAAGCAAATACGTAAGCAATTACATAAGCAATCAAAATATAACTAATTAAAACATACAAGCTGTAATGAATGAATGAATGAATGAATGAATGTAAGCAAAACTTTTACAATTTACTGTTAATAAAATCGCGTAGTGTTTTGATAACAACAGCATCATCAAAATCATAATGATAACCTTCATCAATAAAACAAGCTACAGTATCCTTAAGAATTTTACGGCCAGTACTTGTAAGTGGTATACATCTAAATATGTCAATCATCTGTTTAAAAGCGCGAAGACTGTAATAACCTTGAACTTCACCTATAACATATTCAAAACAGTCAATGATAAGTCCCATCTTTTCATATAAACGATTAACTGTTGGTGTAATTGCGATATTATATATGGAATTACGAGCTGGACACTGATGATCCTCAACAATTCCTATCTCTTTCACGCAATAACAATCAAAAATACACCCATTAAAGATGTCTTGTATAACTAACTCAGCACATATAATTATAAATAATTTTTCACCTTTTACTACTTGCTCATCAAAAAACAATGGAATATCTAAACCCGGAACACGTAACTCACAAATACGTCTGGTTTCGGCGTCCAACGAATTGGTATCCGACGCTGAATCGTAGTCTGGATCATTCAAACAATTGATGAAGAGATCATTAATAAACGACATTTGAACGCTAGCTTCCTTTTGATCTTCACGAGCATTGCTTTGCTCTCCGGCGAATTTTGTAGCATGAATCCCTTCTTCTTCTTCTTTAATAATTTTCTTATCTGTAGCGACTTCTTCTTCTTTAACGATTTTCGGGGTAGAACCATCTTTTCCAGCAACGTCGTCGTTTTCGTTTGTTTTGCGTTTTATCGCTAGCTGGAAATTTGCTGCTAAAGCGTTGTACTCGTTTGAAATAGCTGGCGCTATCTCATGTATCATATTGGTCCAGCGCCAAAATTGCTAAAGAATGAAACATTATATTTTAAAAGAAAGAAAGAAAGAATTCATATATCAACTCACTTCTTTAGATAAACACCATGTCGTTCCATTAAACAAATTGTTAAATCGTACTGTAACCCCGTCGCTCTCGACCAGCATTTTATAACCAAGGTTGATGCCACATCGACCTCCATGTGAAAATGTCTTTTCAATAATATTGACATTGCGACCTAGTATACCGTATTGTGGTAAAATGAGCTTGAATCCGCGACCGTACGCCTCTTTTGTTTTAGGGTCGACGTTACGAAAATAGATTGACACGTATCTACCTTCAACCACTACAAATAATGCCATGTTTTCGTCTAACATAAACTGGTGTTCCATTTTTGAAAATTCTTGAAGAAATATTGAAGAGAGAGAAAGAAGAAGAAGAAGCGAGTAGTTTTTGTAGCAACAAAACAGATAAATGTATAAAGTGTTCAAAATTTTTGAGTAAAAGGAGGTTATAGTTATAATAAAATAACCAAGATATATAGCTTATAGCTGTAAGAGGAGGAGTTATAGGCATAATAAATATTCAAGACATATATCCTACAGTATTCTACTATTCTGAGGAGTATATGAGGGGAGGAGCTATGATCTACAAAAATAAAATAAAATGTGTTTATGTTGTATGGTAACCTTTGAGATCAAAGCTAGAAAAATATATGTGTTTTATGTGTTATAGTAATTATCAAGGTCAGAGCTATAGAAGCAATATAGCCACGTGCGCATGAGTTATAAGGGTCTTTAAAGCTTTTCCACATAAAAAGAAAAGATGGTGCAACAGGGTTATAAGCAGCTATTACAGTTATTTTATAGCTTCAAGAATCAAAACAAAAATACTAGGGTTGTACAGTAAAACAGGTTTTCAGCTGGTTTTAACTGGTTATATGCTAATAAAATAAGCTAAAGAAATGATATGGGCACGTGTTCATGAGTTATAGAGGTCTTTAAAGCTTTCCCATCATAAAAAAGAAAAGTACCACATTAACCCCATAAATAATAATTAAATCTCTACCATAAAATTAATAGTTTTTTGCTAATTTATAAAAATTTTCTATTATTACTGTATAAGTTTTTGATGAATAGGTTGTTTTCTATTTTTCTAGTTTATAATTTTATATTTTCTAGATTAGATAATTTTTATAATGAAACCTATTTATGAGGATATTACTTCGGACGAAGACGACACGCCTATGGAAATTTTAGAAGATATTACTTCTGATGAAGACGATGAAACAATAGTGAATGAGTCTTCAGAGAATATTACCTCCGAGAAAGAAGAAGAAGAAACACTCAATAATAATATTTTGGAAGAAGAAGAAGAAGAAGAAGGAACTGTTTTAGATTATGATGATGAAGATGATCAATACAAAAGTTATACGCCTCACAGTTCTGATGAGGAAGAAATTTACGAAACAGCTCAAATTGGTGGTGGTGGTGGTGGTATTGAGGGTAGTGGAGGTGTAACAAATGCATCTTTTGTTGCGGATGATTTTTTCGAACTAGGTCAACCCAGTACCGTAAATATTAGGCGTTTTAATACCGAAGGTCGCGAGTACTCTGTGAACTTTCGTAATACCGAACATATGGACGATTTAAATGCTCAAATAGTGCCAACGTTTCAACGTATAGTAGAGCGAATTTCTGAGAATGTCGCTGATAATGCGTTTATAGGGTTTTCCTTTGACCATCCAGATTTGACAAAAGGTCGTGTTTTGATACCTTTTAGACCGAAACATGCTTTAACTGGAGACTTGATTGTAAACACTCTTAACGCTGTTCTTCAATCTAATGAGCAAATACAAATTGATAGTTGTCAGTCTACAATTCGTACCATTGTTGTAACACCACCTGAGGGTAGCGGTAAGCTGATTAAAATTACTTATGTAAGATTTTTATTTATTTATTTATTTATTTAAGGTATTCACAATGCTCATCAATATTTAAAACATAATGATTTTCTAAAAGATAAACGCTGTATTATTCAAATCAGCAACACGGATGATTTATGTTTTGCTAGAGCTCTAGTTGTTGCTAGAGCTTACATTCATAAAAAAGATAAGAATGCTGAGCACAAATGGGAAAGTATTCGAAAATCTGACAAGTCACATCTGCTGCAAACAAAGGTTGCTAAAGAACTGATGACCTTAGCAGGCTTAGCTAATCATCAAGGAGCTTGCGGTTTTCATCAGTGGGAACAATTGCAAACTGTTTTATTACCCGATTATCAAATCAAAGTTTTTAGCAAAGAACGCTTTAAAGATTTAATATTTAGAGGTTAGTGTTTTTTATTTGTCTGTTATTGTGTACGTATTTAGAGTTTTAAGGACCTGAAGCAACGCATGTTTTGAATATTTACCACCATAATAATCATTACTCCGTCATTACAAAGATGCCTGGATTTTTTGACCGCGGCTATTTTTGTCCTCATTGCGATCTGGCCTACAACAACAAAATGGAACACAGATGCAGAAACGTTTGTCCTCTGTGTTACAATACACCTCCCTGTAATCAATTTAATGCTCGAAAATGCAAAGATTGTCTGCGATATTTCAAAAACGATAAGTGTTTTGCTCGACACAAGCTTGTTTTTACTCAAAGACGTCAATCAAAACGTCAAAAAACAGGGGTATCTATTTGCGATCGTTTCAAAGTGTGCGAACAATGTGATACACTGGTTCGACGAGCACATTCTAATCCTCATAATTGCGGTTATTTTGAATGCAAAACATGCAAGAAAAGCGTACCTAAAAAAGGTATTAGATATGGTGTAATTATTTATTTTATTTTATTTTATATGAAAATTTTTATTTTAGATCATTTATGTTTTATGCAACCTGTTGGTAACGAACAAATTGAAGAGGAAGAAGATATATTTGAAACAAATGTTGATGAGGATGAGTGTCTAGATGATAATGAAACAGGAATTACCGATAAATGTCCTGTTAATCAAAAATTTGTTTTTTATGATTTTGAGACTACACAGGAAAAAATTCTACGACAAAGCGAGTTAGGGGATGTGTTCGAACATGAACCAAATTTATGTGTTGTCCATACTGTATGCGATCAGTGTCGTCAAAACGAGGGAGATTTTTGCTGCAATACATGCAGTCAACGCGAACGTATTTTCAAAGGATCTACATGTCTAAATGATTTCTGCGAATACCTTTTTGCAAAAGGTATGAAAAACATTACTGCAATAGCTCATAATTCTCGAGGATTCGATGGACAATTTATAATGCAGTTTTTGTATCGTAATGGACATCATAAACTACATATCATTAATAAGGGTGAATTAGTAAATTGTTTATAGTTTTTTATTTTCATCTATTTATTTATTTTTAGGTTTAGAGTTGATGTGTATCAAAGTAGGGTCGATAAAAATTATTGATTCTCTGAACTTTCTTCCGATGCCTTTGGCGGCTTTACCGAAAACATTTGGAATAAGTGAAATATGTAAAGGATATTTCCCTCATTTCTTTAATAGAAAAGAAAATTACGGATATATTGGCTCATATCCATCACCCAATATGTATGGTTACAATGCTATGAAACCTGCGGCTCGTGCCACGTTTCTGGAGTGGTATAATCGAAAACTTGAAACAGTAAGTTTGCAAAAGTATAAAGTTTTGCATTTAAATGCATCATTGTTTAGGGTTGTCAATTTAATTTTGATAATGAGTTAATTGACTACTGTCGTAGCGATGTGCAAGTTTTACGACAATGTTGTATGAAATTTCGCGATATTTTTATGGAAGAAACAAATGTCGATCCTTTTGAAAATTCAATAACCATTGCTAGTGCTTGCAACTTAGTTTTCCGACGTTTATTTTTGAAGCCAGATACTATTGGTGTAATACCATACAAAGGTTATGGTAAAGAAGAAAGACAATCTGTTATAGCCTTAAAATGGTTGAAGTGGTTAGTCCATAAAAATGAAAAATTGTATATTCGACATAAACTTAATGGTGGCGAAGTTCAAATTGGAAGATTCAGAGTTGATGGTTTATCAGGTAGTTTTGTTCAAATTTTTGAAATTTTAACATTTATATGTTTGCTCATTAAGACACGACAATTTATGAATTTCACGGTTGTTATTGGCATGGTTGCCCTAAATGTATGAAAAATAGATATCAATTAACAGCCGATAATAATACAAAAGCAGTCGATGCATATGAGCGCACTTTTAACCGGGTTATGGAACTTCAAGCACTCGGTTATAGCGTAGTCGAAATGTGGGAGTGCGAGCTTTTACAACAACTTCACTCAGATCCCGAAATGAAAACATTTTTTGATACAGTCAAAATACCAGAACCTATAAATCCTCGAGAAGGTAAAATCTTAAATTGTTCTTTTTTATTTTGTCAAAAGTTTTCTTGTTTTAGCTTTCTTTGGCGGTCGCACTAATGCTGTAAAACTGTATCATAAAATTAAGTACAATGAAGATGGTACACCTGCAGAAAAGATCAATTATGTAGATGTATGCAGTTTATACCCGTTTGTCAACAAATACGGGAAATACCCTACAGGTCATCCAAAAATCTTTACTGAAGATTTTGAAGAGGTCAGTTCAACGTCACAACCTTATGAGGGGTTAATCAAGTGTAAGGTTTTACCACCTCCCAAACTCTTACATCCTGTTTTACCGTATCGACATGGTGGTAAATTATTGTTTCCTTTATGCAAAACTTGCACGCATGATTCACAAAAGACCGCATGCGTGCATAACGACCAAGACAGAGCATTAGACGGTACATGGGTTACGATAGAATTATATAAAGCCTTAGAGAAGGGATATAAGGTATATTGTTACGGTAATGGTTCTTTTTCTATGTATATTATTTTTGTTTCAGATCCTCAAGATTTTCGAGGTTTGGCATTATGATAATATTGAGCAATATCATCCAACCAAAAACCCCGCTGGTGGTTTATTTACTCAATATGTCAATACCTTTATGAAAATGAAACTAGTAAATTTTATATTATGTAAATGTGACAGAATTTGATTGTAATTTTTATAGGAGAGTGAAGGCTATCCTGCTAAAGCTCAAACAGATGAGCAAAAACGTGAATACGAGATGGAGGTCTACAATCGTGAAAATATTTCACTGGATTCTTCAAAAATTTTAAAAAATCCTGGAAAGAGGGCTTTGGCTAAATTAATGCTAAATTCTTTCTGGGGAAAAGTAACTATGCATAGTTTTTTTGTATTTCATTAAATTATTTTTATGTTTTTTAGTTTGGTCAACGAAACAATATGGATAAGACTGTTATCCACAATGCACCCAAAGAATATTTTGAACTTGTAATGAATGTCGCCAATATTATTAAGAATGTTAGACTAATCAATGAACAATTGGTGTCAACAACATATTGTCAACATGATGATTTTGCCGAAGTCATGGGAAATACTAACGCTGTTATTGCAGCTTATACGACGGCTCAAGCTCGATTAAAGTTATATTCTTACATTGAGCGATTAAAAAGTCGAGTATTGTATTTTGACACGGATAGTATTATTTACTTGTCAACAGTTGACAAACAACAATATCAAGTACCCACTGGTTGGTGTCTTGGTGAAATGACTGACGAGTTACGTGAATATGGTTCTGGATCTTACATTACCGAATTTGTTAGTGGAGGTCCCAAAAATTACGCCTACAGGTTGTACAGTCCCTCTACAGACCAATACCGTCACGTAATCAAAGTCCGCGGTATCACTTTGTCATCAGATACTATGAAAAAAGTTAATTTTTATTCGCTTCGTCGAATGGTTTTTGCTTTTGTAAAAAACAATGGAAAAGAAGAAGTAGATGTACATAGTCTCCGTATAGAGCGTCAGCAAGATCGTAAAGTTGTTACTCGTAAAACTTTGAAAAAATTTCGTATAGTATATGATAAACGTATTTTGAAACGTAATTTTTGTACATTTCCTTATGGTTGGACTAAATAATTTTACAATAAAGTAGAATGTTGCATCGAATTAAAAATTTTTCTTTTTGATATGCAAAGATTTTTTCTTTTTTCTACATGTCTTTTACGACTATTTTTGATCATTTTTATAAAAGACCTTCTTGGTCGTTTTTTGGCAGAACATCAAAATTTATACGCATGCACCCGTAAGGATAATGTTTCATCTCGTAATGACTCTCCCGAGAATTTACTCATTAAACAGACCATTACTGACCAATTTGACCGTTTGAGATTGACTTGAACGATCGTTCAGGAATGGGGCCTCCGAGCATATTTACGCCTGCAGGTGGCGCCCTTTTGTCAAAGGGGGTCCAGGGGCGCAAATTTTTGAAAGGCTTATCCTGCCCACGGGAGAAGCCATTTTTACACACAATCTCTTTTTATTTCTTTTCCATTTTTTGTTCATTATAGTTTTCCTTTTTCACCTACAGTAACACATCTATTACCCTAATTCCTCCATTACCATAATAAAAATTTACCGTAATTCTACTATTACGGTAATTCCCAAATCTGTATCCTTTTACCGTACGTCAACTCTCCAAATTTTCTACACGCTTTTTACGACCAGCTCGTTTGGTCATCTTTCTATAAAAGACCTTATTTGTCTACATGCTTTTTACGGCCAGCTCGCTCTGGTCATTTTTATAAAAGACCTTCTTGGTCATTTTTGGCAGAACATCAAAATTTTTACGCATGCACCCGTAAAGATAATGTTTCATCGCGTAATGACTCTCCCGAGATTTTACTCATTAAACAGACCATTACTGACCAGATTGACCGTTCTGACATTTGTTGACTTGAACGATCGTTCAGAAAATGGGACCTCCGAAATATTTTTACACCTGCAGGTGGCACCCTTTTGACAAAGGGGGTCCGGGGTGCAAATTTTTGTGGGCTTCCTCTTCCCAGAGGGGAAGCCGTTTTTACACACAATCTCTTTTTATTTCTTTTCCATTTTTTGTTCATTTTAGTTTTCCTTTTTACGTTCATCATTGATTTTCCTTTTCCACGCACAGTAACCCATTTATTACCATAATCGAAAAATTACCGTAATTCTACAATTACGGTAACTCTAGAACATGCATTTTTAACCTTGCGACCTATAAATCGACTTATATGTTTTCTGTACGACCTATAAATTGACGAAGAAATTAATCGTATATGTTTACTGTACGACCTGTAAATCCGACAAAAGCAAAACGTGTATGTTTACTGTACGACCTATAAATCGAAAAAAAGTGACAAATTATAGGTCGTACACAAAAGATAGGAGTATCCTTAAGCGTACGACCTATACGGTCCGGCCTTACTACTTACAACTTTCAACAATTCTTTCTGTAGCAAATTCTGTTGTAAAATATTTTTTAAAATGATTTTGACGGCAGTACTATTTTTTATTTTATCTATTTACAAACATTTTATAAAAGCAGAGTATAGAGCAGTGCACCGTTCTATTTAAATCAGTGGATAAGCATAATACCTCTCCCCTATATCCCGTGATCATTGTAGTGTTTTTGCTACAATTCAGACTTTTCCATCAACAAGAGAGGGTCTACCATTGTAAATTCTGTGCATTCAACAGCCTGAATAACGGCATGCTGACCATTTTTACCCATAGATTTGCTTTACACTGAAATTTGCAATTTGCATAAATCGAAAGCTTACCTCCGATCTCGGAAACTATAACGGATATGAACAAGTGGAAATAAAGCACATTCGATAAAGCTCGTTGACTTGTGCAAGGAAACCCTTTCCTAGAAAGTCAATCTGATCTCGCACTGTATTCGAGTAATTGATCTGCGAGTTGTGCATTTCATAGGGTAAAAGTACCCTTTACTATCTCGTTGCTGAAATCGGGTAAGGCGAACTTACCACTGTAGATCACACTAATGCAAGTTTTAGTTTGAATATAGTCTACGGGCAAAAAAGATTAGTGTAACATTACTCAAATGCCTATTTAAGGCTATCGAATGCACTGTAGCATGTAAATATTTGGATTTTACACCTTTCTATACCTTCGCTCCTCGCCAGTAAAAATTTCGGATGAAATGGAACAACTTTTTTGATTAGCGTATATTCTGCCGTTTCAAGGTGAATCTATACGTAATATCATGTAGAATAATTTTTTGCAAGTTGAATGAACATAAGTTCATCCAAACCGTTGACTGCTTAATTTTTTTGGTAACACTTTCATTTCATTTTACGGTAACCGCATAGAATCCGACTGCCTTGCTCATTACGATTAAGATTATGCAAATTTAACGAAAATTAGCATCGAGCAATATGAGCGCACCGAAAGTCGTGGTTATTTGGTTTACAATTTTTTAGCTCTGTGAGGGTCGACTGACGATTGGTACTGCGACTACAGAGGAAGAAATAACTGCAAAGGAAGAAACTAATAATACAAAGATGACTGATGGCACAACTTCAAATGGTAGGTTATGGACACTCCGAGTAATTCGGTTTATCTTCATCGATTTTCACTGCAGGTTTCTCCACGTGTTGTTGGGATTTTATTTAGTATTGGTATTCTGCTTTTTGAACTATCCGGTTTTCAAGATCAATATAGATCTCCAATAGATCAAAATCTTAAATTTAAAACTGAGATAGCACTTTTACAGTATATTTTACTTGCCATGATTCTAAATAATAAAAGTGGAAAGTAAATACTGTGTCATATCCTTACGAATTTCCGCAATTTTTTCTGGGGTAAATTTTTTTGTTAAAGCTTTGAGTAACCAATCTCGATGACATTACTAAATTTATCATTTCCATGCAAGCATTTTATAAAAAACAGACTGAAGATTCAAAAATTCTATTTTGAAGCACAGTGTACTACAACTATCGTTTCTCTTACTTTAACTTTTTCGCTCTGTGGGCGATATAATCTCTGAAGAAACTGCTACTACTCCTTTAGGCAACTCTAGTGATGCGGTGTCCCCTCAACCGCCAGGCAAACAAAACGTTACGATCGGCAAATTGAACGCGACCGAAGGCAGCGACACTGACGACGACAAGTCCAGCGGCAGTCAGAGCGTCAGCGGTGACGCTAAAACGAACCCGGAAGACTACGGCAGCAAAACCGCCGCTACAACAGTCACTGCGAGCTGGCAAGACGACGGATTTTTCAGCAGTCGCACGGGGACCATTGCCCTATCTGTAGCCATCGTATACTCATTCTACTCGTACTCGTGATTTTGCTGTCTTTTTGCTGGCGAAGTGACAGAGGCGGCCGTCAAAAATCAGGAGTGACCGGCGATAGTAAAAAATCGCTGCCTAGGAAAGGTGCCAGTCATAACCACATTTTCCTCGGGGAGAGGATTTGCTGGAACTCTTGACACAGAACTGCCTCTTCCTAAACTATCGGGGAGAGTGGCGAAACGCCGAAAGTGCTACACTTCATCCAATGGCCTGGCCAAATACAATCTTTTCTCAAGATGATCGGCTATTTTTTGCGCCAAAATGTAGCGCAATGAAATCAAGATCTCGTTGAAGTCACTCAAAAATATCACTCATAATGTTGTATCTCTATCTTCGACATGCAGGCAATTGAAGTCGATAAAAATCTGCTGAAATGATCGATGCTGCGAAATCGGCGCAACTTCGTTTCAAAATTATGAAAGACAAAGACATTCATTGACGTAAAAATTTTTCAAACCATTCTAAGACGGCGGCAATTGATTTCCGATCTCTTAGTAAAACTACACTGACCGAAACTTCGACCGCTGCATCTATACTGTCAATTAAACAAAAAATTCGTGCGTCCGAAAATGTCCTAAATTTTCGGTTTTCGGCTGTGGAGGTTTTTAAGTAAAAAAGGTTTTCGGCTATGGAGAATTCGAAGGATACAGTCACGTCCTATGGTTTTCGGCTATGGAGAATTCGAAGGATACAGTCACGTCACACAAAAGATTATTCTGGATGTAAACAAATGTACCACGATTCTTGAGGGGAGGGGTTTCTGACCATGGGGAACTCAATGGATACGGTAACTTAATGTAAACAAATTATCCTGAGTGTAAACAAATGAATTGCCACGATTTTCTGGCAGAAGAAGTTTTCGACCATGGAGAATTCAATGAACCCAGTCACTTAACACAAAAAATTGTCCTGGTTGTAAACAAAAGTATGTCTGCGGTTTTCTTGGTTGAGGGATTCTTGGCCATGGGGAATTCAATGGATATGGTCACTTTAAACAAGGGTAAAAAAACGTGTTTCCACTATTTTTTATGGGGAGGGGTTTTCTGTCATGAAGAATTCGATGGATACAATCACTTTACAGAAAATTGTATGGAGTGTAAACAAAGGCTTCTGAACACGAATAACAAATAAATGAAGAATAACATTGGGTTAACTGGGTTATGTCTGAGAAAGAACCTGCATGAAACAAAAACACATAATTTCAAAGTTATACTTTTAAAAGATCGTATTATTTATGAATATGAAGCATTTACTGTTGTCAGTGTAGGCTAAAAATACATCATAAACAGCTAAAGAAATTTCTAAAATTGTCAGCCTTTTGTGAGGAATGAGTTTAAAGAAACCTGCTTCTTGCTCTTTTCTTGTATGTAGATATGAAAAAGGTCAAATGGGATTACATAGTTACCAAACTGAGGTGTGACTGAGAAGTTGATAAAAGAGATCAATGAAGGCTTTTATGCATGGTTGAGGCCCACTAAAAAGCGGTGGACTAGCTTATTCGAAAATGCCCCGATGGGACAGAAAAAAGAATACAAATGCTTGTATAGTTGCCAAATCCAGAAAAAGATGTAGACTAGATTTTTGAGAACTTGGGTTAAAGTTTGAAAAATCCGGTTTGTAACATTGTACTTTCACTTTTTCTCAGTAAAAAATTGTTCATGTCTGTTGAAAAGTATATTTTGCAGCTGATTGCATCAACACACCTACCAACCATTGATGTACATAGGGTGTGGGAGTAAACCCTTCCATTGAGACACAGCATTCTCCTGGCTGGCTTCTGAAAAAAGTCAATTGACTCCCCATGGATTTTAAAAATCTGTGAAAAACAGGTTCCTTGACAAGAATTGCTAAAAACTGAAAATCTTTTTGAAGATTGATTTTTTGTTCTTCAACTCTAACCTCGAAAATCCTTTCCATGCATCTCTACTTCTAACCATGCATATGCATTAATTTTTTTATTTCCAAACTGTAATTCCTGAACTTGGGCTAAAACCTTAATATTAATCCTAAGCCCGGTGTGAGGATTGTTAGTTCTGCAAGAAAATAATCTTGACATTGTGATTAGCTAAAAATGAGGATTAGTGCTTCACATTTTGAAAACCTTATGACCTGGGTACCCAGTCTTAACAGTATTCATGTTGCCCAGGTTTTTTTGCATACCAAATCCGGTTATTATATTGAAGTACTTGAACATTGGTGTATGTTTTACCTATACAATATCTTGTTATAAATTCATGTAAGTAAGTCACCTGAATGGCTAGGCAGCACTCAGGGTTCAATTTTTGAAATTGGCCCAAGTACCCAGGTATACTCAGGTGCCCAAAATACCTGGGTACCCAGCATAAAGCACGACTGAGGATCGGAAATGTAATCCAGGCATTCAGATTACTCTGAGATTGGATTAGTCCAACTATTCTCAGGTTTTTTATAGTGTCTAATGATGCCTTTGACCTATAAAAATGACCAATAAATTAATTTATATTGGATTATTTTTACCCATATAATGAACACAGTATTTTGAGAATGATATATCAAGTTGTTATTCAATAGACTAGCCACGGGATCCACGTATTTTGATCTGATACATACGACATGTTATTCAGTTCATTATCAAGTGAGCCCCGGAATGTAAAAAATGCAAACAAATTCATATGGGCAGGTGACGACCATGCATTGCATGCAAGCCAAAATTTTTTGCATTCAATCTGATAAAAAAAGGCTGCTGCATACGTTTTTTATTTGTCTGAACATTTTTCGGCGCTCTGAGGCTCATTTGGAAAAAATTATACTGTATAATTACCACCATCATCACCATTCCCAGTTTTTCATTCTAGATTTCTCTCCAAATTTTGACGCTTCGAACCAACAGTCAATAACTTATATTAATGCAAAAAGCATGCTCAAGCGTATCTGTATAGAATCCATTTCTTCAAACCGATGGACCCAGCGAAAATCAAGAAAGTAAGTTCGATTAGATAATATGCAGTCCACTTATAGTCTGTTTTTTTATAAAATGCTTTCAAATAGAAAAGTGACACATCAGTAATGTCATGAAAATCGTTTACATAAAGCACTTACCATAAAATTTTTCACTCGAAAAATTGTTGAAGGTCAGGTTAGTATGCCCAGCAGTTTCAAGTCCTATATGATATATTGTTTGTCAGAAAATCGTGAAAATCTGAAATACTACTTGCTTGGGCCAACCGGTAAATCCTACTAGTGCATCTGAGAAAATGGTGGAACGTTCCAACCTATCAGGGTGAGTGGGGTGAATGGGTGAACAGGGTAAATGGGTGAACAGGGTGAACGGGTGTGCAGGGTGAGTGGGGTGAACGGGTAAACAGGGTAAACGGGTGAACAGGGTGAACAGGATGAACGGGTGAACAGGGTGAACAGGGTGAACGGGTGAACAGGTGAATGGGTGAACAGGGTGAACGGATGAACAGAGTGGGAGGGTGAATAGGTGAACAGGGTGAACGCCCACTAAGTATTCTGTCAGTGAGAAGAGACGCATTGGGTGATTGGGGTTATTGGGGTGAGCCGGTTTTGAGTAGCATTCAAGGTTTGAAAATGATACAAGGTGATGAGGACAGATAAATTTTGTTGATGCACTGTTATTTTAAACCATTATTCCTCATTATCATTTTACTTTTGAGAACACGTTGAAAACAGAAAAAAGTCTACACATTTTGCTTCCACCATTCGTCATATTGTTGGGCAAAGTCCAACCATGAATCCCATATTTTGCCTTCTTTATCTTTGTAATTCTGCCGAAAAGAAAATTCATGCAGGTGAGCAGCCAGGCGTTGATTGTTCTTGAGGCCATGCATGCTTGATATTCTTTGTCGGATCATTCCCCACAAACCTTCTATTGTATTGGTATGGACACCATCTTCTGTTACGAATTCCCGATTATGGAATACAACATCGTGATTGTAACCTAATTGATGAAGGTTGCTATATGTGGCCAGCCCATCGTGAAAGATTTTAGTCGTTTTCGGGACGTGCTTTTCAATCAATGGAAGCAAGGTTTTCCGATCATTTGATGGCACTATATATAAAACACATTTTCTTCCTGATCTCTCAACAATGCCAAATACAAGATGATCCTGCTTGGACGTTCCCCTATCATTTTTGGCTTTCTTTCCCATCCAAGATTCGTCCAATTCGACTGATTCACCCATTCACGCGGTTCACCCATTCGCCCTGTTCACCCGTTCACCCAGTTCACCCGTTCACCCTGTTCACCCGTTCAGCCATTCACCCGTTCACTCTGTTCACCCATTCACTCTGTTCACCCGTTCACCCTGCTCACCCGTTCACCCTGCTCACCCGTTCACCCTGCTCACCCATTCACCCTGTTTACCCGTTCACCCTGTTCACCCGTTCACCCATTCACCATGCTCACCCGTTCACCCTGTTCACCTGTTCACCCGTTCACCCATTCACCCGTTCACCCTGTTCACCCGTTCACCCTGTTCACCCGTTCACCCTGTTCACCCGTTCACCCTGTTCACCCGTTCACCCTGTTCACCCGTTCACCCGTTCACCCTGTTCACCCGTTCACCCTGTTCACCTGTTCACCCGTTCACCCTATTCACCCGTTCACCCTATTCACCCGTTCACCCATTTACCCATGTTCACCCTGTTCACCCTGTTCACCCGTTCACCCGTTCACCCGTTCACCCGTTCACCCTGTTCACCCGTTCACCCTGTTCACCCGTTCACCCTGTTCACCCGTTCACCCTGTTCACCCGTTCACCCTGTTCACCCGTTCACCCGTTCACTTTCCCATTTCTTCCTATATTCTTATCTTTAGTACAGTATATATCTTAAACCATTAGTAGGATTTACGGGTTGGGCCACTTGCTTTCTACTTCTATTATTTAGAAACATTCCAAGAAAAACAGACTATAGTAGGAAATTTCATATGGCAGAAAAACGCTTATCTCTCTAAGAGAATGAGCTGAGGAAGGCCAATGTCGTGGGAAAACATCGTGGGCATCCTCTGTTGATTTTTACAGAGCTGCGTCGACACCTGACTCGAGAAACTTTGACCACTCAAGCAGGTATTGAGTAGAACTTTCAGCTTTTTGTGTTACTACTTTCACTTATTAAACTACTTTCACTCATTACAAACTACTTTCACTTATTACAGTGTTAAGCTTACTATACTTCATCCCCTTTTAAATGATCGATGTCACGAGGTCGCGGTCAAACTTTTATCCCAAATTATGGAATGCTCGTTGACTGTATTCCATAAATTTTTCCTTCGTGACAAAGACTCCTTGATTAACACTCTTTTCAATCCCTTCGAGATTATCGCAATTGACTTCCTGATCACTACTAAGCTACGTTTGCCGAAACGCCGATCGCTGCATTGATCATTTCGAAATGAATAACCTATATACTTCATTTATTTTGAAACGACAAATATGTGCAGCGGTCCCATATCAAAGTAGGCTCAATATCCGAAGAACATATTAAGCTTATTAATGTGATTGATGAACAAATTTACTCGTCAGTGAGCGGTAAACAAAACAGCTGGCAATTTTTTTCAATAGATGCTCAAATATCCTCGTGTATAAGTACTTCAGCAGCGGGTTCCAAGAAATCTCTAAAGTCCATTTTGAGTCAAAGGATTTTGGTTCCTATGGTTTTGGCCTTCCAGTTACCATGAAAAAATTTAGCATTTTTCTGCTATCTAAACTTCTACCTTCATAAACAGCGCGTTTCAAATTGAGCCTATTTTTTCGGTTTGTCGCTGCATCTAACATTTCAATTAAATTTTTTTCCGTATTGTACTTATTCGATCGAGCAGGATCGATCATCATAGGTGGCGCGATAGTGTCAACCTATAATATACTTACCCCCAAATTTCATGTCCCTCCTCCCCTAGAGCCAAGACGCGGTGCCGGTTGTTCTATCCATACTAATCATTCAAAGGTGGTACCGCAGTACCGTGCGGTACCACCTTTGAAGTATGAATAGGTTTTTGCAATTTTTGCGGCACCGCGCGGCGCCGCGCTGCACCGTCATCAGGTTTCAACTGAACCGAAATTTTCGAACAACTTATGTGTTCTAAGGTTGCAGCATACTGTTGTTATAACACATTGTTGCATACTGTGATATCTATAGATGTAGTTGAATCATATTTTTCACTTGAATGTTGAATTTCGACACTTGTCAAATTATTTTACCAAATTGATTACTTAATTTTCAATGAAGATTTACTAAGAAGTTGATGACTCAATTTGCAATGAAGACATTGATGTGTAAAGATTATGAATATGCAAAGTAGGTGTAAACATGTTCCTACAGCAAGTGTACTCGCACATTTCGATTGTGTCTTTATTCCCCCAACGTCCCTTTTCCACAAACATCCTGATTGCCCAAATGTCCATATTCCCTCCCACGAATGATGAATGAATTTCCTATTTCCCAAAAAAAATCCGTTAGTCCCTATTCCCCGAATGTTTCGATTTCCCGAATACTAGGGGAAGGAGATGGATCCACTCTATATCTGGCTTCTAAACAGCAGGTCCAACTGGACCCAGATCAGATCTGGATCCTGTATATAGCACATATGTGAATGAATAATCGTATATATATTCAATTTTTCAACATCAATTTATATAATTTGATATTTCTCAGCAGTTCAAGAGCTATTAATCGTTGGAATGAGAAACAAATTGAAGCAAGAGCCCGAAATCTGTAGACTAGGCTTTTTTGCAATCTTCTATCTGCACCATGCAGGAATGATTCATTTTTATTTTTCTTTTGCGTTTTTTATTTTTCGATTTTTTCGTATTTTTCATCTTTTTCGCATTTTTCGTATTGTAACGCCCAAGTGAGATATTGGATCGGTTTTCAGCCTAGATTCTATAAAACTTGTACTTGTCCAAATCTGATCGGTCCACGAGGCCCTCAGGGCGATAGCATGACAAAATACTACGACAGTAAACGACAATTAAATAAAAACAATATCGCTGACGGCTTTATGCTTAGCGTCGACGATAATGAATGTCCCAATTCCCCGCAATTACACAAGTCAAGCTTCTACACACGAATCGCAAATAAAATACAAACTCAATAATTTCACTATGCTTCTTTCTTTTATACGGCTTCCTTTTGACCACACCCTTACACCATGGGAGGTCCGCTTCCAATTTGCTTTTCTAACTAATCGTTGCTTCGCTTTACATGCTTTCGTTTACTGTATGCTTTTATTACCACGCCTTCATGCATTAATTTATGCTTGACTTCCAAACCTAAATGCTTTAGTTTACCGTATGCTTAGCCACGCCTACATGTGTTTAGTTTTTCGTGTGTTTTACTGTTTTCCATGTGTTCTACGTGAGTCTTGCATCTGGGTTGGGGTTTTTGCATTTTCTTACATGGCAGGTGTTTTTACGACTCTAGGGGGATACTGTATTTCTAGGGAATGTGCGTCTTTAACTGACTTGAGTGGGTTATAGGACCGGGTGCGGATGTGTGAAATTATTATGCATCAATTCCTAATTGGGGTTACTGATGGATTTTGGTGTGGGAATGCTCAAAACAAAGTACTTATACGATACTTGGGAAAAATGTAAAGGACATCTACAAGACTAAAAACCAGACATACTCAAGAAAATACATCATCAATAAAATCATGTACAGTAATCCGATTTACTCCAATGTGTTATGACCTATCTCACAGTATTTTGCATTTGTTGAGACGAGCAATACACATTTTTTGAGAAGTGCAAAAGGCCTTAAGAGCTAGAACCTTCGGGCTTTTTGCATAATTTCAGGCATAGTGGCGAACTATGGGGTGCCTTTTGTCATTTCGTCTCTACCTGTAAGTGCTGCTTGGTGGGGTCCCAAAAACATGCAAAAAACGCACTTTTTGAGGGTCCCCAGTCCCACCATGCCCCACAATGGGTGTGCCATATCAAAGCTCCATACTTCAGTCTGGGCATCTTGGGGGTGCAATCTCAAATGCGATTTTTTTTTTAAATGGCCTCCATTCAATTATATGGTGGTCCAAAGTACCGGGGAAAACGCCAAATTCCCCGATTTTGTATATAATACTTACGGCTTCAGAAAAATAATTTTTTTGCAGCATGATGCACTACTAATTTTCTGCAGTTTTAATTGAATCAGTAGCTTTATTTGGATTTTGGGGCTGTAAGGGTTTCGACCATTGGGAATTCGATGGATGCGAACACTTTGCACGAAAAATGACGCCAGGTGTGAACAAGCGTATTTTCGTGTTTTTTTGTTGGAAGGGTTTCTCGACCAGGGAATTTGATGAATGCGATTACTCTACACAAAAAATTATCTCGGGTGGTAAACGAGCGTATTTTCGTAAGTTTTTGGTGAAACGGGCTTTCGACCACGGGGAATTCCATAAATGCCATCTCTTTACTTAAAAAATTTATTTCGATTGTAAACGAGCGTATTTTCGTAATTTTTGTGGGGAGGGGTTTTTGAATACGGGTAATTTGATGAATGGGATCACTTTGCACAAAAAATTATTCCTGGTGTAAACGAAGGTATTTTCGTGACTTTTTTGTGAGAGGGGTTTTCGGCTGCGGGAAATCAATGGTTGTGTCACTTTACACAAAAAACTTATCTGGGATGTAACCAAGCCTATTTTTGTGGTAGGTTTCTTCGACCACGAGGAATTTAATGAATGCGATCACTTTACACAGAAATATATTGAGTGTATTTCAGATGTATTTCTGCGATTTTTGAGGGGAAAGGTTTCCGACCATACGGAACTCAATGGACACAATCACATCACACAAAAAATTGTTCTGGGTGTAAACAAACATATTTCTGCGATTTTTTGGGTTGAGGCTTTCTTGATTATGGGGAATTCAATGAAAATGATCACTTTACACTCTGTTTACAACGTGTTTTAAGTTCTGTGCGGTTTGAACACATCATAGGTGGCGCGACAGCGTCAACCTATAATATACTTGGCCCCTAAATTTCATGTCCTCCCTCTAGAGCCAAAACGGTAAGAGCTAGAACCTTCGGGTTCTTTGCATAATATCGGGCATAGAGGCAAACTATGGGGTGCCTTTTGTCATTTCGCCTCTATCTGCAAGTGGTGCTCGGTGGGGCCCCAAAAACATCAAAAAACGCACTTTTTAAGGCCCCCCCCCCACTTCCACCATGCCCAGCAATGGGAGTGGCATGTCCAAGCTTCATACTTCGGCCTGAGCATCTTGGGGCGCAATCTCAAATGCGAATTTTTATTTTTTTTAAATATGGCCCCAATTCAATTGTATAGTGGTCCAAAGTCCCGGGAAATGCGAAATTCCGCAATTTTGTTATATAATACTTACGGCTTCAAAAAAATAATTTTTTGCAACACTACCAATTTTTTTGCAGTTTCAACTGAACCGGTAGCCTTATTGGGGTTTTTGGGCAGTAAGGGTTTTCGACCATTGGGAATTGATGAAGACGGTCACTTTACACGAAAAATTATCTCGGTTGTAAACAAGCGTACTTTCGTTATTTTTTTTGGTGAAAGGGGTTTTCGACCACGGGGAATTTGATGAATACGATCACTTTACACAAAAAGATTATCCCGGTTGTAAACAAACGTATTTTCGTGACTTTTTAGTCGAAGGAGTTATCGACCGCGGGAATTTGGTTAATTCCATTACTGTACACAAGAAATTATCTCGAGTGTAAACAAGCGTTTTAGTGGAAGAGGTTTTCGACCGCAGGGGATTTAATGAATGTGATAACTTTACACAAAATTATACCGGGTGTAAACAGGCGTATTTTCCTGATTTTTTGACGGAAGGGTTTTTCGACCAAGGGAATTTGATGAATGCGATTACTTTACACAAAAAAATTATCTCGGGTGAAAATTCAATGAATACTATCACTTTACACACAAAATTATATTGAGTGTATTTCAAATGTATTTTTGCGTTTTGAGGGGAGGGGTTTCTGACCATGTGGAATTCAATCACTACACACAAAAAAATGTTCTATGTGTATTTAAAACAAAGGTACTTCTCTGGTTTTTTTTGGGTTGAGGTTTATGGGGAATTCCATGGAAATCTTCACTTTACACTCTGTTTACAACGTGTTTTAAGTCCTATGCGGTTTAAACATCTTTTACTTTCACTGAAAGTGAGAATTCGTAGCTTTAAGATTTTTTATTGTTTCTTTGATGTGAAGATGACCAAGTTTAAAACTTCGATGCGGTTCTATGAAGGTTTTCTCGTATGGTTGAAGCCCATCAAAAAGAAGTGAACTAGTTTATTAGAAAATGCCCCGATAGGGCAGAAAAAAGAAGAATATACTTGCTTGGATAGTTGCCAAGCTAGACAAAGGATCGAACTAGATTTTTGAGAACTTGGGTTGGAGTTGGAAAAAATTCACTTTCGTTATATTGGATTTTCATTCGTTCTCAAAAAAAAATTTCCATGTCTGTGAAAAAGTATATTCTGCAGCTGAGTGCATCAACACACTTTCCAACCGAACATGTGCATCTCCCTAATTTTTAGGGGGGTACAGGGGTGGACCTTGGTTTTTTGAGACAAGAAATTCAAAACAAGTTGACCAACAAATTTTTTTTCATATCAAATTTTTGAGTTTCAAAAACTTTGGGGTATTCAGCATCCCCCATGTCTCCCCTCACACATTTGTGCTTCTAACTGCGTTGAACGTTTTTTTCTAAATTTAGTGTCATTATAACAGGAATCAACTGTGGGAAAGTGGCACATAAAATTCCACTCACCTATTTTAGAAAAAAAACTACAGCACAAAGTCTTCTTAGAACAAAATTGATTGTGCAAGATATGTTTAATTCACTCATTTTGTATAACGTATCGCATAGAATTCACTCTGTAAGTTCTACTGATTGCAACCTATAAACAAATTTATTCTCTTCTATTTAACTATTCAACAAAATAGCATCATTAACAATTTTTGGATTTAAACTAAAATTTTCAGAAAGAGCGCTTTTTGCCGGATTGTAGACGGGAAGCAATTTCACCCATCTCTGTCGCTCCAGCCCTGCTTTCAAAAAAGTCGTAGCCTTGGAAGTGAGAGTAGAGTTGGGGAGAACCGGGTACAGGATTTGGCGGTCACCCCAAATGTAGGCACGGCTGAATCAGAAGCGTTTTTGTATGCTTTACCCTTTTCTACCATCTGAAGCTCGGTGCCCAATGACTGTAACCAAGGCCCAGTTGCACTAAGGAGGTCTGGGCTCGAGCTCGAATAAACAAGCGATTCTGTTTAATGTCAAGGTCGGTATTATTTGAATGTCATCAGGATCATAACGGGGTGAGTGTCGAGATTATATCCCCAACTCGAGCTGTCCAGTTGTACGAACATTTTTGCATATTTTCTTTTCTATAAAGCAAATAAATATAAAAATGTCTACAATTCTCAAACTCGAACTTACACCTCAGTAGCAGCTAATCCTAAAATGAGTATTTATTGTGCACTGGAAGAGAATAACTTGAACATTACGATTAGCTCAAACTCAGGATCATCAATTAAATCCTAATAATGAAATTATCTTTGAAAAATAGGTGCAGCTAGGAGTCGAACCTGGGTTACCAGCACTCCGGGCTGATGTCCTCACCACCACACCACGAGGTGAATCCAGATTAAGGTGCTCCCCTAGGCTACGATTTTTTAGGACACAACTCCAATGCTTGGTGGTCGTGAACCTACGACCTTCGGCAAGTAGCAGCATACCTGCTGCTTTTTGAACTGCCCACCAATAAAGTTGCTAACTATTTAGAAATGAAAATTATATGGAATTTTTTGGAGTGAAAATAAGTTTGAAAAATAGGGTGCAGGTCGTAGGTTCACGACCACCAAGCATTGGAGTTGTGTCCTAAGAAATCGTAGCCTAGGGGAGCACCTTAATCTGGGTTCACCTCGTGGTGCGGTGGTCTAGTGGTGAGGACATCAGCCCGGAGTGCTGGTAACCCAGGTTCGACTCCTGACTGCACCCTATTTATCAAACTTATTTTCACTCTAAAAAATTCCGTATAATTTTCATTTCTAAATGAAATTATCCTCATGTTGGGTTAGTGCATGACTACAATACGCCTGCCTCACTGCTAGTGTGAGAGGCAGGAGGTTTGAATGGGTCGGGAGTTAGAAAGCTTTTGGTTTTCCATTTATTTACATTTGAAATCATGTGCATATAATTTTCATATAGAAAAATTTTATTGTAGTTGATAACAGGGGAAGGACAAAATGCACGATGTTGCGGAAAATACTTCTTCACAGACATGAAAAATTTTTTCGAGAAAGAATGGAAATCCAATATAAGACAACTTTAACCCAAGTTCTCAAAAATCTAGTTCAATCCTTTTCCTAGCTTGGCAACTATCCAATCAAGTGTCATATTTTACGCCATGTCACGTGTATGACATGTTTAATTGGGAGAGCTGGGGAGGTTTGGGTATCTCATCAGGTAATACCGTGTTTTAGACGTCACATTGATGGTGAACCATATCAGATTGATCCTATTACAGTGAGTAATAGGCTGTGACTCCTGATGGATACTGGCATTTTCCCCAGGCTTCCCTGGTTGGCGTTGGGGCCTAACCTGGCGAATGGTGGCTATAGAGAGGTCTATAGTTGGTTCTCTGGTGTTGTCCTTGGGGTCTTGCTGTAGGGTAATGGACAACGCTGCCAGGCTAGGTGCGACAATCCCCGAGTCCTACTCAGTGAGAGTGGGGACAGGGTCACCCGTGAAATGACCTAATTTATGGGACCTGGTTATGAACCAGACAGCCCCTTTTTAGCCCAAACCTGAGAGGTGGAGGCCCTACTTATCTGTGGAAGACCTGGGAAACCGACTTAAGAAGGGTTCCCCAACAAATACCCCACAAATAACAATAATCCCCTGAGAAGACTCACCTAGTCCTGTTTCTCAAGCGATTCGACGAATCGGGCGGCAAGTCCCTGGATACTTTCGGTCTTCTGGCACGGGAGCGGGGGGATGCGATCCACACGAGTCCTAGCGACGAGTTTCGGCTATCGGGAGGCGATTCTCCAACGTTTCTCTGCGAACCGGGGTGGTCGGACACCTGGCACTGATGGGCAGCGGGTACTGTAGATGGGTAAGCGGCGGACGCAGTAACCAGGTACAAATTTATGCAAATTAATTTGCTATAAGGCAGCGGACGCAGTAAGAGTAGATATTCGAATTTATTCAAATTAGGTAACAGGTGGTGCGTGCTGACAACAAATCGGACGCAGGGGTAAACCCAGGAGTGAGCGAAAAATTAGAAAAACATGTCCTTTTAAGGACATGTTTGGCTACAGCTGCAGCTTGGGCGGAGTTTCTCGGCGTCCAAGCTAACTTCTGCAGCTAGACGCGATGCCGAAGATGCCTATGAGCACATAGACATTTTTTCGTTCACATGCGTTTAGCACTGAGGCCGACTGCAGTGCCTATGCTAAGCATATGAACGTCTTTAGCTAAACTTCTTAGCTAGTCGTTTTTGCGTAACAAAAACGACGCTAATTTTTGGTGATAAGAGGTGCATGGAATGCACCAAAAATAGCCATGTGCTCGTGGAGCACGACTGGCGGAAGTTTTTAGCTAAAGGGCCTACTGTAGCCCGCGTTCATAAAGAAATAAAAATATAACAAAACGAAACATAGAAGTGCATGAAAATATAAAAACGAACACAAAATGCATGTGTTAAAATCAAATAAACGAAAACATGAGTGAGTAATAAACAAATCATGAAGAAAAACAAAATATTGGCATGATCGGAATCACGTGACGTTGGGGAATTGAGCGGCACGTGACACAAGTATATTTTTCTTTTTTCTAACCAATCGGGGTTTTTTCTAATAAAATAGTTTCAAAATGACCGGAATGACTCCCTTGTTGTTCGTTTATCTCTACGAGTCATACCTTCAATTGATTGAAATCAAAAACCTTGACAACGAAGTTCCAATATTTCAATATATACCCTATTGAGCACATTTACTGTAGGCATAACATTGATTTGACTTCAGTGCAGCGTTTTTTTTGTGCACGGACATTTGTGCCATACCTGTAAGACCTCCGACCAGTTGGGGGGGGGGGGGGGGGGTAGGAAAAAGTCGAAATTTTTCCCAAAGAAGGCCAAAAAACATACACTTTTTGACAAATTTTTTTAATTTTTTCCCAACTGGGGGGGGGAAATGATTTTGGGTATAGGGTTGGCCGAGTTGGGGGGGGGGGGGTCCCCCCCCCCAACCCCCCCCAAGTACAGGTATGATTTGTGCCTATTGGCACAAAAGGCCAAAAAAATTTGTGCCAATGGCACAAAAAATTTTTTTTTACTGGAGACATACTGAAAACTGCGGGAAAGTTTTAGGCCAAAAGTTTGATAAAAAGTTAACGTTTAACGCATTAATTTTTTGTAAAAATCGTGTCCAACCTATTTTTCAGCTAATTATGTCACTGAGAAAAGATAAAACTGTGCAACAAAATAGTTCACGAAATCCCAAAAAGAAATCGAGTGCTGAGACAATTTAAATAGCTCTAGAATTGTTCAGGAAGTTCAAATTGATTCAATTTTCGACTACGAACAAATATCTATGTTATGTATATTTAACAACCACGTAAAGAATAGAGAAAACAAAAACGAAAATAGTGTTAATTTTCGATCGAAACATTGTACTATTATCAACGATATCGATTTTTCTATTTGAATGAATTAAACACAAAAGAAAGAATTTCAGTTTTAAATCCGAATCTGACTGAATGAAGAGAGAATATTCAGAATTTTTTTTTCACTCATCAGTCTTGGCAGCCTATAAAGTTTGCTGCAACGATACTAATACACTGTTCGAAAAGAAATCGTTCGCGTTTGGGTCAAATATACGAATAGGAAATATTATATTCATTGATTCGGCGGCAGGCGTCGAAATTTTTTTGCATTTTCAGCCCCTAATACGTCTAATAATCGAGGAAATTTAATTTTTGACCGCCGAAAAGTTTGTGCCAATTGGCACAAACGCTCAAAATTTTTTGTGCCATTTCAAATTTTTTTGTGCCAACAACCATGTTTGGGTATTTTCTACTTTACCGGAATTTTTTATTTTTGGGTTAAAATAACTTTTTCTGGCATTTTAAAGGTCGCTGATTCCAAAAAAACCAATCATTTTGCGCGGAAACTATTGTTTCGATATGTTTTATTTTTTTAGATATGGAACTTAATTTTGACGATATCGCTAAATTGTGTGAAGATAGGGACAAACTTCACGAGCAATTAGTAGTTTGCTTAGGCTTAGGCTTAGGCTTAGGCTTAGGCTTAGGCTTAGGCTTAGGCTTAGGCTTAGGCTTAGGCTTTTTAGGCTTAGGCTTTTTAGGCTTAGGCTTAGGGATTTCACTTTAAGCTTGAATTGTCGATTTGGAATAAATGTTTTGTCGAAAAGGAATGATTATTAAATACATAAGATTTCCATATTTTCTCTTGAAAATTTTAATGTACAGTGTTTTCCGCGCGAAATGATTAATTTTTTTGGAAAAACCAACGGTCAAAATGGCAGAAAAAGTTGTTTTCAGGAAAAAACAAAAAAATCCGGTAAGTGGAAAAGTTTCCCATGTTTTGGCGTGAGGGAGGTTTTTGTGTGAGGGAGAACATGGGGGTACAAACTAACCCAAATGTTTTGAAACAGGAAAATTTGTTACCTATGAAAAAAAAATTTATGGTCAACTTTTTTTGAATTTTTTGTCTCAAAAAACGCCAAAAAATAAAGGCCCAGCCCTGTACTCTCCTCGAAATTCAGGAGATCTACATGTTTGGTTGGAAAGTGTGTTGATGCACTCAGCTGCAGAATATACTTTTTCACAGACATGGAAAATTTTTTTGAGAAAGAATGAAAATCCAATATAAAGAAAGTGAATTTTTTCCAACTTTGACCCAAGTTCTCAAAAATCTTGTCCACTTCTTTTTCTAGCATGGCAACTATCGAAGCAAGTATATTCTCCTTTTTCTGCCCCATCGGGATATTTTCTAATAAACTAGTTCACCTCTTTTTAGTGGGCCTCAACCATGCACGAAAACTTTCATATAAGCACATTGAAGTTTTAAATTTGGTCATCTACACTTCAAAAAAGCAATAAAAAAAACTTCAACCAACGAATTCTCACCTCCGGCAAAAGTAAAGTATTTGTAAACCGCATAGTACTTAAAAAACGTTGTAAAGATACTGAAAGGTGACCATATCTATTGAATTCCTCATGGTTTAGAATACTTCAAGCCAAAAAATCGCAGAAATACCTACATTTACACAAATGACTTTTTTTCGTGTAAACTGACTCCGTCCATTGAATTCCCCATGGTCTTATAACATCTTCCCTCAAAAATCGCAGAAATACATTTGTTTACACTCAATATGAATTAGTGTACAAAGTGATCACCTTCATTAAATTCTTAGTGGTCGAAAACCTCTCCCTCAAAAAGCTCACGAAAACAGGCTTGTTTAAATCCGGAATAATTTTTTTGTGTAAAGGGATCACATTCATTGAATTCCTCGTGGTCGAAAATCTCCTCCACAAGAACATTACGGCAGTACACTTGTTTACACCGTGGATAATTTTTTTTGTGTAAAGTGAGGACGTCTATTTAATCCCCCGCGGTCGAAAGCTCCCTCCACTGAAAAATCACGGAAATACGCTTGTTTACACCCGAGATAATTTTTCGTGTAAAGTGTTCGCATCCATCGAATTCCCAATGGTCGAAAACCCTTACAGCCCAAAAATCCAAATAAAGCTACTGATTCAATTAAAACTGCAGAAAATTAGTAGTGCATCATGCTGCAAAAAATTATTTTTCTGAAGCCGTAAGTATTATATAACAAAATCGGGGAATTTGGCGTTTTCCGGGACTTTGGACAACCATATAATTGAATTGAGGCCATATTTCAAAAAAAAAATTCACATTTCAGATTACACCCCCAAGATGCTCTGGCCGAAGTATGGCGATTGGATATGGCACACCGATTGCTGGGCATGGTGGAACTGGGGGGCCTTAAAAAGTGCGTTTTTTACCTGTTTTTGGGGCCCCACCGAGCACCACTTGCAGATAGAGGCGAAATGACAAAAGGCACCCCATAGTTTGCCCCTATGCCCGATATTATGCAAAAAACCCGAAGGTTCTAGCTCTTACCGTTTTGGCTCTAGGGGGGACATGAAATTTGGGGGCCAAGTAATAGGTTGACGCTGTCGCGCCACCCATGATAATACGTTTAAGACGATGTAAACTATTAAAAATTAGTGATAAGTGAAGGTAGACATGCTAAAAGTCGCGCTTTAGCTTGAAAATAAATAATAATGGTTTTTAAAGTTAACCGGCGCGAAGCGCTGGAAAATTCTGAGATTTGGATCTACTAAAATGCACCAAAATGCTTCTTTTCTGTATGAAAACACTAAATTTTTTTCCACATTTCATAAATATTTTTTTGCACGGTGCAAAAAACCTGAAAAAAAAGTTTTGCACGAGCGGAAAAAGTTTTGCACAGTGCGAAAATAAACTGCTCTAAATACTTACTTAGTCAATAACGCTGACAAAAAAATGGCAGTTGATGTATATTTGGATTTTTCTAAAGCCTTTGATACAGCACCACATTCAAAGCTTATTGCAAAAGTGGAAAAATATGGTCTCAAGGGAAATTTATGGTCCTGGATTGCGGATTTTCTTCATGATAGACAACAGAGATTTAAGTTGAAGAATACGCTGTCTACTTCCCAAAATGTTAACAAGTGGCGTCCCACAGGGCAGTGTTCTGGGTCCTTAATTTTTCCGTTTATGTTATGTCAGTGATCTAGATAACCTACCACGATCACCTGAAGTAAGCATGTTTTTGTACGTCGATGATATAAAAATTTATAGCTGTACTAAAAACAGTGGGGACCTTCGAAAATTTCTAGAATCTATTGCCAGATGGTCTGAAAGATCTCAACTAATTCTCTCGTCTAAGGTAAACTAAGGTATGCATTTTGGATTTAATAACAAAATGAAGAAGTACAAAATTGACGATAAAATGATGATGATGATTTTATTCGCAACGGCACTAAGCAATGTTGGGAGCAGTGGCTCTTATAGGTGGTGACATGTCACCAAGCTGAAGAAGGAAAAAAAAAATTTGTCTTCAAATCAAGTTGCATTTTTAACAACTGCTTCAACTAATGTACTTTCAAACAAGCTTTTTTTGCACACTGCAATTAAATTTCGGGCTGTGCAACCAAATCTTTTCGGTGCAACCTGAAGCCTGACAGCTCTTTTGATTAGGTAATAGGGTTTTCTGTCCGGAGATGCATTTTTATGCGTTATGATATGCACAATATTTTTTTTATAATTATTCCAGTGCGCAGTCAGAAAACGTCATTCAATCTAGCTAATGCTTATGGTCTTTAATTATCAACATATTATGGATAAATTTCTGATCCTGTGTCGTTTTTTGGCGAATTTAACGAAAAGTAAGATTTTTCTCATTTATTTTCACATAATTTTTTTTGCGATCTTTAAAAACATTTTGACATTTGTGTGACTGGAACATTTTGAGTCCAAGCAGAAATTCTTGCTGGTTGGAGAATCGAAATTCTCGATTGCTTACCTATAGTTCCTGAATTGTAGTCTGCCCGACGGAAAATGCATTGAATTCACTAAAAAATTAAATCTTCTGTCTTGGAAATAAAAGTTGAAAAGATTCATTTTCCAGCGTTCTAGAATATCAAAATCTCTGAAAAATGTTCGGCGCGGCGAATAAGTTACTGATGCGAACATTTTCATTTTCTCTTCAAAGCTCAGAAAATTGGGTTTTAAAAAGCCTGAAACCGATGCGATTCGAATGAAATACATATAAGAGAACTAGCTTTTAGTGGTTTTTCCGATAAAATTATGCTAATTTATTGATTTTAGAATGGGCAACCAAAAATTTATCCGTGCAACCAAAATTTTTTCCAATAAATTTTTTCCCCATAAAAGACATAAAATTGAGTGATTTCTGCACCATTACACATTCTCAGACCCGGTCCAGCCACATTTGGAAGTTAAAAACAGATATTTCAAGCACTGATATTGTGAACCAAATTTTTTTTTGCGAATAGAGTGATTTCTATCTGGAATAAACATCCTGAATCGATAATTACATCTATAGAAATAGTAAAATTTTTCACTTTAATTTGGTTAAATGCAATTTTGGTCTACTGTAAGAGCTATACAATGCTTTTGGACCAAGCACAGCATATTCGTTAAATACTGCATATTTATTCCGTATTTAATTAAGTTATTTATTTTTATTTATCCTCCTAACATTGCTTAGCTCCGTTGTGAATAAAATCATCATCATCATCAACTACTTAACAAGTAAATCAAACAGTAAACTTTGATAGAAAAATAACAATGAAAAATAAAATTTTAAAACTGATTCTGAACAGCTGACAATCTGACACAAAAGTTTGAACTTGTCCACTGGGCTTTTTTCCCGCAAAGGCTAGGTTTCAATGTGCAACTTTGAAAAAAATCTTGATTGCACTGATAAATTTTTGGTTGTTCACTCTAAAAGCAATAAATTAGCTTAATTTTATCGGAAAAAACAAACCAGGAGATAGTTTTCTCCGATTTCATTCGATTTGCCTCGGTTTTAGGCTTTTAAAACCAAATTTTCTGAGTTTTGAAGAGCAAATGTAAAGATTGGTATGAGTAACTTGTTCGGCGCTTAGTGCCGAAAATGTTTCTAGGATTTTGATATTCTAGAACGCTGGAGAATGAACCTTTTCAACTTTTATTCCTAGACAGAAGCTTTAATTTGTCAGTGAATTCAATGAATTTTCGGTGGGGCAGACTACAATTCAAAAACTAGGAAGCAATCAAGAATTTCGATTCTTCAATCAGCAAGAATTCCCACTTGGACGCAAAATGTTTTTATCACGCAAATGTCAAAATCTTTTTAAGGACCACAAAAAGATATTGGGAAAATCACCGAGAAAAATCTCGCTTTTCGTCAAATTCTCAAAAAAACAACACAGGATCAAACATTTATCCATAATATCTTGATAATTAAAATCTATAAGCATTAGCTTATAGATCTTAATTATTAACTTATTCTAATTTTCAAAATTGTTTTGATTATTTTAATTATCATTAATAACATTTTCTAACCGCTCACTGGAATATATAAAATTTATTAAATAATTAAAATTGTGCGCCGAGCGCCAGAAAATTTCAACAATTTTCGATTCTACAACGCATAAAATGCATCTCCGGACAGGAAACCATCAAAAAAATTTTCTTCAAAGGGATGCCTAAGCTCAAAGAAATTTGCCTCAATTTAAATAGAATTCCTGAAAAATGGTCGATTATGGAAAAAAGCTGTTGAGTCCATCCGCCGTAAAAATTATTATAAGTTAAAAACTGGCAAGGCAAAAATGAATACAAGGCTTTACGATTTTTCAAATAGATATATTAACATCTGGTATAAACTTCCAAATGAAGTTCTCGGTTCTTCCAATTTACACATTTTCAAAATTGAAATTACCAAAATTGATTTTTCAAAGTATCTTGGGGGGACGCGTTAGCCTGTTACAAAATTGCAACTTGCACTTCCTTTTACTTGTCACATTATGTTTATTGTAATTCGTTTTTTACGTTTTCTCATCCTTCTTTCATCAAAACTAACCATTAAAGAGTTTTCTAATTCCCCAACATGTTTTTTTTGTGTGCCTTTTTTCCCTCTTGTTTGATAACAGTTTTGTCATTTTTCTTTTGACAGGTAATAAAATATTTCATTCATTCATTCGGCAACGAATTTCTTCATACTAAAAAGGATGTAAAGATTAAATTAGGGATGTCTATAAATTGCGTCGCGTAAATTTTTGGTTGGAAAATCGTGTATCAATTTCAACTTTTCTGTTTGGATCAAACTACAAAAACGAAAATTTCGGTTCATAATCCCGCTGAAATTTCCGTTTTTCAACCTTTTCCAATTTTTCATGTTTTTTTCTCGCTATCTTTGCGTTATTTTCTTACTTTTGTTCAATCTTAAAATGTTCAATGTTTCATCGTGATACTCTCGATTTTCATATTTGCTCTCATTTATTTTCAACTAGTAAATCAAATCAAATCAAAGTTAAAAATTTCTATTCATTCACCAGTTATTGACAATCTCAAAGTCTGTTGCAATAATACAGAAACACTAATTGGATGGAATTCGCTCGCGTTCGAGACAAATAAAAGTAGTCAATAATTGACTCGGCACTTCGCGCCGAGAAAATTTTGCGTTTTCAGTCCCGGAAATGACTAAAAATCAAGGAAATTTAGTTTTAGATCAGTCAAAAAATTTGTGCCAATTGGCTCAAACGCTCAAAATTTTTTGTGCCATTCCAGCCAAAAACCATGCTTTTGGCAAAAAAAACCCACTGATTTTAACCAAATTTGTGAAAAATAGTTAATATCTAGCGGATGTTTTTGGTTTTTTAGTTGGTTGACGGCACTCTGGCTGACTGAAAATATTGCTCAGGTCTTCCTACTGGCAACATAGTTTTCCCCAAATAGAAAATACGCATTTGGTGCACATTTTAGAAGGTTCAAGTCACAAAATTTTCTTTATACCGAGCTCAGGCGCGGCTTTTAGCATGTCTACCTTCACTTACCATTTAATCTTTAATAGTTTTTATATTTTTCATCATCTTAAAAATTTTTACCCGATGTTTTAATTGGTAATCTTCAATATTTTATCTTTATATTTAATGAAGATCCGCATTTTTTCGTTGACAAATTTTTTGAGAAAGATCAACACGTCATTTTTCTAAACTTTTTGAAGCGATTGTTTTTTTCACAACGTAAAATGAATTCAAAAGCTTCATTAAAGTAGTTTTCGAAAATTTCTACTCTTTTTACCAGGTTTTTTTTTGTACATGACCCATTTGCACATTTACAAACGGCAGCCAACATTGCATAACATTTTGTTATGTTTGTTACTCAGCAAGCAAAAACACTTTTCTCACTCGTTAACCATAAGTGTACTCATGGTTTTTTAAGCACGCCTTCATCCGCACCGGGCGGAAATGACCCAAAATTTTTTCCGCACACAAAAATTTTTTCCGTTCGAAGTTTAAGTCATTCGAAAAATAATGTGAAATGAGCGAAAATTTTAGACTGCTAAGAAAATCATAGAAAGTATCTGTTTTTGTAGCTCAAAAGCATTATTTTAGATTGATTGAGCAAAATTAATAAGTTGCTGCTGTCATTTCTGTGATTAGAGCTGAAGATTTATAGACATACCTGGGCAAAGCAAATTTTGTGCGTAGCTACCCGATCCAAATTTCTTCAGGTTGATTGTTATTTTTCAAAAAAGTTATTTCAATATTTTTCATAAGTGCCTTTTCACTGCAAAATGCCCCAGGTCGATCATTTATATGCACGAGCTTGTTTTGCATTCTAATGTTCTATTCGTCAGTAGTTTGTGAAAATTATCGGCGGAAATAAAGCTTTTGAATATTAGGTCAGATAGTGCTGAATACGGCAGAATGAACAAAAATCTGGAGCGCAATAATCCGGATTTCCTACAAGCTCGACAACGGACATTTATACCGACGACATAACTCTCTTTCCAGCGCGCAGCGTCGGAAAATTTTTCGGACTCCAATGCTGGATAATTAATTTTCATATGCCCATAATAATTCAAGTGCAAACGAAATATCGAAGATTGACAAACTCAGATGAATCGTGTTACATAATGAAAACGATTTTTCTCGATTTTTAAAACCCTGAAACCTACGAATGAAATAGAGGAAAACTACCTTTTGGTGGTTTTTCCGATTAAGTTAAGCTAATTTACTGATTTTAGAGTCAGCAAGCTAAAATCTATCTGTGCAACCAGAATTTTTCCCCGAGTTGCACATTGCAACCTGGCCTGTGCGAAAAAATCTGAGTATGAGAACTTAGAAATGACCAAGATTAAAAATCAAGAAGTATATGGCAAGCAGGAAAATTTTGGAATTAACTTGCAAAAGGCCGTAAAATACAATTTTTCTATTGATTCCAACAATAGATGCACCCAAACTTCGACAACTTCTCAATCAAAAATTTCTGTTCTTCGCAGAAGATTTCCACAAATTTTTCTGCACGACCACAAAAACGGTGCACTTTGCTCAAAAACCCTGGATGTAAGTGTTTGACCTCATACCACATCGATAATGACTTTTGAAGGCGAGCATGAATCTATTTATTCCGTAGGAGCCCTGAGGTTCTGGGGGTAAGGCAACCGTTTTGGGGCCAGGGCTATCGATTCCACAGAATTTTGATGACCCATGGAGGAAAAAAATCGATTTTATACCCAAGAATTCAAAAAAGGTAGAAAAATGTCATGGCGCGAAATGCTGAGAAAATTGATATTTTTGACCATTTTTTGTTCAGAAATTGACATTTTTTCATCAAAAGAATTGATGTTTTTCACTATTTTCCGACGAAAAGTATGGGGGTTCTTATGGCTACTATATGGCTAGCCGTAGGATTGGAAAGTCCTAAGGGGGGGGGATTACCCAATGGCTAGTCATGTGGCCGACGATTTTTTTTGGGGACGTTACAATGGCACTTTCCTTCCCAATTACATGTTTATGGTTTGTTCTAAGACGCAGCCAACTGGGCAAAATTAATGTATCTCTATTCTTGACAAAGTTGAGGTTGATTGAGGTTTAGTTAAAATTCGGTCGACAAGCCTACAGATTTTCATTGCTGCTTGTGTACGATTCTTACCATTGTTTACGAGTATTGACTTCGCACTTGGCAGATGAAAATTTTTCACTCATTTCATTAGATATTTATTGTTTTACCTTCTATAGCAATTCAATATGCCAGTTGATTACCACAAATGGGACCATATCGAGGTAAGTGTTTTTCGTGTACGTATGTGCTCTAGTGCAGAATACCATTTTACACTTTTTCCTTCATTATTTCATCGATCATGTACAAAAATTTGTCGACGCTTATAGACAAAATTTATCCAATCAAACAGTCAGTTACTTGATTTTTAGCCTGGAAAAATCCCCGCCTGATTTAAGAAATGCAATGTGCTGATATTTCAGTTAGCTTTTGGATGAAGAAGTTATCTGCGTGGACTGTCTAGATTTTCAAAGTCAAAACACCACATCAAATAACAATTACGGGATTTGGATCCCTTATTAAATCCTGACACCATGCATTTGGTCAGGGTAATGCCGAATTCTTTCAAGATCGGCCACTTTAATTTTATTGCAAACACTTTCAGTTAGTTACCAAGAATAAGCCAAGCACTTTTTATCAAAAGCTGCATGGTATTCTATTAATTGGTCTTGGATTTAATTGTTACATATTTTCGTTCGTTGTGATGTCCCATGTACCGGTTCCCGTACTGTTGGGAAACATTGTCTTGTCGTTTGACAAAAAATCTTTTTGATTAAAGAATCTAATTTTTGGGTTGTTTGTCCGGTTTTCGAATTTTAGTTGTCAGAGATGTTATGATTTTCGCTGTTTATCTCAGATTTATCAAAGGTGGTTTATTCCTAGCCGACTGAAAATATCAGCACATTGCTCAGTTATGGGTGCGAGTACCGGCCCTGTACCAGCATATAAAATGAGCCGGTATCGGCACGTCTTGTACGTTGGTGGAAACACGTGATTTCCAAATCATATTCTAAGATATTACACTGAAATTTTGCTCTATCACTAGTTCGTTGACAGGTTTCTGACGACGAAGATGACACGCATCCCAACGTGGACACGGCTTCTTTGTTCAGGTGGCGTCATCAAGCCCGTTTGGAGAGGATGGAAGAAGCTCAGCGCGAAAAAGACAAATTCAAAGAATCGGTTACTTCTCATCAACAAAAAATGAGCGAAATCAAACAGAAACTTGCGAGTGTTGCTATTGCTGAAGTATACACAAGCGATTATTGGCGCTAATCAATCCGTTTTAAAACGTTTCAATCACTGTAACACAACTTCGAAACCTGGGTGGGGTTATGCAGCTTTTTTTATGGGTGCGGGTCCAGACATGCACGGCAAGAACTTTCCAGGAAGCGGTCCTTCGACTTTTCATAGGAGGCGTCAGGGAGAAAAACCAAATGGTGAAGTTATCAAAAAATGTTTCTTCAAAAAAGTCTTGGAGGATATGACTCTTTCAGGCCATACACGGGGATTGGGAGAGGGTTCCCCAACTTGAGGTATCCCTCACCCAAATCCTGTTATCCCCCAAACCCTATTGCCCCAAAAATTGGCAAAAAAGGTTTTTTGAGCCTTTTGCCCTAAACTATGGGTTGCCCCTCCCAATTGGCCGGATCTCTCACAGATACGAAGCTGAATTGCACGGATATCTAAGGTACCACGGTTTATCCCCTACCTCCTATGTGCATCTATGATTACCCCTATTTGCATCTATGATCCTATGCCCAGCCTATCTTAGCCCTGTGATTGGCAAATCTTGGAGGGGAGTCACCAATCAACGTAAAGATGAATTACGGCTTCGAGGTTTTTGTATTGATTCGTTCTGTCATTCAAATTCTGGTTCATTCTATTTTTAGACCGATAAAGAACGCTTGAAATTAGAACTATCTGAGCTAGAAAAACAGGAAGAGGAATTTAAACGAAAGGAAGATGAACTCGCAAAGAAAGAGAGAGTAAGCGCTGAGATACTTTTGGACACATTGATTACGAAGAAAGCTACTTTTGTACGTTGTACAGCTTCAGCCGTTAAATATTGACACCATTGGTCGAGAAGGATTCAGTAAAAGCAGGATTAACAAGATAGAACCGGCTCCTCCAAATCCGGTGGACGACGAGACGAAAGCCGAAGAAATGGTAAGAACTATACAGCTAGTTAAGGTCAAAGTGCTCTGGAAACAGACCTCCCAGGGGATGGTGGACTGCTATAAATACTCGTAAGCCCGCCAAATGGGCGCAAGATCAAATATCGTTGACCATATCGCTATCCATATGCTTAGCCGTAAGAACACACCTGCCTACATATCCCCTGAACAAAAATTATTTTTTGGATAGAGAATGAAGGGTCATTTTTCGGCAGTAAACATGTTTTAATAATTTCTATACATACATGTAACGGAGCCCTAAGGTCTGGGGGGGGGGGGTTGGGCGACTTTTTTGGGGCCGGTGGTCAGTAATTCCCAAAATTTTGGGCGGAGGGGTCTCTTAAGGAAAAAAATTTGATTTTTTCACAAAAGAAACTCCGAAAAATAGTTCAAAAAATAGTAATTTATCCCGAAAAAGATCGAAAAATGGCGCGCAGCGCCAAGAAAATTCACATTTTTTACCATTTTTTGTTCAAAAATTGACATTTTAGATCAAAAAATTGATATTTTTCAGTATTTTTCCGACCAAAAGTATGGGGGTTCCTACGGCTACCATATGGCTAGCCATTGGATTGGAAAATCCTGGGGGGGGGCATCGCCCAATGGCTAGCCATGTGGTCGCCGATTTCTGGGGGGGGGGGGGGGCTTCCATAGCACTTCCCCCATGTTTCTATAGTGAAAATCGTTTACTGTAAGACTATGAATTTTTCGAATTTTACACAGAAATTCTGCCCATTTTCTTCGAAGAACCCTCTCTTTCGACTCCCTCACCTGCCACCTATTTACCTGTCCCAAAAAGTCCGAGTTTTGAGCGTTTTGTAACAAGTCATAAATGCAATTGGGTGCACTATTTTTCCACATTTGTTGAGATAACTGAATTACTTCCGGCGTCGGTACGCCGTACGCCTGTTAAGAAGCCAGTAAGTGGACAGATGATGAATCTACCTAACACTATGCTGTGTATCGTCCATGTTCCATTTTTTATTTTCTATTCCTTCTTCGTTACTTCAGCGTCGATGAACGAGAACTTTACTTCGTTTTTGTTAATATTTTATTTTATTTGTATGTTTGTTAGGTAGGTGTGGGCTTACTGTAGAAGACTAACATTTGGGTTTATGAAAAGGACAATGCAAAAGTTTTGGGGCACACTTCTAACTATAAAACTAGCTGCCAGACTCACATAGGCTCAACCTGTAAACTCCCAGAGCCCACAGTACACCTTGAAGTCAGAAAATAGTTAGCTATCCTTGTCTTCAATCCTATCAAAAATTCCTCACGAACAATGAAAGTTATGTGTTGAGTCTGTATTGTGGACGGCCAATAACTAACATACAAATAAAGTAGAAGTATTATACCAAAACGTGGCGGCCGTAATGAAAGTCAAATTATCGTTCATCAACACGAAATTAGCCAAGAATGGAAAAAATATAATTCAAATAAAGGAATATGGATGATACACATAATGCTGTTAGTTATGTAAATTTATCATCTGCCCGCTTCCTGCCTTCTGCTCGCTCCATCGGCTTACCGACGCCGGAAGTGAAATGAAACGCAAATCAGTTACCTCACCACATTTTTACTATAATGTCGAATGAAAATACGGCTGCCAAGATGATGACGATGCATTCTAGTGCATTTCAAAATCATAATTAATCATTATTTGTCTCAACTTGCTTCGAATACGGCTCTTAAGGAGTCTTGTAACATTACTTTATTAATATTTGTTTTAGTGCATCTTTTATGTTTTATTCTATCTATAGCCATTAATGTCAACTTTTTTCAAGATTGATTAGGATTTAGTATTGTGCAAGAAACGTAATTTTTTGGGACAAAAAATTTGGAATGAGGCAAAAAAATTTAGGCATTTGTGCCAAATAGCACAAATTTCCATGATAAGTGGACACTGTAGGGCTGAAAGCGCATCATTTTCTCGGTACATCGCGCCTAATCAACGCACAACTACCCACATTGAGTCTGAACGCGAGCATTTTAGTTGAATAGTATATTTGTATTATCGCAGCAAATTTATAGAAAATTTCTCTATAAATTTGCTGCGATAATACACATATTTTTATTTGCTGCGATGATACAAAAAAACAAATCTGTATATCTATGTGATAAATAGAAAGAAATTCTGAACTTCATCTGTATGTTTTGAGTTGGAGGAACTCAAATTATTGTTTTTGGTATTGTGTTCAAATGAAAACTGACGTGGTTGATACTATTTTTCAACCAAAAAATTTTATAAAAAAAGCATGAAACTCTTGTGAGAGATACTATGTATAACTATAATTCCATTGTGCAACTCAAAATTAAGATAAATTTCAGAAAATTCAAATTTTTTCTTTGATTTTGAGAATTTCCGATGTCAGTTGCAATTTAATGCAAAAATATATCCGAAAACGCATAGAAACGGTTACCGTGTGCATTTCTTGCTATAAAACGCTCTTTAATGAATTTTCCTTTTGTTGGGAAAGAAGAAAAAACCGAGCAAATAGAGATTAGGTGGTGGAGGTACCAACTGGAATCCCCCAAGAATCGTTGAACATATGGCTGGCAGAGGATTGTCAATCGTCGTCATATATATAGGGCCAGAGCATAGGATTTCTTCCTTTTTGATAAGAAAAGTGAAAAGTATCAAAATGAAATGGTGAAAAATACATGTCTTTCATGGATACGAAGTTTTGAGGATTCTTCCACGACAATATATTTTTTGAATCATTTTCTGACTCTTGAGACAAAAACTGCGAGCTTTTCTGCATCAGCGGCTTCACTCCTAGAATTTTTGGTAACCTTTTCCATCCATAAAAAATACTGCTGATCCCTTCAAACCTCCAAGCTCCGTTGCATGTATGTAAGAAGTTTTATACATACCCACACGCACCCTACATCAAATACCACATACACGATGAATAATTTTTTGATAGAACATTTGTCATCGAGCTATTTTGCAAGGTTGATTTATTTGCTTGTGAACATCTAATGTCCGCACTCTCCTTTTGTAAATGTGACACTTGTACCTCGGCCAAACTGAGTGAGAGTATAGGGCAGGCACTGTTGAAGAATACCTGTACTTGGGGGGAAGGGTGGGGGGGGGGACCTCCCCAACTTGGCCAACAATGTACCCAACATCACCCAACCCCCCCAGTTCGGAAAAAATTAAAAAAATTTGCAAAAAAGTGTATGTTTTTTGGCCTTTTTTGGGAAAAATTTCGACTTTTTTCTACCCCCCCCCCAAAATTTCGGATTTACCCCCCCCCCCCCAACTGGTCGGAGGTCTTACAGGTATGTGTTGAAGAGAGGTATGCTTGGGCCTCCGCTCAAAAAGATTCGATCGTATAGGAAGCTGTCGACGACCCTCTCCCTGATGTTCCAACTCGACGGTATTTTACCCACATCGCAGGCCTTAAATTTCAAGGAAAAAATATGATTTTTTAAGGATTTAACTACAGCCAAAATTGATCAAAAAACATAATTTTTAGCAGTTTCAAGATATATATGTATATATACAGGGCCGTGCACAAGGGGGGGCATGGGGGGCGGCCGCCCCCCCCCCATTGAGGCGGTATGCACACAGTATATCCGCGTAAGATCGACATTTTCTGGGGCTATTCAGTAAAAAAATCTAGTCCGCCTCCCCCATGAAAAAATCCTGCGCACGGCCCTGTATATATATATATATACAAGCAGGCCCGTAACTTGGTGGGAACGGGGGAGATCCGAATGGAATCGAGCAATAATTTTTTAGACTGTCTAATAATGCAGTTTCAACCGAAAAGATGCATTTTGGTAAACTTTAGACGGTCAGAATCTCAAAATTTTGCGGTGCTCCGCTCCGGTCATGATCTATAACAGTAATTGTTTTTATTAAGCACAGCCGTTAGCATATCTGCTTCCATTTACTAACTAACCTCCAACAGTTTCTATCAATTGAATTACCTTATCTCTTTTTTATTTGTTGAATCAGTATTTTTCCGAAAACCAAGATTTTTACGGATCCTTTGAATTTTTTCTCTCGCTGGCTTGGAACATTTCAAACGTTTTCAATGTGAACATTTGCATTTGTAAAGGATGAATATTGAAGAAATCATTGTAGACTGTGAATTTAGAGCTTCTATTCAGCAATGTCTGTTGCAAAAATTCATTTTCCAGCATTTTAGAATATTATAAAAATTCGACGATTTTTATGTTCTTAAACAATGAGAAGCAAAATCAAAATCTATTAGTATGATTTCAATATTCATTCCAATGTGGCGGAAATTCATTTTCCAGCGCTTTAGAATGTAAAAACCCAAAACTTTTCCACCGCCAGGCGCCGGAACAATAAATACTTGAAGCGTGTGCTTCTCCTGTGGAAAAAATCTTCGAGGAAAAACGATGTGCAGCTTCGTTATCAGAATGTAACAATAGGCGATAGATGTAAACCGCATCGTTTAATTTGAATAGATGATTCTATTCATAGTTTAGTAAAAATAAAAAATTAATTTTGATCATGACTAGTCTAAATTATCTATTTTAACAATCTATTTTCGTAGATTTTTCGAGCCTAAAGTAGCTAAAATTGATTTTATCCTGGAGGTTTGCTCCTGACCCCAAAATGAAGCTCTTAGGTGTGCCATTCTGAACCTCTCAGCATGACATTCAGAAACTACGCAACCTCACCTGGTCGAATTGTAAAAAATTTTGGGATTCCTCTCCCAGAAAAAATTCCGGGCCTCCAGTTTCACCAGGTTCCACAATGGGTATGCAACCCTAGACCTTCAAACTTTTAATCTTGCATCTACCAAGGGTCCCATCAGACCCAGTGTTTTTTTGTACAAGGCTCTTTGTACGCGTATAAAGATTGCCTAGAAAATCTTTGTACAATGCAATTTTTTTTGTACAAGCTAAATTCAAAATTGGAATTCTTTAGCCACTTAAAAATTGCATTCTGAAAGAAAAATGGTTGTTAAGGCCCTGCTATACTTCGACAGGCAGCGCCGGCCGGCGCCTAATGGCGCCGAATGAAACATTTTTAAACTGACGCCGGCCGTCACCAGTTGCAAATTTTTGCTGCTATACTTCATGGGATGCCGGCCGTGAGATACCTACCACAGCAAACCTACGAAAAAATGATAAAACACCAAGATGCATTTTTCGCACCATAATTCATATGTTATAACATACGCGATGGCTAGTGACGGTTCAGAAATTTCGATTGAATCGAAATTGACAACCGGCGCTGGCCGGCGCCGTCCATCATCAAATAGATGAAGTATATCAGCTCGAAACTGGCGCCGGCTGGCGCGGGCTATGAGCTGCTATAATTCTAACAGTGACGGCAGGCGCCAGCCGGCGAAGTATAGCAGGGCCTTTAGACCTTGAGACAATTCTCCAATATAAAACCATTCATTCATATCACAAAATTTATTCCAATCAGAGATACTAGAAATCTTCGAAATGGTAAGCATCCTCATCAGTTTCATCTTTATTTTGATCCATTTTTCTCTGTTGACCAATATTATATCAGCCTTGCTGGCTATTCCCAAGTCATTTTTGGTAGGCTCCATTCAAATTAACTGGTTTGTAGCATCCGTATTGAGCTGCAAACACATTAGTATCTATCTGATGTTAGAACATTGATTCTAGCTCATGCTTTAGTTCTGATCCAATGAGCAACACTGAAAAACAGTAATCTTGCTATAATTACGCATTAGATAACAAACTAATTACTGAAAAATCACCTGAAGCCTCTCTCAACTACAACATTCTGACAATTGATGGTTAGAAGGATTTGAGCAATCGATTGAGATTCAGATAAATATCGGGCCGGTTGGCACAAATTGATGTGCTATCAATCCAATCATCGTCACAAAAAATTTTATTGGCAGTCGGAAAAAACATATAATGCTGAAATGGAGCAGATTAAAGAATTAATATTGTTTCAGATTCCCACTGACTTATTACTTTGAAATCTTCCCATTCAGTTATTGGAAAATTCTTGTCAATTTCCAAATGACAATAGCTTTCGGCTAATCGAAGAATTTGATCCTTGCCAAGATTGACACGCTTCTGTAGCATTAAAATCAACAAACTTCTTTTGAAGAATAAAAATTTTCAAGTCATTCAGCAGGTCATCAGGTTGAACAGCAAGTCGTTGGTTCATTTTATCGATGAGTAGCAAAACAAGATCTAAAAAACACGTTAGTTTTAGATAAGCTGAAATTTGGAATTTATTCATATTATTTAAAAACCTGTACTTTTTGTTTCAATTTCAATCTTTTCATTTGCTGTCATTCCTTCTATTTTGATCAAATCTTTCCAGTTTTTGTTATCAGTGCTTGATTCGACTTCATTCAAGAATCTTAAAATGATTAAGACATTGTAGTTGAACTCATGAAAATCTTGCCTTTCAGTAAGATTTTCTTCAAAACAACTTTTCTGTGGAAAAAGCTTCACATACAAAATTTTTATTCATAAAGTCATCATTTGCATACTTCGGTCACTACAAAGAATATATACATGCTGTATATACATTGGCAGTTGGCGTGCTCATATCATGGCTAATAAAAGGCTCAGTTGCATGTTGAAAAAAAATTTTTTCCAAAAAAATTCTCTTTGTACGCTTACCTGAACAATAGGTTCAACTGGATGCAACTCGGTACCAGATGAGAGGACTTCGGTACCAGATGACTTGATTCTCAGAACCAGATCATACTTTGTGTGTGAACCGATTTTGACAGCAGAAGCGGGATAGAGGACTTCGAGATAGACCATAAACCACCAAAAACTAGATAATTAATCAACTAGGAAATAAGCCAACCGCCAACTTATTATGGAACAATCCATCAATCAACCAAGCAATCAGGTAATCAACCAACCAACAGATCAGAGAACCAACTAACCAGCAAGAACATCGATTAACCAACCAGCCAGTAAATTAACCAGCAAATCAAAGAGCCAATGAACCAAACGGAGAATATGATAAACAACCAACTAACCAGAGAACCAGCCAACCACTAACTAGGTAAGCGAGCAATCAGTCAACCAATCATTGCATCAGGAAATCAGCCCACCAATCAAGGAATCAGCGAAACAATCAACCAGGGAATCAACCAAATAACGATTGAATCGGAGAATCAACCAGCTAAACAGGGAATCACAATGAACGAACCAACCGTGAAATTCACCAACCACCAAATCCAACCATGGAATCAACGCACCAATCAGGAAGTCAATCAATCGATTAGAGAATCAACCAACAAATCGGGGATTAATGAACAAACTAACCAGAAAATCAGCCGACCACCCAATCCAATCAAGGAATCAACCTACTAATCAGGAAATCACCCAACCGATCATAGGATCAATCAACTAATCAGGAAATCAAACAACCGATCAGGGAATCAACCAGTTAATCAGGGAATCAATTAGTGCGACACACTAGAAAATTTTGAGATTTTGACCTTCTAAAACGCACCAGAATTTACTTTTTCAAATTCCCTGACTTTTTATGATTCCAAGCATATTTTTTTCGTCTGACCTTCCAGGTTTGCTAGGTATGTGCAATGGAACGTCCTAAAAAGTGTGTAGACTCTGAAATAAACTTGGAAATCAATGTTGAGTGCATTCCGTATATTTTGTACAAGATAAATGCACTATAAATCTGATTCCCTTCCCTACCCCCGTTTGGCCTCACAACCACCAAGAAGATTTGGCAACCAACCAAATTTTTGGGCTGGCTGGTACCAGATGAACCGATAGGGTTCGTCCAGGTATGTTTGTACGCTGTACAAAAATCCCAAAGAAGTCTTTGTACGGAGCCAAAAATGTTTGCTTCGTACAAAAAAAACTGATCAGACCCTTTTTTATTCTGTTCTTGGTCAAATTGTATGAGTGACCAAAGTCCGAGAAATCCTGGAATTCAAGAATTTTGCATTATGCATCATTTGGGTTCAAAAAAATAATTTTTTTATAAAAAAAGTATAAAAACTGCCGATCGCCGTGAGAAAGAGTTCCCATAATGTTTGAGGCAAAGGGTTTTTGACTTTAAGAAATTTCCGGAAATTGCGATTTTTCTGAAAAATCGCCGAAAATCGCGATTCTCAGGTCTGGAAAAACTGCCGAAACAGGCCTGCAGCCAGGAATTTTTTTCGGGGGGGGGGGGGTGGGGTACACATTTTTTCACTCAATTTACTATAAAATTGGCATTTCTAACTTGACATTTTCTTGAAGAAAAATATCCAAAGATCAAAAAAACCTTTCCTTTTTTTAACACATGAAACATTTGGAGGGCATGGTCGCCCCAAATGTTTCAAGTGTAACCCCCTGCCTACAGGCCTGTATATATACGAGTATATATATATTCCACTGTTTTGGTTGCTGATCACCGTTTTTTTGTTGTTTTTTTGCCAACAATTTTCGCTCCGTACAAAAATTTTTCCTGTAAGTTTCTACCAATTACAGATTTTGTCGGCATTACCTATTCAGAAAACGCTATTTTATAACTTTTTTTTGCAAATCGTGTTTTTTTGACGAAAAGTCTTACGGAAAAGGAAAAAATGTTGGGGGTTCGACCTGAAAAAATGTGAATTTTAGTGCAATTCAGAAGGTAGAAATCTCAATTTTCTCAAATTTTCGTAGTTATATTTTTAAACATGAAACCGAGTTTGAATTCTGGAGCATCATGGAAGTAATTTTTAGGAATTTCAAGCTTAAATTGAAGTTTTTTGAACTAATGAAAGTATGAGTATGCTTTCTAATTTGTAAAATTAAATAGGTACATGTTTTTAAACAGAAAATTTGAACTTTGTGTTTTTTGAGTGAGTTATCGGGTAATGAATTTTCCAGTATCTTAGAATGTTTTAACCTAAAAAATTTTACGACGCGGAAAGATGAGAAATGAATGAAGCTGCATTCTTCAATATCCTGTACTTTTGGGCCATATATGATGGACATGAACCGAAGACCTATCTAGAAAAAAGGTTTGTACTAATCGTGGTTTTTTCAGTGTACAAAGTAATTATCTTTGTTGAAAGATTTTTGGCTGATCTTTGTGCATGTACATGGGAGTGTTTTTTTCGTACAAGAGGGATTTTTTTCGGTTGTAACGGAAAGCTAACGAGGTTTCCGTACGATACGAATTTTTGATGTGATTTTATGATGAAAACCAGACGGCCCCATGGGGAGGGGTATGAGGGGGTATTACCCCTATCTAAAGTCCTTAAAATTGATCACTGGTTGCCTAATTTTGAGACAAAATGGCGTGTTTAGTGTACATTTTAGCTACACTACCCCCGCAAATTTTCAATTTTACCCCCACCTGAAAAATCTGACCTTGGGGACCTCTGATGAAAACCAGTGCAAAACTGAAATTATTTTACTAGAAGTCCGTAAATTCCGTACGGTAGGAATCAGCCGGTACGGAAAAAACCCTGGTAGGCTCGTACAAAAAACATTGGTGTTGACCCCTCTCCGAAATATCGGAAAATCACCTACCCCTCCCCTTCAAATTATCTGTTACTCACAAACCCAGTTAGCCGGAGCCCATACAGGTATGGGGAGAAGGTGCGGATGAGAAAAATCGGACTTCGTGCAGTGATATATACTCTATTACCTCTTGTACGTGTGTATGCCTCATTTACTTATTTCCCAATCCAAAAATCTTTTTTACTCTTTTAAGAAGAAATTCGTCACAAAAAACAGTATGTTGTTGAAGAAATTTGGTATGCTTAACAAATGGGACGATTCCAAGCAGTTTTTGCTCGAAAATCCTCATTTGTGTTGCGAGGAAACCGCCAATCACTTAGTTTTGCAATGCTTGGAATACGAAATGGACGAAGTTGGTCAAATTATTTTGGGTGTGTAATTTCATATTTTCAGAGATTGGTTTTCAGAAGCACGATTTAATGGAACACGTTGCTCATCAAACAATTATAATTCAATACTTGCTCGAATTGGCATCACAATTAAAAGTTAACCCGAAAGCGTCGCAGCTGATTTCATCGTTTTTTTCCAAGTTGATTTGCTTTTTGAAAATTCTATACTGATGTTTTCTTTTCAATGGAAACGATTTTGTTTCTACAATTAGGCTTAAGCAAGCTGATAAGATGTACCACGACGCGTTTGACGATGAGTTGAAGTCATTCAAGGAACGCATAAAGCGACGCGCTAAGGAGAAGTTGGAAGAAGCAATTAAGGAAGCCGAAGAAGAGGAACGCAAGCAAAGATTGGGTCCTGGTGGGTTGGATCCGGTCGTAGTTTTCGAAACGTTACCAGAGGTCAGTTTTTAATCCCCAAATTTAGCGATAATAGAACTATATCATCTGAATTGCTTTAAAAAGTTTTGCTTCGAAATCTTTCAATCCCAAAGCGCGGATCTTTCATTAAACCATAGAAATTTAAGGATTAAAATTTATGTTAACGTGAGTACACCAACTGCTTCTCCATATTTTTATTAGGGTCGTGAGTCCGAATGTACTTTGTTCCGTTTATGAACGTGGGAGAGTTTAGGTAGATTTTGTGAATTTGCAAACATTCATAGAAAAATTAACTCAAATAAAACCTAGATCAGTTCGTGGTTCTGAGCAGGTTTTTCGCACGCCTCTGTCTTCGTCGTGCAGATATAATTAAAGAATAATTAGAGAATAAAATCCATCTTTCCACTGAGTCTGCGTTCGAGACGCTGAGTTTTATGTTTAGTTATTTATTTCCAGCTGCATGTATTGTATTCAAAAATTTTTTTTGGCGTTCCACAAATTTGATATCTGAATTATACATTAACTTGCTTTTTCATAAAATGCTTGTGGATAAAAAACTACAAATTTGAGTACTGTCTTCAGAATCTTTTACGCCAGACTTTCACTATAGAATATCTACGTCAGAATTATTAAGGGCTGGTTGATTTAGGTAGCACATTTACAGCTCCATGAAACATATGACTAAAAAAACATTGGAAAAAGATGAAATAGTATTTGCTGTCTGATTTCATTTTTCAAACCTATATTTCCTTTATTTAAAAAAATTATTCAAACATTTACTACAGGCATACCATGCAGAAAACCATAAATTAAAACTATCAAACCGGGGCTATAGACGCAATCAGATGCAGCTCTGCATCATATCTTCCAGCTTCGGTACTAGATAAGTTAATGCTCAGCATCAGATCATATCAACTACTTGAAGAGCATAGCAGTCAAGCTAACAATGAACTATTGAATAATGAACGATTAAGACAGCTAAATAACCCTCGATTGGCTGAATTTATGAACCAATTGGAAACTCAACCAAATAATCAACCGAAAAAGGAAAAATCAATCAAGTAACAACCAATGAGCTAATTATGGCATCAAAAGATCAATCGAAACAAGCCAGGGCACCCTCCAAAGCACTAAAAAATTAGAGAACCAATGCATCAACCAAAGTTTTTTCCAGTCTTGTAGCAGGTGAACCAATGTACATTGTCCAGCTATGACAGCTGTCGACTATTATGTTGCTTTCTGACTGATTTTTTTCTACACCGCTCATTTTGAAATGATCGACGCAGCGATCTCATGACCTAAGTTCAATATGCAAAAAAGTAAGTAAGTTTAGTTCTGTAATCAATGAAGAATTTTTTCTTCAGTGAGCGGCAAACAAAATTTTCCTTCAATGACCTGGTTAAGCGTCCGAAATTCCTGGAGTAGCACTCAGGTATGAACATAGTTCGTTCCAAGTTGACAGTAGATATGCAGATGTTTTTTCAATGATTTTGGGCTATTTAACGTCTTCCTACAGTATAAAAGTTGCCAGTGAGTGAAAATTGCGTATCAAATTGAACCCAATTTTTCGACTTTTTTGCGACTATAATTTTAATGAAATGGGCTATAATAGGTTTGGCATATTAGTCCTGCATGGCTTGCATTAATACTCGCAGTGTTCATGTCTAAATGTGCGAATTTGAAAATCTAATCAAAAATTGAATTATTAGCGTTGTCGATTTGAGCATACACAATTCACCTTCAAAATTTTTTTGAGTTGAGAATTCTATAGTAAAAACTTTTGAATACAGTACTAGAATTTAACAGAATAGTTTACCGAAATAAGTCCCGAAATTTAACAGGTTAGAAATGTTAGTTCGCCAGGCTACAGGAAATCACTAAAATTATTTTTCAGTTTTTTTCATGAACTCGGCATTCGAAAACATAACCTTGTCCGACATCCACTAAGTTCCATGCAGGAATCATCCTTACGCATAAATCGTACCTCTCAGTACCTTAATTCAAGCAAATAAGCTTTGAAATGGTTGTTACGAGGAAAAAAATCATTAAAAGGCAATACATTATTGTGAAACAATCTTTTACACTAATATCTGATCGAAATCAATGCACCGAAAGACAAAGTGCACTAAGCCTATAGTTAAATTTCAGTAGAAGTCAAAAGGTTGAACCCCTTGCACGCTTTCTACTATTTTGATGCCAGAAATCAAGCAAGGATTCCATGTTGGTGTACTACATTTGAGGGTAAGGTTAAAAAATGTCAAGACTTGGAACAACAAAGCTTCATTCTGGAGATGAAAAATTTAATGAGTTTGTCATTTTTACAACCATTTCATGAAAAGGAAACTACAGTCTGTTTTTTTTTTTTTATAAAATGCTTCCAAATAGAAAATTGATGCAAATCACAACTGTCGTCAAAATCGTTTACATAGAGCTTTTACAGTAAAATTTTTTACTCGAAAAATTGTTAAAAGTTAGGACAAGATGTGTCGTGCGTGAAAATAAAAGAATAGACGATGGAACACAAAGCTGTGTAGCTTGACGATTTATCGCGCGTTTTAGAAGAGACGTACGGAACGTAGAAGAGCGTGTAGAACACTAGAAAGGGAACACTCGGAGTGTTTGACGAAATCAACGCAACGATAATCGTATGCAGGAGATTGACGGGCTCGTAGAGAGCACTGTGTCAATTTATCCAGGGATCTTCGCTCAGGTCGTCAAAGGTTTTCGGATGTCGAAACTCGGGCCCTGCTATCTTAACTGCTTAGGAGTTTCACCTAAATACTCAAACTATTTTCCAAATAGTTTGACTCACTTAGAACACACTTTTTCACACAATTTACTAATGTACAAATTGCCGCCTCACACTTTTCCAGACAAACAATAAAACACAACCGTCTGGCTACAGTACAACAAAATCTAGTGAAAAACATTTTCATAATTTCTTCACATTGTAGCCACGCCTCTCCGCGGGTCTCGTCATGATCTTCCTCCTTCGAACTTGCCGATCTTTTTTCGAAAACCACATGAACTTTACAAATACGCCAAATCGCTCCACAACACTCCTCCCCCTTTTGATGTAAATCACCTTAAGCGATTTAGACGTGTCGTGGTGAGTTGATGTTTTGATCGTATGAGAGCGTTTAGCTCGTTTTTTAGCAAGTATCTTTTGACGGTTTGTTTCTCTCGCATTTCTACGCTGCGGCATATACTACACACACAAAGAAAATTTAAATGATGTTATCACAAAATGTTACAGCACAAAGCATTGAGCAAATGAAAACTAGTATTTTACACCGAGAAATTTTAAAAATTTTAGATATTTGAAAAGAAAAGATTCTAGTGGAAGAACAATAAACTAGTGAAAGAAAAGAGATGCGTTTAGCATCGTGATACTTATCCATTTTGACTCATTTCGGCAGAAATCCGCGACCTTTCGGCAAAACTTTCGTCCGGGTTTTGCTTCCTTTCAGAATACCCGGCGGAGGCATCTGTATCGATTGACTCCTGGTTGGCACTCATGGGGCCAAAGCTCGTTGTGCAGCTCCCAATGAGGTTCAAACTCCAACCACCGATGGTTGAGTTGTTGTGGTCATTGTCATGGTAATGATCGGAGCCGGTGTCATTTGATATTTTTGAGGTATGACCGCTTTTGCCAACATCATCGCGTCTTTCTTTCTCTTTTCCTCGGCTCTTTTGTCCATTTCGATCTGGTATTCGCGGTGAATTTCTCAAATGATGGTCTTTCTTTCTTCAGTTGCCGGATAATTTGGGGCTCGCGTGTCAGTCAAACATTGCAAAATGTAGCGTAGAGCCATCAAGTACGAATTATCAGTCGTTTTGTAGTCCTAGGCCTGTCTGGCATGAAAGAGGAACAGCGTGAGCTGCGTTATAACGATTGCGTTTTCAGTGCCATAATACTTATAGTAGTCACACATATAGCTTAGGAGAACTGCAGTGAGTTCTTCCGTACAATGTGGATCTCGTCGCAAAAATTGTGCTTGAAAATAGTGAGGGAAGTCCTGAGCTATTTGCTGTGAAGCCGCAGTGGCTTGACGTAGAATGACGGGATCAAAATTTAGATGAGCACGATTGAAGTAATTGATGATAATTACTTCATCAGTAGTTCTCGGTTGTATTTGGGCCGTTATAGGCACAGTAGGTACGCTAGGGTACCGTTCTTTGGGCGGTGTACGCGGTCTACCATGGCGGCCATACGGAATTTTGTATTCTCGAACGGTTCGCTGCGGCTGTTCACTAGCTATTTCCGCTTGTTGTGACGTTGATGGTTGGTCGACCATTGGTTCAGAGCCAGTTGTAGGAGGCTGTTGGCCCTCTAATTCCTCTTTTTTCAATTGATCGTGTTTTAAGGCACTGGCCCATTCGATTCTCTTTTGTCGATCTTTCGAATCGCTAGGGTGTTCTCGCCTATAGTCACGATCACGGTGAAATTTTCTAGGACGTTCGTTCGACGCATATTCACCATGAGGATATTTTCGACTATCATAATCATCGCTTTGTTTTCTAGCAGTAGACCGCAAAGGTCGTTCTCTAGTTCGGGTATCAGTTTCCCTACGTTCTCTACTTCGCGTATTGTCTCGCGAATCGCGTCGTTTTTTAGATGGGGGCACGTAATTAGGATCTTCTGGATGAGTTTCCAGATAATCCTGTATAGTGCGCAATTGTCTATCAATCGCGTTTTGTCTTTGAAACAAAGAAAATTGATACGCTCTGATGTCGGGAATCGGCTCGCCATGTTCGTCGCAAAGTCGATCTTTTTTCACCTCCAAAACAGGAGTCACAGTTTCGGTACTAATTGGTGTAGAGGTGTCTTCCTCGTTTTTCTTCGGTATTTTATATCGTGTAGGTACCATTTTCGAATCTTCTTCTTCAGCGTCATCTATTTGCTAGATGTCGTACGTCGATGTTGTTTTCACCAACACGGCTTTTTCTTGTATATTTTGATTTTTTATCGTGTCCGATTCTAACTCGAATGTACTGTATGATAGATTCTTCGATAATGGTGTTAATGAACATGTGGTTTTGGCCATTGTCATTGGCGCGCTAGTATTGGTTCTCGATTCGTCTTCATCTTTGCTATCAATTTGTATGACGTCAGTTTCGGTTGGAACTTCTGTTTTTACCGTGAATGATTCTTCAGCAGTTTGTTTTAGCAATGAATGGACGGCCATCGCCGTATCTGTATCAAATTCAGTTTCCGCCAAAGACTGTGTGGGAGCCTGGGTAGGCGTTTTTGTCGGACTTTCTCCCGTCAACGTGGTACTTGGATGTATGGGTAGATTCGAACTCATTGTTAAAATATGACTAGGCGGAAAACAAATGAGTTGTTCGCATTTTCATGACATCAAAATCGGTGAGTTGTACGAAAAATAGTAGTAGGGCTTTTCCCTATACTTCTTTTTCGTCACAAGATCTGTTTCGCTGGAGACAGGAAAACTGTTGTTTCGAAATACGATGGGGTACATGAAATATCAATTCACGTATATCGGTCGTTTATTATTGCTACGATTCTTTTCGTTATATGGTAAGCGATTAGCCCATTCCATTAATTCAAATTCGAACGTTCCGTCTCGCTTTACCCAATTTTGTTCGCATATGAGATCGATGTTGATACTGTCGCTTTTTGATAACAGTTTCGAAATCTCATTTTTGATTATAGCTCGCAATTCCGCTTTGGAATGTGGGGAGCATACGTGTGCGACTAACGGCATAGTTCCGCGAACAGTGTTCATCCATTCATGATGGTTCGGAAGCGAGTATAGCGGTGTTAAAGCCGGCGTTTCGGCGATTTGATAATCGAATTTCATTTCATAAATCGGCCAAGTTTCGGTAGGACAGTATGTCGAAAACGGATCGTTTACGATTAGATTGAAATTCATCTGCTTGGCTTCGTCACTCGTCACATTGTTTTGGTCTATTTTGGACAGAAATAGGAGTGACATAGGAGCGCCGACAGCGTGATGAATACTAGTTATGTCATTAGAGCGTAAAGCTCTGTCTATGACTCTAGTGCATATAGCGGGGTCATCGTACGGTTCGATTTTTCCATCGTCGGTCAAAGACGACGTATTCTGCTTGCTACCCTTTATTGTTGGTAGTTTCGAAGGGTGCATTTTTAAGCCCAAAGATTTAGTGGAGTGTTCCACGTTTACGTGATTATACAAACAGTATCCCATGTTCGGAACCTTATAATCATAAAATATGATTTGGTTCAATGCTATAATTTCGTCGCCCATGATTGTGTGCAACATGCTTTTCGAAAGGGTCGGATCTATGACGCCGAATGCGCCCTTTTCATCACCTTTGCGGTCGACGTTCGCGTTATCATACAAGTTTTGCGTTGCGATGTGTATGAATTCGGGCGGTAAAAAATCGTGCGGGAAGATTTGTATATTATCGTATACGCTGTCTACCAAACCGTAGCGCCCGTATGCTAGGAACATCAAGATCAGGTAGTACGCGTCTAGAATCGAATAAGTTAAAACCTGTTCGTCGGGTTTGCCTGCTTGGGGGATTCGGTCGTTCGCTTGCGGAAAGTACAACCTAAAACATTCTACATCCAACGCCAATGCCTCGGCAACGATACCTTTTAATTTTTTGTTTTGGGGGCATAGACCGATCAGATGTGCTCTTTCCCACTTTTCAGGTGAGTGTTCGATATTTTCTAGTATTATCTGGATGTCGACCAGAATACTAGGCGCAAGCACTGTAGAGTGCATTTTTTGAGCATCGGATGAATAATAGTCGCATCCGTGCATGTCTTTCAGACATTTCCAATCGTCGGCCTGGTCGAAACCGATAACGATGGTTTTAGGGGCCAATACGAATTCATAAAAAGCCGTCCGATCTTTGGGAGTGGCCGCTAAGGCGTCCAACATTATAGTGTATTTAGTTGGGAAGCCCAACTGGACGAACCGAGCGACGTGCGTCGCGTTCTGGTTCACTATATTCATCTTTGTCTTTTTGTGTATATACAATTGATTAGTCAAGATTTTTTGACGTCAAAACCGACCAGTACGTGGCTGCGAAAGTTTGGTTTGGAATGCGCCAACAAGGCGCTTTTCAATTCTCCGCTTTCAATGTATTGCGGGTCGCGCAGGACGTTAAGTGGCCTGGCGTATACCGTCTCGAACCATCGTTCGAATTCTGTGATTCTAATCATGTGTATGATGTTGTTTTCTAAAAAATATCATAAAATTTTGATTAATTTCTGCGAAATTTAGTTTCACATGGAAACGTCACTCTTTCGAATCACAGTGTGCAAATCTTCTAGCGAAGTTACCGCGACCCAAATTTTATATCGACGGATCGATATTTTATTCTTCCCAGGGGAAGTGAAACCCGGAGTTTCTATTTTTAAAGACTTTAGTCTACTCGGCAGTGCAGAACTTACTGTCCGCAAAGAAGAATCTGTCGTCTTGACAGTATTGTTTTTTCTGATACGACACGTATCGGTCTTGATCGTTAAAATATTTTTTAAAAATAGGTGGTGGATTGATCAACGATGTTGATATTGCCGATAATTGCGATGTTGTCGCCTCCGACTCGCTCGCCATCAGTTTTCTTTTTATCAAATTGGATATCGAGCAATTTGATTAGACTCGACCGTTCACTATCTTTTCAAATTATCGGAATGAGAAATATAAACCAAAGAATATTGCTAAAAAGACGAAGGTGTAAAGTGGAAAGTTGTTAAACACGAATTTAAATTTTCATGCACATGGCGAAAAATGTAAAGTTCAGATTGGGTGGGACCAGAGGAAGATTTTCCTACGGCGCGCGCTTTCTACTCAATTCTCTTTTTTCTGCCCTACTACTTATGGAAGGTCAATTTATTCGAAATGGACGTGAATATATACAAAACTACACGATAGTATCACACACATTCCTTTCACTCATTCCGCATAGAATCCGTATTAGCGCGTTTAGCGCATTTTTAGATAACAAAAACTTTGTACTCGTCGCTTTGCTTACAATTATAAAATAGTTAGAATTTATTCAACAAAATTAAAAATTAGTGTTAGTTGAAATATGACAAAATTTACAATTTTTTAATTTTTTGAAATCTTGGAGGACTGCTGTCTTCCGTTTCTAAAATTGCCGATGCCGTACGAGGCATGTATGGCTTTACGCGAGAAAGTGAGACTTTCTGAAATTGTCCGGGACAATCTAGACTATCGATCGTTATGACGTTTTTCAAAATTTCGGAGTTTTCGACCACTATGTAGGGTCCGATATAGTCTTATTTTAGTCGATTTTTTGTTGTTAATCAACAGTATGAGATCGTTTAGATCGTATTTCTGCTCTTTCGCTTTTTTATCGAAGTATCGCTTATGCGATTCAGACGCCTTTTTTAAGTTTTCGGAAACTTCATTATATAACGTTAGTTGGGCTTGCGTGAAGATGTACTGATATGCATCGTAGTTTAGCGGTAATGTTAGACTTTTAGCACAGTCAAAATCTATAGTGATTCTGGGTTCGTACCCTCGCAGAAGTCGAAATGGAGAAAAGTGAGTAGCTGTGTGAGGAACAGCGTTATAGGCGAATGTCGCGAAAGGTAGATATCGTTCCCAATTGTCCGGGTCTTCAACAGTGAATTTCTTTAGTTGCGAAATCAAGGTTTGATTAAATCTTTCAACCATTCCATTACATTGAGGGTGATACGCAGTTGTGTTGATTTTCTGAACTTTTAGTAGTTTCGCGATGTCTTTCATCAAGTTTGAAGTGAATCCTGAACCCTGATCTGATAGTAGATGTTTCGGGCTTCCATGAACCAAAACTACGTTGTTTACGAAACTTTCAACTATAGTGGCTGCTTTTTGATCCGGAATCAAATGAGTGCTTACCCATTTAGTGAAGTAGTCTTGAAATATGATGACGTATGATCTTTTCTCACCCAGAGGGGATATGTTTACTATGTCGATCGCGACAATTTCAAATGGATATTTTGGTTGAATCAGCATCAATGGAGGAGGTTTTGGCAACTGTGAAGTTGTTTGTTGACAAGTTTTGCACCTTTTGATCCACTTTATTATCGATTCTTCCATTTTCGGCCACCAGAAATGCTGTCGAATCATCGCTGTAGTCCGTCTATGACCTTGATGGCTTAAAATCTTGGGGCCATGGAATTGATACAAAACGCTTTCTATCAAAGTAGTCGGAACTACTATCGCGGAAGCTGTATTAGCTTGTTTTGATGTTCGGTATGCTATTTCGTTTTTGGTATGGAAAGCAGATGAAATCGTAGAGATTTGCTTCTGTTCAAGGACTTTTACCAACTTCGCGATGCATGGATCTTTCCTTTGAGCTTCTCTGATTTCTTCTGGTGATTCTATAGTTATTAGCCATTTCTCAGGCTGTTGAAAGTCTTCTTTGAACGTTGGCACTTTACTTTGAGACGAGAGTTTACTTCTTTCTTCTTTTTGCGTCATTGACCTTGTTATGGCTGCTGCGACTGTCTTTTTTCCTTCCCAAAATGTCGGTCTGAATATTTCATTCGTTACTTCTTCACTAGTCATTGACTTCACTTTAGCGCGAGGTTCATTCCATGATAGAAAATCAGCGCAAGCATTTTCTTTGCCTTTCACATATTCAACAGGATAGTCGTAATCTTGAAGCTTTATTGTGAAGTTTTGAAGTCGTGAATTTGGATGTTTTTCTTCTTTGATCCATTGCAAGGGTTTGTGATCAGTTCTGATCGTTACTTTTTGACGATAGACATAGTGTCTGTGCCATCGGAAAGCTTCTACTATTGCTAAACATTCGCGCTCAGTCGTACTGTATGGGGTTTCTACGTCAGACAGTACTCTACTGTTGTAGGCTATGACCCATTGATCATTTTCATTTTCTTGATACAAAATCGCTCCGATAGCAGTTGTGCTAGCATCAGTTTGAATGATGAATTTCGATTTTTCGTCGTTATATACAGGATATCACAAAAAAGGAGTCGAAGTTAGAGATGTTTTAATCTCGTTAAAAGCTGTATGATGTTCTTCACTTATTTCATATTTTGCATTTTTCCGTGGTAGTTGATAGAGTAGTCGCGAAAGAGTGGCAAGATTTGGTATGAATCGTCTACAGCATTGGACTAGGCCCAAAAAACTTTGAAGATCTTTTACCGTTTTTGGCATTTCATAGTTTACGATCGCCGAGACCTTTTCGGGATCAGGTGAGATTCCATTTTTGCTTAACAAGTGACCAAGAAATTTTACTTGTTTCGGTACAAAATCGCATTTATCAGGTCTTAGTGTTAGATTCGCGTCACGAAGAGCATCAAAGATCAGTTGGAGATGTGCTAGATGATCGTTATACGTTTGCGAAAAGACTATGATATCATCGAAATAGACCAAACAGATTTTCCAGATGTATGGATGCAGGATCCGTTCCATTAGTGTTTAAAATTCAGCTGGAGCATTTTTCAAACCAAACGGTAGAACTTTGAAACGAAACAAGCCTTCTTGACTGACAAAAGTAGTTTTATCGCCTGAAGCAATGTCTAAAGGGATTTGCCAGTACCCTGCTTTCAAGTCTAGAGTTGAGAAAAATGGTGCATTGCCTAAAGCATCTAGATAGTCATCGATTCTCGGGATCGGAAATTTATTGCACGGAGTTACTTCATTTATACCTCTATAATGGACTACGGGTCGCCAACTTCCATCTTTTTTGGTTACCAGAAACATAGGTGCAGCCCACGGTGATCAGGAAGGTTCGATGAGACCTTTTTCTAGCATTTCTTGGATTTTCTGACAAACCATTGGTCTTTGTTCAATCGGGGCACGATAGTAGTGTTTCGCGACTGGTTTTGCATCACCAGTGTCTATAGAGACCCTTAACTCGTGAGTGAGAGTAGGCTGATCTCCAGGGAGACTGAAAACATGGCGATATTGCTTGAAGACTTCGATAGCAATTTTTCTATCTTCATCGTCGATATTCGACTTTTTGGTCATTTTTTCGAGAGCATGTTGAAGTTTTTCTTCTTCCGACATAGTTGACTGATCTTTAACCAACGTTGCTGGTTCATAGTCTTCTTCATGATCGCTTAGGGACCCGACAGTCATTTTCGATTCTTCGAGTTTGAATTTAACCTCAGCGATGAGCTGGTTAGGTTGCAGATGGATACCGTTCGCACTATTATTGACGAATAATAGTGGACATTTGCCTTCAGTTATGTTGATTATCGCAAGTTCGATCGGATATTCACAGTTTTCTTTTCCGAAGTTCATGGGCTGAACTATAACGCTTTTGAATTTTTCGTTTGTGAAAGGGAAGATTTTCCTGTTAACCCACATTTGACAATTCAGTTCTACGTAGCATGACGAGATATTCAAAATCGGTAGCAATCTGTCGATTATCAGGATTTGTGTTTGACTCTGTCCTGTGGAAGTATTTGAAAATACTTCATCGTAGGGCGCTTTTTCAATCGGTTTCAAAACTAAATTTAGTTCTTGTTGAACGTCGCCGATTCTGATGAAATTTTCGCGAAAGTTTATTACGGCTCGAACGCTCGGATGCACTAGCAAATCGGTTCCTAGGAGGCATTGCTCTCCTGTAGTAGGTAGAATCCAGCATGGTACTAGATGCGTTCCGAAAGATGAACTGATTTTGAAGATTATCGGACCTCGGGCATCGACGATAGCACTGTCGGCTACTTTTATCTGCGCCGATGTTTCCAAAGTATCATAGTCAATCCCCAAAGAGCATTGAGCTAGACATGAGGAAATGACTGAACATTGTGCACCGGTATCAATCAATGCTTTCATTTTGGTTTTTCCGATTTCGGCATCGATATGAAAAGCACGAGTAGGAGCGTATAAGCTCAGAAGTTTGATATCTTTTTGCGAACATTCTTCAATTCGACACACGCTAGATCCCGCAATCCACAGTTCCGTAGGTTTTTCGATTGTGAAATCTGTGATTCCGGGAGTGAGGAAGAAGTTTGTAGCTTTAGAAGTTTCTGTCGGTTCAAGCATATTAGCTGTACTAGTCGTCAGTTTCATCAGGACAAAAGGTTTAGGTGAGTTAAACACTGTTTTGGTTTCTGATGGCAAAACTTGTTGCGAAGATTTCAGAGAAGTTAGCTGAGTCTGTACAGACTGTGAATTGTTCATCGGATAGTAATAATGCTTTTCGATTATCTTTTCTTGTCAGGATTCGGAATCGCAGAGAGAAATGTTTGCAACATCTCTCTGATAGTTTTGATTATCGCGATTGAAAAATCGGTTATTTCGGTCAAAATTTTGATTCTGATTGAGCGTGTAGTTATGCGTATTTTGTTGAAAACGAGGAGGCCAATTATGATTATTTTGCCATTGATGATTCCATTGCTGTTGCCGAGGCTGAGGAGCCTGTGGTTTCAATTGATAGCATTCCAAGCTGTCGTGTTTACAATGACCATGATAGGTGCAATATTTTACCGGTCGTTCACGTGACTGATTTCGTTGGAAATTACGATTCTGAGAGAAATCCCGTATAGGAATGTTTTCTCTATTCCGGAAATTCGGACTCATCCTGTGATCGAATCCCGATCTTCGATTTTCGAAATTTTTAGCGTTTTGCGAATTTTCTCGGATTCCGAACTTTTCTAGGACTCGTTTTATGCTTTCTTCCAATTCTTCCATCTTCGTTAGAGTCGAATTTTCTTGAAATCTCATGCTATTTTGCTGTCTAGAGTCATCTCTGTTTCGGGATTGAGAGTTATCTCTGAATCGAGGTTTCGAATCATCTCTGAAGTGCGATTGAGCTGGTTGCTCTTCCGAAGGATTTTCGAGTGTATTAACCAGTATAGGTTGTTCTACTCTCACAGTTGACTGTTTATTCGCTCGCTGAATTTTCTGAACTTTCGCGACGGCTATAGCTAAGTCAGTGATCGTTTCTAGAGTACTCGCATCAATCGAGACTCTATAAATTTCCGGCATTTTCCAAAGAAAAGTTGTGATAACTTTTCTATGGCGATACTGAGCTCTTCTGTCATAGTACAGTAGATGTACGTAAGTGCTGATTCGATTTAAGAAAGCTGACGGATCTTCGGTTTCAAATGGAGCGATAGACTGGAGCTCGCATTGGAGCGTATCTTGATCGCAATTTGGTGCATTCATACACAACAGAATCTGTTTCGCTTCATCGCAGGATTGGACATCTCTTATGGTGTTCAGGGCACCATTGCAAGTCAAGCGACACAATGTGTGAAGTTTCACATACTCAGAGGCATCAAGGCTGAACTCATTTTCGAGCGCGATGAAGAATTTTAACACTTGTTGATTTCAAGTCGAATTATCTAGTTTTTGTGGGGCTATCTTTTTACAGATAGTCTTAATTCTCGTTTCGTCATCGGCGAAAGATCTATGCACCTGAGAAGGTGGAATAGACGGAAAATTTATCTGAGAGTTTAGCGGGTTTAGCCCATTTGAGCAGTCAAATGTTTGTGTCGGGATGATTAGATCATCATCGTTGTCGATTATACTTCGAAAACTAAGTTGACTTTTTCGATCACTAGTGATGTTTTTCAGTTTATTTGATTTTAGAGACTGAGCGTAAGAGCTCGTAGGTCTCGCGATATTTTTGATTTCGGGAATGTTCGGTTTCAATAGCTCTTCTTTCTGAGCTCTCATCGCTTCGATTTCAGCTTTGTAGTCTTCGAGAATTTTTCGATGCTGAGTTGCTATTGTAACCATTTTGCTTAACGCGTTAGCAGCGTGGCCACGAAAATTTATCATTTCGGCATCACATTTTTGCATTACCTCGATATAGGCGTCATTATTGAAGATTTTTTGAGGATCAGTTTCTTTCGGTTTCAGTTTTAGAAAGTTGAATTTTCGATTTTCGACGATTTTCGGAGATAGAGATTGTGAAGTTTTTCACATTTTTAGCGGAGCGGATGTTTCTGGTAGATCGAAATTATGCTTATCTGCTTCATAGAGAAGCGGTAGATTTGCGTTTTCTTAGTCGAAATTTTCAATTTCTAGATTAGCGGGATTTGCTAGTTTCTTGTAGAAACCTTTTTCGTAACCAAGCGCAGTAGAGCGGGGTTTCCTCAACCTTTAGATGAGCTGGTACGGTCACCAAATTATGTCGTGCGTGAAAATAAAAGAATAGAGGACGGAACGCAAAGCTGTGTAGCTTGACAATTTATCGAGCGTTTTAGAAGAGACGTACGGAACGTAGAAGAGCATGTAGAACGCTAGAAACCGAACACTCGGAGTGTTTGAGGAAATCAATGCAACGATAATCGTATGCAGGAGATTGACGGGCTCGTAGAGAGCGCTGTGTCAATTTATCCAGGGATCTTCACTCAGGTCGTCAAAGGTTTTCGGATGCCGAAACTCGGGCCGTGCTATCTTAACTGCTTAGGAGTTTCACCTAAATACTCAAACTATTTTCCAAATAGTTTGACTCACTTAGAACACACTTTTCACACAATTTACTAATGTACAAATCGCCGCCTCACGCTTTTCCAGACAAACAATAAAACACAACCGTCTGGCTACAGTACAACGAAATCTAACGAAAAACATTTTCATAATTTCTTCACATTGTAGCCACGCCTCTCCGCGGGTCTCGTCACGATCTTTCTCCTTCGAACTTGCCGATCTTTTTTCGAAAACCACACGAACTTTACAAATACGCCAAATCGCTCCACAACAGATGCCCACAAATTTCCAGTCCTATATGATATATTGTTTATCAGCAAATCGTGAAAATCTGAAATACTACTTGCTTTCCACTTTCATTATTTAGTAGCATTTCAAAAAAAACAGACTATATAATTTGAAATTTTTCAACTCATTCAGATAATCTGCGTTTCTTCGTCCTAGAATAATATTCGTCAGTTTTTCAACCTTGAATATAAATTCCTCCTCAGGCCATGCAAGAATGCTTCGAAAAACAGGATGTATCAGCTTTACAAAATGTTGCATCGCAAATGGATGCCGCTGAATTTCAACGACATTTACAACGGTGTATTGATTCCGGTTTGTGGATTCCGGATGCTAACAAGGACAAGGACGCTAACAAAGACAAGACTTCGATGGCATCTGACGAGAAAAAAGACTCGGGATGAATTAACTGACATTTTAACGCATTGTTCGTTATTTCGTCGTCATACCGTGTCAATTTTCAGATAACTTACCAAAATAATCCGCTCATATGTTTTCATAATTTTAGTCAGAAAAAGCAGACGCATTGCGCTGTTTCAGCGTTCGTTTTCCGAACGTGTTATGTTGTGTTAGTATCATGTTTCCGATCGTCTAGTGATCCTTTATGTCAATTTTGTGACGATCAATCACCAATCTACTGTGCTCTGATCTGATCACATCTAAGCATTGCCCAGCGAGGTCTATCCAGCACACCGTTTTTTTCCCTCGAAGATTTTTTCCACATGAGATGAGAACCGGACCCAAAATTTTTTTCCTAATTTTCGCAAAATTTTCCCCATTTTTAAAAACGTTTATAATGTGGCTACGGATGATTTTTTATGCATTTTAGGAGCATATCCTAGCATTTTGTCTTATTTGGAGTCAGAAACAGCGTTTTTTTGTGCACGGACATTTGTGCCAATTGGCACAAGAGGCCAAAAAAAATTTTTCTACTAGAAACATATACTGGAAACTGTGGAAAGATTTTTGGCCAAAAGTTAGATAAAAATATAAATTGAGGCTAAGTTTAACCGCATTAATTTTTTGTAAAAATCGAGACCTGCCCAGCCTTACATTTTTTTCAGCTAATCATGTCAGTGAGATAAGAAAAAACTGTGCAAGAAAATAGTTCGCGGTGACTCAAAAGGAAATGAAATGCCGAGAAAATTAGGGCTCTAGAATTGATGATCAAATTGATTCAATTTTCGACTACGAATATCTATATAATATTTATTAACAATGTAAATACCAGAGGAAATAACGTGTAAAATTTTGTGGATTTTCGGTCCGAATATTGCACCAATTATGTCGATGTTTCTGTTTGAATTAATCAAACACAGAAAGTAAGAATTTCAGTTTTAAATCCCAATCTTACTGAATGAACAGAGAATATTTAGAATTTCTTTTCATTCATCAGTCATTGACAGCGTATGAAGTCTGCTGCAACAATACTGGTACACTGTTCGAGGAGAAATCGTTCGCGTTCGGGTCAAATATTACGAGTAGGAAATATTATTATATTCATTGATTCGGCGCGGAGCGCCGAAAATTTTTTGTTTTGAAACGTATAAAAATCAAGGAATTTTTATATTTGATCTGCCAAAAATTTTGTGCCAATTGGCACAAATGCTCAAAATTTTTTGTGCCATTCCAAATTTTTTTGTGCCAAAAACCATGTTTTGGCACAAAAAAACACTGGTCAGAAACCTGCAAACATGAGGAAAAAATTGAGAAAATTCTGGTTATGTTAGTCAATATGAGCTCATATGAAGAATATATTGGTGTTCTACAGGATCGGGTGAAGCATGTTAACGATAGAGTTCTCAGGACTAAATCCGCTATTAACATTTCTGTAGTTCCGATTAGAATCATCTAATTTTATTTAGTTCTCGGTCCGGCGCGGAGCTCCGGAAAAATTTTTGGATTTTCACTTTTTAAAACTCGGGAAAATGAACCTTCACAACGTTGAGAAATGAATTAAAATCAAACTGATGAAGTGTAACTTGTTTCAAATTCCGGAGCGCAGCGCCGGAAAAAATTTCGGGTTTATATATACTAAAACACCGGAAAATAAATCTCTCCAACAGATATTCATGAGCAGAAGTTCTAAAATCGCAGTCTAGAATGATGTCTTCAATTTCCATCTTCAATAAACGCAAAAGTTTAGGTTGCAAACGTTGAGAAAATTCCAAGCATCGAGAGAAAAAATTGAAAGAATTGATGAGAAATCCCAATTTTGGGCGACATAATTGACTGCTAACGATTAGAAAATGAAACAACCTAACTTGATTGATAGAAACTGTGAAGCATCAATTAGTAAGTTGAAGTAGATATGCAAACGGCCGCGCCTGATAGAAAATAGTTGGGATTATTCCCATGACTGGCGCGAAGCGCCGGAAAATTTTGAGATTTTGACCTTTTTAAGACCACCAAAATGCATCTTTTCAGTTTTGAATTCGCCAAAAATTTTTCCACAATGAGAACCATACCCGAAATTTTTTTCCTCATTCCGAAATTTTTTTACTCAAAAGACCCCATTTGAGGAATAAAAAACGATGATCCAGCACACTGTTTTTTTCTCCCAAATCGTGCTTTTTCGGGAAAAAAAATTCGGAAAGGGGAAAAAAATTTTGGGGTACCGCGCGGCGAAGTATGACAAGCCACCGCGCGACGCCGCCGGTTAGTATGAATAGGACAACCGGTCATACCTGTAAGACCTCCGACCAGTTGGGGGGGGGGGGGGGTCGATATTTTGGGGAGGGGGTAGAAAAAAGTCGAAATTTTTCCCAAAAAAGGCCAAAAAACATACACTTTTTTGCAAATTTTTTCAATTTTTTCCAAACTGGGGGGGGGGTTGGGGGGGTAAATGATTTTGGGTACAGGGTTGGCCAAGTTGGGGGGGGGTACCTGTACCTAGGGGGTGTTGGGGGGGGGGACCCCCCAACTTGGCCAACACTGTACCCAAAATCATTTACCCCTCCCAACCCCCCCCCCCCCAGTTTGGAAAAAATTAAAAAAATTTGCAAAAAAGTGTATGTCTTTTGGCCTTTTTTTGGGAAAAATTTCGACTTTTTCCTACCCCCCCAACTGGTCGGAGGTCTTACAGATATGCCCACCCCCCGCAAGTACAGGTATGCAACCGGTGCCGCGCGGCGACGTGACAGAGGGCCTTAACGGCCGCGCCTTATACCCATGACCGGCGCAAAGCGCCGGATTTTTTGAGATTTTGACCCTTTTAAGTCCATCAAAACGCATCTTTTCCGATCGGAATTCCCCAATATTTTTTACACAATGAGAACCATACCTAAAATTTTTTTCCTCATTTCGAAATTTTTTCCTCAAAACACCCTAAACACCTTGAGGAAAGAAAAACGGTGTCTCAAAATCTTCGTTTTTTCGCTTAAAATTGCTCATAAACGCTTTATTTAAGTGTTTTTGACTTTTTAGAGCATTCTGATAATCATTCTTATATATCACATACCTGTAGGAGGTCCGACCAGTTGGTGGGATAGGGTAAACCCAAAATTTTGGGGTTGGGGTCACAATCTTTCCAAAATTTTAGGAAGGGGAGTCGGAAAACCCCCAAAAAAAGTCAAAAAAATTTCGAAAATTTTCCAAAAAAGGCCGAAAAAGCCACTTTTTTTTCTTGATTTTTTTCCAATTTTTCTGAATTCGGGGGTGGGGGTTGGGTATAGGGTTGACCAAGTTGGGGGTGGGGGTCCCAACATATATATAAGAGTTCGATTAATTTGGGGGTGGGGGTCCCCCCCCCAACCTCCCCCCAATTACAGGTATGATATATCAAAATTTAGATTCAAATTTTGTGTTCATAAATCGTAATTTCAAGAAATTTATCATTCGAAAAATTTTAAAACCATTAATTTGTTCGTAACCTTTCATAAATTTGGCCGAAAAGCTATGAGTCAGAAGGGTAGAAATTTTCCAAAAATACTTCCATGAAGCTTTTGAATTGAATTTACGTTAAGAAAGGAACAAACGCCTCAAAAAGTTTAGAAAGTTGACGTGAAAGTTTGAATCTATGAAGGAAAAAATGTGGATCTTCATTAAATATAAAGATATAATATTCAGGACTGCCAATTAAACATGAAATACTACGTAGATGATGAAAACTATTAAATTAAATATGAGACATGCTAAAAGCCGCGCTTGAGCTTGGTAATAAATAATAATGATTATTGAAGTTATGACTGGCGCGAAGCGACTTCCTAAAATGCACCAAAATGCACCTTTTCAATATGGAAACCACAAATTTTTCTTCCACATTTGTGGAAAGACCTCAAAAATTTTCCCACATTCCAGATTTTTTTCCCACATTATAGTGCAAATGTGGAAAATAGACAGCGGGAAGGAGTAGACTACATTTTTCCGACCAATCTTATTGAAGGTATAAAATTTCTGGCATTTTCGATGCCAGATCTGGCACTGTTTGCCATGATTTGGCACTTTTCGAATCTGGCACCAAATCTGGCATAAGGTTCTGATTTTTAGCATAATGTTCTGATTCTTGGCATAATTCTGGCATGATTTGAAAATAAAGTTCCTACTGGCCATAGTTTTTTTTTTAAGCATTTTACAAGCCATGGCTTGTTGGACTGACAAAATGGCTTGTAGAATTTTAGTCCAACAAGCCAAAATGGCTTGTCAAAATTTTTTGAGTCATGTGTTTGATCATATCGGATACAGAAAAGATGCATTTTGGTGCATTTTAGAAGGTCATAATCTCAAAATTTTCCGGCGCTTCACGCCGGTTATAACTTAAATAAGCATTATTATTTATTTCCTAGCTCAGGCGCTGCTTCTAACATGTCTACCTTCATTTATCATTTAATCTTTAATAGTTTTAATCATCTTAAACCTATTACCTCATGTTTTAATTGGTAATCTTCAATATTTCATCTTGATATTTAATGAAGATTCACATTTTCCCTTGACACATTTTTTGAGAAAGATCAATACGTCAAGTCTGTAAACTTTTCGAAGCAATTATTCCTTTCTTAACGCAAAATCAATCCAAAAGCTTCATAGAAGTAGTTTCCGGAAATTTCTTCTCTTCTTACTCATATCTTTTCGGCCAAGTTTATGAGAGTGTGTGAATAAATTGATGGTTTTAAAATTTTTCGAACATAAAATTCCAGAAATTACGACTTTTGAACAGAAAATCCGAAACTAATTCTTCAAATAAGTGGTTGGAAAATTGATTTTCCAGCATCGCAGAATGTCAATACCCAAAAAATTTTTCCGGGGTTTCAGGCAGGAAAGATTAATAGCTTTTTTGGGCTCTCACTTGTCATCATAGAAGACTTAACCGTCGATTTCTGATGTTATTCAAAGTCATTATGTTCTTGGATAGTTTGCTGGAAAATTTTTTCCACAATGCTTGTAGATTAGACTTCGATCAAACTCAAAAATTTCGAATGTTTCCTGAATTTTGATTAATTAACGGCTCTAAAATGTTATTGAATGAATGTTGAATGACATCTCTTTTTTGATCGATTGCTGTGATGCTCAATATATACATTTCTTTAAAAAATAACCTAGCATTGGAATTTATTCACGTATACTGATATTATAAAATTGGCTTATAAAAATTTGAAATGGCTTGTAAAATTTTAGGTCAACAAGCCACTTGGCTTGTGACTCGTAGGTCAAAAAAAAAACCCTGCTACTGGCTATACATAAGTCACTGTTTTTTCCCCTGTGCTTTTTCATCAAATAGGAAAGGGGTCAAAAATTTGTTTTTTCCTAGACGGTTTTTTGCTCAAAAATGCTCATAGACGCTTTATTCAAGTGTTTTTGATCTTTTTCAAACCTTCCGGTTTTTTAGAGCCGTTAATTGATTAAAATTGAGAGGAAAATTGAAATTTTCGAGTTTGAAGTCTAATTTACTAGGATTGTGCATAGTGACTTTGCATTAGATAATAAATTTACGGTTAGCTCCGCTATTATGATTGATGGCTAGTGAGATTTCAAAATGGATTTTTTCGTCAATTTTTTTCAAGAAGTGATTTTGAAATTTCTGTTCAAAGGTCATAATTTCTAGAATTTTATTATTTGAGAAATTCAAAACCAGTAGATTCGGGAAGTCTCATTTGACCAAAAAGATATAAAGTTAAGTAAGAAGAGTAGAAATTTCCGAAAACTACTGCAATGAATCTTTCGAATTGATTTTACGTAAGGAAAGAAATAATTGCTTCAATTAGCTCAGAGGCTTGACGTATTGATCTTTCTTAAAAACTGTGTCAAGGAAAAAATGTGAATCTTCTATCAATTTTGGGATTTTTATGTTTAGAAAGAGTTTTTGTCTCGTTATTTTTAGCATTGGAAATCTGACATTATTCTGGCATTATTTGAAATCGGTCTGGAATTTTTCTGGCAGTATTTTTTTAAAAATCTCGTATTTCCTAAAAATTTCATCTGGCAACACTGTATATATCATTGCGGAATGCGGACAGGTTTTTTTTGCACAGCATGGTTTTTGGCACAAAAAAATTTGGCATGGCACAAAAAATTTTATTCGTTTGTGCCAATTGGCACAAATTTTTTGACTGGTCGAAGACTGAGTTTCCTTGATTTCTAGTCATTTTAGGGGCTGAAAACGCAAAATTTTCTCGGCGCTGGGCGCGGAATCAATAAGTATAGTATTGGTTACTTTTATTTGTTTAGAACCTGAGAGAATTGTATTCGAATAGTATATTTGTATGATCGCAAAAAACTATAAGATTCTCAATGACTGAAAAATGAATAGAAATGATTTAACTTCCACTGTTCATTCAGTAGGGTGATTGGAAACCGAAATTTTCGGTGTTTTCGAACAGAAAAATTGACATTGTTTTCACAATTTCTCAACCAAAAAAATTTACGCGAAGCGACCATCGGCTTAGGTTTTTCAGGAGAAAGCAATTATGGACACCCATAGTTTAATTACATCCGTGTTGAGAAGAAATTTGCAGTCTAAAATAAAAAAGAAAAATATAAAATGCTTGAAAATTAAAAATTCTATAAAAATAGGCAAATTCTCGCAGCATCCGATTCTTTTCGAATCGTGTGAATTGCTTTCTCGATCAGTTTTTTTTATGGCACTGACGTGCTTAGATATAATAAAGTTGACGTGATTTTCATGAAAATTAGTGCGGGGAAAGTGTCTTTAGTTATATTTTTATCTAACTTGTGGCATAAAGGTTTTTAAAGGTTTTCAGTATGTTTTTAGGTTAAAAACTTTTTTTGTGCCATTGGCACAATTTTTTTTGGCCCTTTGTGCCAATTGGCGCAAATGTCCGTGCACAAAAAAAACGCTGACACCAAGCCCGTATATAGAGGGGGAAGGAGGGGGCACTGTTTTTTCCTCAATCGACCATTTTTGAGGATTTTTTTGAATTTGAGGCAAATTCTTTTATGCTTGAGCATTTTTGGCTAAATTATTATTTCGTCATTAAGTGCCGAAACAATAGTTTTGCCTTCCATCTTGTTCAGAATATCATGCTGATCATTTTCATCTACGCTGAATTAGCAGAAACGATTCCCGAAGGAGTGGGGTGCTGCTGAAGATTGACCAATTTCAAGACAAAAAGAATCATTACTTTGTAATAAAATTAACATAAATGAACAACAATGAGCCTGAGCCTAAGAACTAAGTAGTGTAAGCTAATGTTAGTGTAAAGATGACCATCTGCCCTAAAGCAACGCCGACTACGGTGTATTGCCTGTCATTTACCTATATTCAATTCTTTGACATAGGCTTAGGGCGGAGTGAAGCGGAGTCAGGTAGGCGGGCGCGTAGGGCCCATCCCGTCAGGGACATCTTCAAAATGATTCTTACAGGTGCGCACGGAGTGAACAAGGATGGGTGTTTTTTCTGCTTTTACTGCTTTACACATCCAAGTTTAAACTTTGATATTTACAATGCCATTTGGGGGGGGGGGGGGGGGGAGCTGATTGACCGAGGTGGGTAAAGTTGCGCGTGTTCCTTTGACCTTGAAAAACCATTAGCGCTACAATTTGCCTTTTTTTGACTACTAAAAAACTTGCATAATTTTGGCTGGACTTGCTTTCCGCTGATTTTTTTAATCTGAATTGATCATTGCAGGTGATAAGCTGTCGGAAAATATTCATTTTTGTCGAAATTTGGACTTCGTCGCTGAAAAATATTCCGCGCAAATTTTTTGATGGTTCCGCAGATGCATTTTATGCGTTATAAAGTTGAAAATTGTTGAAATTTTCCGGCGCTTCATGCCGGATTTTAATTATTCAATAATTTTCCTTTATTTCCAGTTCGCGGTTAGAATATGCCATTCTAGTTATGCTTATTGCTTTTAATTACCAAGATGTAATGGATAAATATTTGATCCTGTGTCGTTTTTTTGAGAATTCGACGAAAGCCAAGATATTTTTCGGTCATTTTCCCAAAATCTTTTTGCAGTCTTCAAAAAGATTTTGAAATTTGCGTGATAAAAACATTGTGAGTCCAAGTAAGAATTCTTGCTGGTTGAAGAATCGAAATTTTCGGTTGCTTTCCTAGCTTTTGGATTGCAGTCTACCCGACTGAAAATTCATTGACTTCCCTGAAAAATTAAATCTTTTGTCTAGGCAATAAAAGTTAAAAAGGTTCATTTCGCAGCGTCCTAGAATATGAAAATCTCAGAAACATTTTCGGCCCTGGGCGTCGAACAAGTTACTCATACCAATCTTTTCATTTTCTCTTAAAAACTCGGAAAATTTTGGTTTTAAAAGCCTAAAACCAATGCGAATCGAATGAAATAGGAGAAAACTATAGCTTTTGGTGGGTTTTTCCGATAAAATTACGCTAATTTTTTCTGATTTTAGAGTGAACAACCAAGAATTTATCTGTGCAATCAAGATTTTTCCCAAAGCTGCATATTGAAACCTGTGCTTTGCGTAAAAAAATCCCGTGGACAAGTTCATACATTTATGCCTGATTGTCAGCTGTTCAGAATCAGTTTGTTATCTTTTCATCAAAGTTTACTGTTTGATTTACTTGTTATTTCAATATTAGTGGTTGTTTTATGTCGTCAAAGAAATATAAGAAATAAAGGTTATGTCGGTAAATTATTATCTTGTTTGGCTCATGTAAACTCACTTGAATATTTATTTGTAAGCAGGTCATAGCTCGAAACTTTTTGCCAAAAAAATTCAGTTTTTTGGTGGAATAAGATGCAAGCTAATGAGAAAAGTTCAGAAAACACATCATAAATGATTTTGAACGAATTTTAAGTAAAGAAACTAAAAAAATTGATTTTTCCTCATGAGGAACAAATTTCTGGGCTCTTTCCTCAAATGAGGCAAAACGTTTTTGACAAAAGAAAAACACTGGAATGGGGAATTCCCCTCTAAACTTTTTCACACTTAAAATTTTCAGCAATATCATTGTACTTATACATCACGATTCCCACATTAAACTATTATGTTTACATAGTTTTCGTCAAATTTAGCCACTAATTCAAGCGTACTTAAACTAACTGAAAATGAGTCGTCTTTACTCTTTACTGCAAAAATGATTTTCTTTTTATTCAATAAATTATAAAATTTTTTTGGGAAATTCCCCCTTTTTTGCACAGTGCAACTTGAGGCCTGACTGCTCTTTTGGTTAGGTTATAGGGTTTTCTGTCTGGAGATGCATTTCTATGCATTCTAACATTGAAAAAAGTGAAAATTTTCTGGCGCTTTGCGCTGGATTTTAATTCATTTATTCTAAAATTAGAAAATATCATTCTAGCTAATGCTTATAGGTTATGATTGATTAAATGTTTGATTCTGTATTTTATATGAATTTGATGAAAACTAACATTTTTCTCGGTCATTTTCTCATAATATTTTTGGGATCTTCCTAAAATCTTTTGAAAATTGTGCAAAGTGCTTAAGACAGTAAACTTTATAACCTAATCTTAAGGGCCGTCAGGCTCCAGGTTGCACTGTGCAACTTGGCAGAAAGAATTTGGTTACAGAGCCCACAACTTGGTTAATGTGCGCAAAAATAAAAAAACAAGCCACACATTCGATTCACTGAAAATTGTTTTTTCCAATGACACAATCTGGAGGACAAACTAATGCACAGAGTTCAGCAGCAGAAGTCCCCAAGGTCGAAAATTTAGGTAGGGGTAGAATCGTAAATTTTAAGGGTAGTACTTGAAATATGTCGTGACCTTTTTTTTTGCTCCCAGTTTTTCTGCAGAGGGAGGTGCTGTAGTACTCTAACAACAAAACCATTCTCAACTTACGAGAATGAATAATGCCCCTACTTTACACTTTTTATGGCCCCATTTACTATTTCAACCCCCTTTTTCCAGCTCCCAATCATGCAACTTGAATATACTAATTATAAGCAAACAATGGTCACACTGTGAAGATTGTTGTGTCAACTGATTCCTGCACATTTTAAGAATCGTGCACAACATACATTTGGAAACATTAATTGAACCAGCATCTTCAGTAGTATGAGCTTATTCCATCAGGGATAAGGGTTGGAACAGTGCTTCCAATTGAAAGTGCTGATGCTGAATGTGGCTATACTATTATTAATCTCATTAGATTATGAAGCACGAGTTTGAAACCAGGTACCACTTCTGTTCCACATCAATGGACCTCGCATGTCTCAACTCATAGCTGGAAAGTATGCCAGAGCTTGGGTAACCATATGCGCACAGAAGACCTAACGCAGAAGCGGGGAAAAGGAAAGGAGAGCATGAAGACGAAGAATTTTAAGAACATAATGTTTTTCGGCAATTTTTTGATGAATCACATATACATAAGTCATCATTTGATCTCCCAATTATATATATATAATGATTTCCTACAAGTAGTATATATTAATGTGCTGAAAATGAAAATCTGAAAATTAAATCCTGAAAATCGCTATATGGCACAGACGTTGCATACTTTCCCATTATCATTTGCTCAGTGAATGTGTCAAAAAGACCCGTGAGTAATTCCTCTCAAGCACACATTGTGCAATTTTTCTCGAATTACTATACCCTACTGAGGAGAGGATGAGGTCTACCAAATTTTTTTGCGATAGTGAGCTGTTTTTATGGGAGTAGTAAATGAATTTCCAAATTTAAAAACGGGGTAATACCCCCCATCCCCCCATGGGGTGCTCTGTTCAGCAGCATACTTGTAATTTGGGGGGGGGGGGTTGCTATAGGAGCCCCCTCAGGAATTGTCGGCTATATGGCTAGCCATTGGGTGACCTCCTCAGGATTTTCCAACGCTATGGCTAGATGTTAATTTTTGAACAGAAAATGATCAAAAACATCAATTTTCTCAGTGCTTTGCGCCATGGATACATTGTTTGCAGTTTTTTAAAACAAAAATTACCATTTTTTGAACTTTTTCGGGACTTTTCTGGTGAAAAAATCGGAATTTGCCTCCAGAGACCCCTCCCTCCAAATTTTGGGAAATTACTGACCTGGCTCCCAAAAAAGTTGTCTGACCCCCCCAGACCTCTGGGCCGGTTACATGTATGTTCGGCAGTATTCATTCCAATTGGTGGATAACCACAACCATTAATGACCACACCATGAATGAATGAAAGTTTCCCCAAGGTCAGTATGGCAAAAAATAATACTTGGCAGCAGGCTTTTTTTTGCCGGAGGCAAAGGAAAATTTTTTGGGGCAAACGAAATTGGAGTAGTCATTTGTACATGTACAAACGGCTCTTTACCATTTAGTGAAGAAAATTTTGGGGATAAGGTACAGAAAATATGAATTTTGGTGCATTTTAAAAGTACATAATCTCAAAATTTTAGCGCCGGTTATAACTTTAATAATCATTATTATGTATTACCTAGCTCAGATGCAACTTTCAGAATGTCTACCTTCACCTATCATATAGTTTTCATCATCTCAAACGTATTATCTCATTTTTAAAATGGTAATCTTCAATATTTTCTCTTGATATTTGATGAAGATTGGTAGTTTTTCCTTGAAACATTTTTTGAGGATGATCAATACATCAAGTCTCTAAACTTTTCAAAGTGATTATTCCTTTCTTAGCATGAGATCAGTTCGAAAGCTTCATGGAAGTAACCTTCAGATATTTCTACTCTTCCACTCATATCTTTTCGGCCAAGGTCATGAGAGTTATTGAATAAATTACTGTTTTCAAAATTTTTAAGATGATAAAAATCTGAAATTTATGACTTTTGAACACTAAATTCGAATCTAATTCTTGAAATAAATGTTTGGAAAATTAATTTTCCAGCATCGGGGAATGTTAACACACAAAAAATTTTTCCGGCGCTTGGCACCGGAAAGATTGACGTCTTTTTGAGCTTTCATTTCTCATCATAGAGGACTTAACCATCGATTTATCATCTAATGCAAACTCATTAAGCTATTGGATAGTTTTCTACAAAATTTGTTCCATAATGCTTGTAAATTAGAATTGAAACTCGAAAATTTCAATTTTTTTCTAAATTTTAATGAATTAAGGGCATTTTTTGAGTTATAAATAAAATTTGAAAATTACACTGATTTGGTTATTAGTCTTTGGCCATGACATAGAGGAACACATGTTACTTATTTTACATATTTTTGCTATGTACAAATTGTACAAATGAAATATGGGCTACATGTACAAATGGGTCATGTACAAAAAAACCCTGCTTGGCAGTGTTTTTTTGCATGAGCTCTTTTGCATGGTGCAAAAAAATCACCAAAAAAGTTTGCACACCAAAAGAATTCCGAAATTTGGACCTACTAAAATGCACCAAAATGCATCTTTTCCATATGAAAACACCAAATTTTTTTCCACAATTGAAAAATATTTTTTTGCACAGTGCAAAAAACCTGAAAAAAAGTTTTGCACAAGCGGAAACAGTTTTGCACAGTGCAAAAAAACACTGATACTGGGCTATGTGGATTGTCTATATTTGAAAGAACTGTAGTTGAAGCTGTTGTTAAAAATGCAACTTGATTCAAAATTTTTTTTCACTAGTTCAGTTTTGTGGCATGTCATCATGTCACCCCTCATGTTTGAGCCACTGGCAAGAGGTCCGACCAGAGGGGGTTGAGCATAAACCCAAAAGTTTGGGATGGGGGTATCAACATTTCCAGAATTTAGAGGGAGGGTAGATCAGAAAACCTTGAAAAAGTCGATAATTTTTCAAAAAAAGGCCAAAAATAACACTTATTTTCTCATTTTTCTCAATTTTTTCTAGTTTGGTAGGTGGGTTCGGTATAGGGTTGACCGATTTGGGGGTAGGGGTTCCAACATTTGGGTAAAGAATTTGACCGAGTTGGAATTGAGGGTCCTCCTCCAACCTCTCCCAATTATACGTATCTGGTCAGTGTCTAGGGAGGGAAAACCTCGAACTCTTTGTGTGGAGCTACTCATTTCCCCAAAAATATTGAGAGTCCCCAAAATGTTGAATAAAGCCAAAGGTTTCCAAAAAAGTTTTTTCTCCTTTTTTTAACCATAAAATATTAAAGTTCAAGAGGATTTCAAATTTATTGAATGAGCTGTTTTTACTTATTAGACAGCGAATTTGTGAGATTTGGCATCAATCGAATTTATAGCAGCTAGCAGCAGTAGCAGTATGGAACCACATGTGTATGCCAATTTGCAATCGACAAAATTCACCATGGAAAGGAAAATTAGGGCTTATGTTCAAATTATGCCTCATTCCTAGATAAATCACTATATCATATTTGTGAGAATGTTGAAAACAATAACCCTGGGGTTTGTATGCCTGACAATGTCGAACTAATGAATAATAGTACATTGAAATTTTCCTTCACTACAGAAAAGGATCCCCATGAAGCAGTCCTTAAAAAATTAATATTTTGAACATCAAATTGACACTTGAAAAACCATTTGAACCCGAATTTATAAGAATATTGTGACTTGGAGATATTGCTGGGCGAATGATTCCAAAAGTCATTAGCCATGAAAAAGTTGAAAATTAGCTAGTGGAGAAATTCCCAGGACTTAATATTGCTACAGATAATAATTCAAAATTTTCCACTATGCCGAAATGTAAATTAATTGAATGCAACATCAGAATGATCAAAATTGTTGTACCAGCTGATTATACTATTCCTAGCTACATCTGATGCCAAACCACTAGCATGATTAGGCCCATAAAATGGAAACTAATAGTACCATAGTATAGCTTTACATTGCAACTGATGTATAAGAAGGACATCTTGAAAAGGACTGTAATGTAGTGGAGGAAAGCTTACCACATCTATTACCAAACTTTAACAGCCACTCAAACATGGTCAGTAGTAGACAAATAAACAAAATTGACATGGATGAAAATGAAAATGATCATGGAATTTTACATTTAGCAGGAATTAGCATAATGGATAACAGGGCTGTGCACTAGTAGGAGGTGGGGGGGGGGGGGCGCTGCCCCCCCCCCATTGAGGCAGCATGCACACAGTGTACCACATAAAATTAACATTTTTTGGGGCTATTCAGTAAAAAAATGTAGTCCGCCCCCCATGAAAAAATCCTGCGCACAGTACCGATGGATAATGAAATCAGCCAAATTGATATTACAATTCCTTATACAGTTACCAATGAAAACATACCACCTGAAAACGGAAATTTGCCAATGTTGTCATCAGCCAAGTCATCTTACCATTTTGTCCCCTTTTATATGAAGAAGACAACATTCTCGAATCATTATCATTGCCTATTTATGGCTGGTGGTTTGTCTTTTAACACGATAGAACATTATCTATTTTACCACTTAGCAGCAAAACTTGGAGTAACAGACAAGATGAATGATATATGAGTCACTAAAATGCCCATCACAGCTAAAAAATTGGCCATAGTTTAAAATGGAATGACACATTTAATAGTCCTTAGCATGATTTTGCTGCCGGAAAGTTATTGGAAGCAAATTGATACAAATACAAACAAAACAATGCCCAATAATCGACACTTTTCCATTCTCCACCCAAAGAATTAGTCGAAACCAGCCCTTATGATTGATATTGGGGAATTGGATTATCACAGGAACTTAAGAACATTACCAATAGGAGCAAATGGGCCATTGGGAAATTGTTGACAAAACTGCACAATGATATGATAAAGGAAGAAAAATAAGCCAGTGATATGAAAAGTGATATGAAAAAGATGAAAATTACAATGTTGAAATGCAGTGTAAATGCAGCGCTGATAACTTGTCATCTTGAAAATAAGGAAAGTAAGTGTCATACTAATTAATTTGGCAATGCATCATTCTTTTGAGCCTAGTACTTAAATACCCCTGTGGGGGCTGCCATATTTATGATCTTAAATGACTAAGGCATTACAGGTGGCCACACTTAACTGTGCAAGGCTGACTAGAAATGACTTAAAAATTAATCAAATTTATAAACAAAGTAAAAATTGTGATATTTCAGCAATATAGGAAACACATTATAGGAATCGTAAAGATTCCTTGATGTTTAGAAGTACTTTTGGTACAAGTTTTGGAACTAAATGGTCTTTTTCACCTTTGGAACATCCTGCAGGAATAGCTTTGTTAGTGAATCTTTCTTCCAGACTGAAAATTTAGAGCAAAATTTTTGAAATTAAGTGTCCAGCTTTTGCTTTTATCTGCAAAGTTGAGAAAAAAGTTTTCTATATATTGGTACTTTATGCTCCTGCAAGTGAAACCCAAAATAACCCTTTTATGAAAAACTCTACCAGGACGTTTTGACTGATTTTCGACATCATGATGAAATTTTAGTACTAGGTGATTTTAATTCTGTTGAAAATAGTGATCTGGATCAAAATTATTTGACAAATTCTAGACAAGAAGAAACTGGTGTAGATATTTTTGGTTTGATTAAGAATAAACTAAATCATTTGGATGTTTTTAGATTTCATAACCCAAAGTTAAAGTTGTTCACCCATGTTTCACATGCTCATAAAACTGGTTCTTGAATAGGTAAAATTTATTCAAGTTGACTACTTGCTGATTCTTACAAGGCACACAGTATAATTGATTCTGCAATTAGTGATCATAAATAATTGTTATCAAATTTAACACCAAATTTCTTGATGTCAAAATTGGTCCATCCTTTTGGAAAATGGATGGAAACAAAGGATCAAAAGTTTAAAGAGTCGATCAAAATTACTTTTTGAAGCTTTCGAATAGGGTGAATGGTGAGTCTGCCGAAAATTCACTGGATAAATTGGAAAATTTTAAAGTTGATTTCAAATGGGAATTTGCCTGCAATAAAAGACTACAACAAAAAAATTGTTGTCAAAAGAAAATTAAACTTGAGAGCAGGGTAAATATGCTCCAAGGCAGAGTAATGGAAATCCAGGAAATCTTGAATTTTTGAAATCTTCGAAAGAAAATAAAAATAAACTTTAAATTTTAGGTAAATCTGACATTAAAGCCAAATTAAAGAAAATGCATTACCAAGATCTGATAGAGTCTCTTTTGCAACAGCAAAAATGTTGCAAAAGAGATCTGGTGAAAATAGAATAATATTTAGCATTGAAAAGCAAGATGGTACTCTTTTGGAAGATCAGTTAGAAGTCTTGAGCGAATTCAATAATCAGTATTGTGCACTTTTTACATCAACAATTGAGGATAAAAATGAGAAAAGTTCTTTTTTTGATGTCAAGCCTTCTAGTACAGTAGACAGAAGTGATAATCAAGATTTTGAAAAAGACATCTCTGAAACTGAAGGGAAACTTGCTCTAAAATCTTTTAAAAAGGGAAAGTCTCTAGGTTGGAATCCTCTCCCTATAGAATTTTCCTTAGAATTTTTGGATCAACTAGTTTCTGTTTTAAAAAGTGTTTACATGACCATTTTTAAAGAAGGTAAACTTTGTGAGTCCATGTATCACAGTATCATCTCTCAAATTTTTAAAGGAAAAAATAGTGACAAAACTGAGAGAAGCAATTGGAGACCAATTTCAATGTTAAATGTTGACTATAAAATTTTGGCAAAAATTCTAGTTAATCATCCTAAAAAAGTTATGCCTAAAATTTGGCTTCTGGGATAATTTTTAATTTTTTTCGAATTATGCCTAAAATTCGGCTTCTGAGATACTTTGTGATTCTATTAAAAGTTATAATTTAGTTAATGGAATAAAAATTTTAAGCCAATCGTCAAACTATGCAATTATGCTGATGACACTAATTTCTTTGTTGGAGATTTTCAATCTGTACAAAGAATCATTCTAATATATGGAATGTTCCAAAAGATTAGTGGTGCAACTCAAAAAAAGCAAAGCCAAAATTTTACTTCTTGGAAGTGCTGTAAATATTTAGGTTCCCGATATTTATAATGGATTTATTGTAGAAAAGATTAAAATTTATGGAATCTAATTCGATAAACTAGGCACTAGTAGTCTAGAAAACCTTAACTGTATTTCTCACAAATTTGAGAAGATTAAAACAAAAACCGTTAGTTTCAACATTTGCTATTATGGACGAGCAAAAATAATTGATACATATTATCTCTCCAAGTTATAGTATGCATCCATTTTCGGTAAGGTCTCACCAGGTTTTGTAAAAAACATTGAATGATCTTCTGCAAGTTTCCTTTGGGCAACATCTAGTCAAAGGAGTTTTGTTGCAATTAAATGTTAAAACTACCAGTAGAATTGGGAGGCATAAATCTTACTGATTTTGCTGCAACAATTGAAGCCATGAGTTTGATGCTTTTACTCATACATGTAACTAAGCCCCGAGGTCTGGGGGCGGAGGTTGGACGACTTTTTTTGGACTGGGGGTCAGTAATTTCCAAAATTTTGGGTGAGGGGTCTCAAGGAAAAAAATCGATTTTTTTCACGATAAAAGTCAGAAAAACAGTTTTAAAAATAGTAATTTTTTTTAAAAAGACCGAAAAAATGTATTTATTGCGCAAAGCGTCCAGAAAATTCACATATTTGACCATTTTTTGTTCAAAAATTGACATTTTTCATCAAAAAATTAACATTTTTCGGTATTCTCCGACCTAATGTATGAGGGTTCCTAAGGCTACTATATGGCTAGCCATAGGGTTGGAAAATCCGGGCAGTCACCCAAGGGCTAGCCATATGGTTGACAATTTCTGGGGGTGGGAGTTCCCATAGCACTCCCCCCAATTACATGTACGCTTTTACTTAGATACGGAAGGTTGAAAATGAGAGACATGCAAATTTTTGAATACTTCAATGAAAAAGTTAGGAATGCTTCAATAAGGTGACTGACCACACCAAATGTTCCAGAATTGTACAAAACAAATAGATCAGTAGAAATTAAAAGTGGTCTCCAGTACACAGATAAAAATGAAATTATCTTGACTAATCAAGTGATCAGTTTGAATAAAGTAACCACAAAACTGTTGTATTTTTATATTAGAAAAGGAAATCTGACCACTAATAGGTGAATGTCGTATTGGGTAATAGATTTAAATGAAAAATTATTGGATATAAATAAACTTTTAAGACTATCAAAGTGCAAATTTTTGAACGGTGGTACAAGAAATCTTCATTTTGCAATTGTACACTGGTTACTTCTGACTAGATCCAAAATTAATCATATGAATAACTACCAAGATCCAAACTGTAAATTTTGTATATCACAAAATGAATCCTGTAGAGAAGATATTTTGCACACAATAGTCTTATCTCCAAGACTGACAGATTTTCGGATAAAGATTGCACAAATGTTGAGAAAAGTTTATAAAAATTCCAATGTAAATATGCTCAATTTTGTCTTTGGTTTGAAACTAGATTCTTGTAGTAAGGAACAACTGACATTGTATACGGCTGACGAGACAACAGTATGGAAAGAATGACAGTTTGGTAGATATTTGGGAATTGTTTAGGAAAAATATGCAAAAAACTGTGCTTAGACGTTCTGAAATCATGGACCAAAAAGCTTTTGAGAATTACTTTTTGAAGCATAAGATTGTTAGAATTAATAGGCTTAAACCTGTGATTAATTTTTGAATTAAAAACCTTATTTTCCCTACTGTATATTTTTCAGTTCATATATAAAATGTTTTTTTATTTTTCGTTCGTTAATATTATTTAAAAATCAGGTCGTGCTTATTTAATTGCATATTTTCGTTTCCGGCGTTAATTATTTTTTAGGGTTGTCCTAAAGTTGATTTTTGTGAATGCTTTATTCTGCTCTTTCAGGATAGAATGTCAGAAAAAAATGAATTCCCAAATTTTTTCAGTTTGGGGGCTCCCGAAGGTTAGGTAATAGGTCTGATCGAGTTAGGATGAAGGCTCCCCCAAATTACAGGTACATATGATAGCCTTTGATACTATAATTATACATCTGCTACATTATATTTCATTTTACTTTAAAATATATATAACTCAACAGTTTATTTTGAGATTTATGCAGCGAAAATTAGAACATAAATGTCGATTTGCTTGCATATCAGTCTTTGCTCTCGAATATGCAGATAACAACCTCGTCAGTTGAAATTAATCCAATCGAGCTATAATATCTCCTGTTTAGCTGACAAGTCACTAGACTGCTTCTGGAATTTTCTTAAAGAATGGACGAAATCAACCGGTATAAAATCAAGTACAATTTGCTGATGGAACGCATGATAGCGATGGAAAAGGTTGATTACTGTTTTTTTCCTTATGTATAACATGGAAATAGTTTTCTCCATTCAATAGATGAATGAAAAACTCCAGCACAGGATTTACCATATTAGAAAACAATTGCGTTACATGCGGAGCTTAAAACGGTACGCACTTTGTTATATTGTTTGGGCTGTAACAGCACTTTCCATTATCTACGCAATTCAGGATTATTATTCAACGACTTTTAGTCTACAATGATCGTTTTATGGAATTGAGCTTAGAAATTCCAGATATGGTAAGTTTTCCAGATTGATATGTTACTAGAATCAGGTGATTGCTGTTCCAGCAAGAATCTCTGACGATTCATACAGAAAGAAATCAGTTTGTTTTCTAAAAAAAATTTTCGCTTCTGATTAGAAATGTTAGGAACATTTTAAATAATGATTTTTGATGACTCAACCATGATATACACGTGAACACGATAAGTATAATGATTGTGTAACTAAACCTTGCTACTGAGCATGCTACTAGAAGACATGCTACTGAGCCTATACAGATTTTCAGAATTCCTCTACTTCTCTTTAAATATCGACTTCTTCTATGAATTTAACAATTTGTTTAAGATTTTATATACCGTCGGGTAAAGGTTTTATGCATTGTTAATTTTTGCGACCGAATATTTCGTAAAATTCTCGAGAAAATTACGTAAAATTTTTTCTAACATATATAGATGCATCCGAAAAATATGAATGGCAGCCTTTCTAACACGCATACGCAGCCAACAAATCAACTCGTAGGATTGTTTTTTTGACGGAAAAAGTATATTTCAGTCATGGTATTAATTTCTTGGTTAGAATCGTGCCATCTGCCACTGAGTTTGACTCAACAAAAAAGCTGTTGTCTGCAAGTCGATCTCTGGGAAAAAAACAGATCAAGTGACATTGGCATTTTATTGGCTTTGTTCAGTTTTTTTAGCACAGTGCTAAGAGATGAAACCGTATCCCCGTTACCCAGAACTTTTCAGGATCCCGATCTAGAAGAAGCATTCTCAATTACCCGGATCTGGAAGAACCCATCTCAACTACCTGGATCCGGATAATTCCAAATGCACTTTGGACATAACTGATACTCATCAAGTGGAAGTGTACTCTCTGACTATAAGTATATTTTGGCACTAAGGTAAACTAAAGTAACTAACATCGAAGTTTCAACCACGGTTTTTTGTGCACTGAGCCTACTTTTGGAGCTTGTGCAAAAATTTTTATGACGTTTTGTGCACATGACAGAAGTCGATTTTCATATCACACAGGTTTTCAATGCGGTTCATATGTTGTTATTTTAGCCGATTCTTTCACAACTTGAAATGTCTCACTTTATTGTTTAGTCTATGATTTTTGATATTTTAATCTATGATCTTCATCTTGGTATTTGACCAAAATCAAAATTTGAAGAATCTAAATTTTTGGTTGCTAGTTTGATTTTTGGGTTGCACTTGCATGCTGTCAATATGGAACTTCTTTATCATTCTTGCTGTTTGGACTGAATTTATTAATCATCATTCGCTCTGAGCTGATTTTCTCACTGGTTAGCTGAATGAAAGCATCATGTCATTGCTCAAGTAAGAACATCATTCTGGACCAAAAATCAAACATTAGCCATGGACTAAGTCTTGAAGACATTCATTTATCAGCATCCTAGAGTATAAAACTCCAAAAAATTTTCCGGCGCTCCGCGCCTGAATCAAGGATAAATTAAATGCAGTCCATAGTTTTTTACCTTGACTGATCACAAAGATGTTGCCAGTAGAATTTCTAGGCGACTTAGGATTTTTTGCTTCAGTTTTTGGTTCCAGTGAAATCGGTTATTTTAAAGCTGCAGGCGTTAGAATGGTTTCCAGTCTCACAACCTCTCCTCACTCAGATGTCAGCAACAGTGATTCAGCACACATAAATTCATGTTATGAAAGTGCAGATTACTCACAGTAAAGATTAGACTTGAAGGAGGAAAAAGTTTTTGTTCTATCACCATTGAAGATTTCATTATGCAGATTGCTACAGTAATTTGCATTCCTAAACTTGTGTAACACAACAGATATTAGGCATCTGATGAACACTTGAACAGAATCATTGGAGGACATATGAATTAAAATGCCTGCATAATCACAGCAGCTGTATAATAGATTATTTCTACCCGGATCCAGATCCGTATGTAGTGGACCTGATTACCCGGATCCAGATCCAGATCTATGAAACTCATTTCCAATTACCCGGATCCGGAACCGGATGGAGGCAAGTTGGTTACCCAGATCCGGATCTGAAAAATTGAGAATGTTGGATCCGTTTCATCTCTAACGGTGCTAATGAAACCAGATCAGTGCTAATGGAATTTTTTGACATTAGCTCCTGTGCTAATGACTGAAAGGGAGAAATTTTTGAAAAAATTTCGAGAAGAAAGTTAAGGAAATCATAAAACTGTGGTGAAAAGTATAAAATCACTATTTTCACGAATAACAACTTCGCCAATATTCTCATTCTGTTTGTCACTTTCGCATTGTGAATGACTGTGGCTCGAATCTGAATTCGCCTTGACTCTTGCCTCTTGGACACTACTTAGGTACTTTGAAAACAGCTGTTTTGACATATGCTGAAGTTTGGGAAAATCAGTAAAAGTGAGTAGCAAATATAATTATACGTTTTCTCGAAAAATCAATCGAGAAACTTCATTGAAGTTGATGTCATACCTGTAATTAAGGGTTGGGGGAGGGACCCCCCAATTTGGCCAACCCCATACCTGGGTGATGCAAATTTTGTTGTAGCTACCTGAGCCAAATTTATTAGGTTGGTTGTCATTTTTCAAGAAGGTTGTTTAAATATTTTTCACGAATGCTATTTCACTCTAAAATGCCTAATGATCTTTTACATGCACGCTTTGGAGCTTGTTTCGCATTCTATTCTCTCATTGGTCAGTAACTAGTATAAATTAAGGGTGAAAGTAAAGATTTTGAATTTTAAATCAGATAGCACTGAATACAGCAAAATTCACAACAATCTAAAGCGCAATAATCTGGATTTCCTACAACCTCGACAACAGACATGTCTACTGTCAGCATTACTTTGTTCTCAGCGCGCAGCACTAGAAAAATTTTCGGACCTGAATCCTAGATAATGAATTTCATTTGCTCATAATAATTCAAGTGCAAACAAAATATTAACGATAAGTGACAAAATCTGATAAGGCATTTTACATAATGAAAACAATTAGAAGTTGAACAAAAACGAAAGTAAAGCATGCTCAAGTCTGTACCTGCGCTGGAGAATAGCAGATGATACCCGGAGCCAGTGTTTTTTTCTGCACAGTGCAGAGTTTTTAGGCTTCGTGCAGAATATTTTTTGGTGATTTCTGCACTGGTGCATAATTTTTTGAGTCATGTAATCACATATATTCTTCTATAATGTGCCAGTCATTGATTATGAACTTTTAAAATCAATTATTTTTCTTGTTTTATGACTTTAAAATGTCTAGTCAAAAAACTATAAATTCATTCAAATTTAACATTGAACTACACATTTAATTTGTTTTTTTCATATATTCACTATTATTGTGTTGTAACAGGCGTTGTTTTTCTCCACATTGTGCTTTTTGGTGAAAAACTTCAGAAAAGGGGAAAAAATTTTGGGCTCTTTCTCCATTTGGGGAAGAAAATTTTGGGGTTGGGATACAGAAAAGATGCATTTTAGTGCATTTTAGATGGTCATAATCTCAAAATTTTCTGGCCCTTGGTGCCGGTTATAACTTTAATGATCATCATTATTTATTATCTAGCTCAGGCGCGGCTTTCGGAATGTCTACCTGCACTTATCACTTGATCTATAATAGTTTTCATTAGAGATGTATCCGGTCCCAAATTTTACAAAAATCGGATCTGGTTCCAAAATTTTAGGAATATCAGGTCCGGGTCCAAAATTTTAAGAATATTGGGTCCAGTTCTGGGTACAAAATTATGAGAATATGGGGTTCGGGTCCCTCAAAATAGCCCCGTAATTTCGGGTCTCATTTCGGGTCCGGGTCCATTATATTTTCCCCATGCTATTCCGTGTGACATTATTCAAAAACAATTTCTGAGAGATTTGACCTACTGTTTCATTAACCATTGTTTCATTGAAATTAATCATGTATGAAAACATATTTTGAGCGGCTTTATATGATGAATATTGTGACAGCATAATATTCGGCAGAAAAACAAAATTCGCATACTTGCAGCACTCCAAAAGTTGGGAGTCCTACATTTTTTGGCCTTCTTCAGTCTCTATGCCTGTTTGGAAATATAAATCTTCAAACGTTCATTATATGCAATAGGTATGAAAGAAATTTTCTGACATCTGGCTCTCTTAAGTGTCAAAAATTAAGTCGAAATAACGTGAACGAGTCATTTGAAGCTTTTTTCGGCACCCTCCTATAAGATGCCATGAATTTTTTCCTCTATTTCTGTAGCCACTAGTGCCCAAGACATTGTGTTAAAACTTATATCAGGTTTGTGTACCCTTTTGGGAGCTGTAGATGTCTGCACATCTTGAAAAAAAATACGAAAATGCTGTTTTCTTCTGCTAAATATGCCATCAACAGGATGCAGGAAAGATTAAAAACGTTCATTGGGATAAGTCTTGCGTTTTAATGTAAAGAAATGTCAGAATAGCTCGATTTCTCAAATTTAATAAAAAAGTTTAAATTTTTTGACTTTTCATTTGAAGCATGTCGTTCAGCAAATATCAAAGCTAGATGAATCAGAATTTATCTATCTTTGGAGCCATTTTTTCTTATTTATTAATCGGTGATGGCAAATCCTGTTTTCTCGGAACTTTATCCATTGAGAATTCATTCAGGTTAAAGAATATATTTGAGTGACAGTGCAATGTGTACCAATCCCAACAACTCAAAAAACAGCACTCAAATCGTGTCGAAATTTTAGCGTAATATATCGGACATTCCTCCCTACAAAAAAGATGAAAACATTCTGCAGCATCCTAAGGGAAGGTATCCGGAAAGAGGTCCAAATGAGTTTTTTCGGCTTTTTCGCCGCCTAATTTTGGACACTTTTAAAAGTGTAAAACGTGAAAAGTTCATTAGAAAAAAATTTTCAAATGCAATATATAAAACCACACAATATACTCTATTTTCGGGCATGACTCATTTTCAACTTATCACATTCATATTCGAACTTCTTACAACTGCATCTTAAAATAGATGTGAGAGAAACAACATCATAATGAAATCGTATGGTTTGGTTGAGACACAATAAACCGATTCAAGTCACTTATTTCTCGTGAAATATTAGTGAGTAACAGTGTTTTTTTTGCCGGAGGCAAATGAAAATTTTTGGGGGGCAAACGAAATTCAGGTAGTCATTTGTACATGTACAAATGGATCTTTTCCATTCAGGAAAGAAAATTTTGGGGATAAGGTACAGAAAATATGCATTTTGGTGCATTTTAGAAGTTCCTAATCTCAAAAATCTTTAGTATGTTTTAACTAGCCCAGACACAGCTTTCAGTATGCTTACCTTCACTTACCATTTAATGTATAATAGTTTTCATCATCTCAAACATATTATTTCATGTTTTAAGTGATAATCTTAAATATTTTATCATGGTTTTTAATGAAGATAAACATTTTTTGAGAAAGATCAATACATCTAAACTCTAAACTTTTTGAAGTGATTATTCCTTTCTTAACTAATATATTCAGAAGCTTCATGGAAGTAGTTTTCTGAAATTTCTACTCTTCCACTAATATCTTTTCGGCCAAGTTCATGAGAGTTAACGAATAAATTACTGGTTTTAAAATTTTTGAAAAAATAAAATTCTAAAAATTACGACTTCTGAACACAAAATTCGAATCTAGTTATTGAAATAAATGTTTGGAAAATTGATTTTCCAACGTCAAAAGATGTCAATACGCAACAAAGTTTTTTTGGCGCTGCGCGCCGGAAAGATCAACATCTTTTTCGGACCTTCACTTGTCATCCTAGAGGACTTGACTATCGATTTATCATCTAATGTAAATTCTATTGGATAGTTTTCTAGAAACTTTGTTCCACTATGCTTGTAAATTAGACTTGAAACTCGAAAATTTCAATTTTTTGCTCAGTTTTAATGAATTTTTTTTCGTAGTTATAAATAAAATTTGAAAAGTACATAAATTTGGTTATTAGTCTTTGACCATGACGTGTAGGGACGCTGGTTACTCATTTATACCTATTTTTGCTATGTACAAATTGTACAAATGAAATATTGGCTGTCGTTTGTACATGTGCAAATGATTCATGTACCAAAAAACCCTGGCGAGTAAGCATTTCTATAATTTAATTTTTGATCCTTAGATTAATATTATAAATAAAAATCAAGATTGAAAAGATGACGACTACAAGGAAAACGCCCGAAAAAGAATTTCTGAAATATAACTTGGGTGCTGTAGATTTTAAATCTAAGTCACTCTCAAGATGATCTAAACATGAGTGTTGATTTGTTAATTTTCATATTTCTTTAGTTAACTGATATGTCATCACATTCTTTAACATGGGTGTTTGCTTTCAGCTGAATGACTATTTTATACATCAAACCGGAATCAGAATTGTGACAATTTCATTGGGTCTGGGTCCAGGTCCAAAATTTTAAGGATATCGGGTCCGGGTCCAACAAAATGGTGGGGTAATTTCGGGTCCGTGTACCCGATACATCTCTAGTTTTCATCATCTCAAACGTATTGTCTCATGTTTTAATTGGTAATCTTCAATATTTTATCTTGATATTTATTATTTAATGAAGATTCACATTTGTTTCCTGACACATTTTTTGAGAAAGGTCAATACGTCAAGTCTCAAAACTTTCCGAAACGATTATTCCTTTCTTAAGATAAAATCAATTCAAAAGCTTCATGGAAGTAATTTTCGGAAATCTCTAGTCTGCTCATATCTTTTCAGCCAAATTCATGGAAGTTTACGAATAAATTACTGGTTCTAAAATTTTTCAAATAATAAAATTTTAGAAATTAAGACTTTTGAACACGAAATTCAAATCTAATTCTTGAAATAAATGTTCAGCGTCGCAGAATGTCAATAACCAAAAAAATTTTAACATTACCATCTTTTTTGGGTTTTCACTTTTCATCATAGAGGACTTAACCATCGATTTCTCATGTAATTAAAAGTCATTATGCTCTTGCAATGTATGCTGGAAAATTTGTTCTACAATGCTTGTAAATTAAACTTTGATCAAACTCGAAAATTTCAAGTTTTTCTTCAATTTTAATGAATTAACGACTCTAAAAACACCAGAAGGTTTAAAAAGCTCAAAAACAAATAAATAAAGCGTCTATGAGCATTTTTAAACGAAAAAACGACTTGGGGAAAGTGGAGAAAAAAATTTTGTCCACTTTCTCCACTTGGGAAAAGGCTCGTGGAAAAAACAGTGGTAACAGGAGAAATCTTGCAGTGCAGAAACCTTTTTTGGCTTTTCTGCATGGTGCAGAAAGGTGAGTGCAGAAAAAAGCCCACAACTGCTAAAGAACTTAAAATTCGTGTTGTTTAAATGGCTGAACATGAATTTTCCTCTTTTTAAAATCAAGATCATATGACTTCTTTGTAAATATTAGTAAAAAAGCAGCTTTAACCAATACTGAGACTATTACATTGTTTGCACTCTGCAGACGCATTTTCAAAGATTGCTTCGATGAACCAATCCAAGTAACTGTGAAATACAATCCGGCACGAAACGCTGAAAAGTTTCCTGGTGTTTTACTGGTTTCAGAACCTGGAAAAGTGTTCTCAGACCAGTATTGGCAGAAGCTGGCTGTGCTTTGTACAAAGATCTCAACAAAATTTTGTATGGTGTCAAAAATATTTGTCCCATACAAAAAAAAACGCTGAATAACCATTTGAATGATAATTTTTGTTAAGCGCCAAATAGTTTTGTAGAAATGCTGCCTCTGCAATTCTGAACTCGCAAAATTTCTTTATGCCACCAAAAACACATTTTGACCAAAAAAAAGTATTTACATATTTCTGATTCAGTTTCATCGTGTTTTCTCTCCAGAACAAGAACTTGGCATTAATCACTGATTGGTTGATGCCAGATGCCCCCAAGGTCGAAAATGTAGATAGGGGTAAAATCTTATATGGTAAAGCTACTTTTACCATGCCCAGCATGACTTTTTCTGCTCCCTATGTACATAAGGTCCCAGAGGTTTATATTATGGTGGCTCCATGAATAAAAACAGCGACACACAAAGTACAAGTCATATATTCATCAGTATCTTGGCCAATTTTACACTCAACTAGTAAATTAGTAGTTTCTTAAATTTGTTTGATGTGTTATGTTTACTTCTCTACTTAGGTCGGAAGATGTCAGCAATATAACTCAAGATACTATCAGCTTGTATCCAACTGACTACTGTGGGTCAGTCAAAGGAGCTTCCTATTAGCAATCAACTAAACACAGTGCAATAGTTCTTAAGCAGAAATAAACACAACCTTCAGTCACTAATTAGTAACTGGAAACTCTAACTCTTGCAATCCAAAAGCAATCAGGGTCTCCCCAGATGCTTCCAAAAGGTTTACACAAATACAGATAACTCACTACAACAGTATCCAGGTCGGCTGGAGACTCTCCTTGGTAATGGGTCCTGTGTAAACAGGTTCCCGCTTCTGCTCAATGCTCGAGTAAAGAATAATAAAATTGTTGTGCAGGTCTTTCCTTAAGAGGCGTAAGAAAAGATATATCTGGTTTGAACTGACCTGTTAGAACTGATCCCTTGGCTAAGCCTCGGTGATAGTGCAACAGTCTGGTTCCCCAGACCTACAACAACAAAGAGAACCTTAACTCTAAGTACGGGGCCTCACCAAGGACCTCCGCAGTCTCCTAGCTGAGACAAGGAATCCCCTCAGGGATAAACTTACTCGGGTATAACCCGTAAGGGGTTTCCCAAAGCTTACCTGGTGTAAAGTGGCGCCTGGGCCTCTGGCCCTCCGCCTTCGCCGATACGAATAATCTAAATAGAAAACGAATATATTAAACAATAATTCCGGCGGAATACTAAAAAGAATGTGGCTACACCACAGTCGAAAATATGCAAATAAAGTCGATATGCTGGGAAATAGTTTAATGGACGCCAGCAGTAATATACGAAAAATATTATAAAAAGAAACGATGATAGTGAATGAATGATTTCACTATATCTTTTTGGTCTTTCTTTGGCGCTCCATTTCTATCAAATGTCTGCGCCGCTGGTCGTCCATTTTGTCGATTTGCATGGCGATTTCCCCACGCGAATTGGCATCAACAGGGTGCCCAACAAAATAACAATAATAATAATATGAAAATATTATGTATATGTGTGCTGGGCTGTTGGCTTTCCAATTTACTAGGCCTAAAAGAACAATTATAAAAGCAGCGGATGTGACTCACCCACAACACTCTGAAAATTGCAGAATGATAAACATCCTTTTTCTTGGTCGAATTGTGACTTTGTCGATTCACCAATTTTGCATATATGTGGGATTACTACTACCATAAGTACATCCCCAACATCCCTCAGGCCTTGAAACTGACCAATGGGAGATGAAGAAGGAAACCCTGAGCAGGACTTTTACCTTTTACGGTGTGACCTACTACTGGATCCCAACTCCATAAAAAGATTATGATCAGACCCTGAAGGGTGTTTGGGTCATAATCCTCATGACCTGATCCCGAAGGGTGTACGAGTCATGACAACCTCCAACCTGAAGTCTTTTACAAGGTTACCCAGGTCTGTCCACTGAGATGCTGCGGCACAATTGATCACTAATCCAGCATCTGAGAAATCAACGACTCTGCACCGGCTTGACTTTCCCTGGCTCCTCCAGCGTGCCTTGAGACTCCTAGGTACCTTCCTCCACAATCGATCGTCTTGTCCCATTGAGTGATGTGGAGTGTCTTGATAGCAGCTTCCCTGCAGTAATTGGCTACTGTCGTCTGCTTCTCACCCATTCGGTTCCCCAATGTTTTTTGTACCAGAAATTAAAATACTAAATGGCAAAAGAGTATTCACAAAACTAGTACAGGCCAAAAATATTGAGATACGAGGCACAAAATGACAGAAAAATAAAATATACAAGGCACAGAAATAATGACAAGAAAAAGCTTTACGATGCAAAAAATGTTGAGAATCAAATATGAGGAAAAAACAATAATTGCATGAAAAATAAGTGAAAATTTGAACCAAAAAGTGGACTCAAGTGATGAGCTTGGCCAAGACGAGATTTTTGAGCAACAACACAACCAAAAGTTTAAATAATATTTTTGCATTTTTGTATTTTATAATGTTTTTGGATTTTTGTGATTTTATTATGTTTTTGTGTTTTTGTGTTTATTCAAATAAATGAAATTTGAATCAGGAACAGAGGATTTTCGACCAAAATTTTTGTGGCTAAAAATTATTGTTGTTGCCCGTGGCCTTGCTGCTGGCCTTGTTGGTGACCTCAGTGACCTCCGAATGCGCCACGAGGGTGTTGTCTTTGGGATATACCTCGGCCACCAACATGACTAGCTCTACCCCTGTTCAAATTGTTGAAATGAAACTGGCCTGGTTGGGCACCCCTTCCCCCTCCTCTATGAGCTCCTCTAGCACCCTGTGGATGCTGTATAGGCTGCTGTTGTTTCAGACTGTTTCCAGAGGCTTGCCCAGTGCCAGTACTGGGGCCAGTGGAGACCTGGTTGGTTACACCAACCATGGTTCCTTGACCACCAGCTTGACTGCTTGCGAGTCCAGGTGTGCGAAAGGTCTGTCCCCCATCATTCTAAACTTTGCTAAATTTAGCTGTAGTCAGAGGACTTGGGCTACCTGATCTTTTGACATCCATCTCCGCTGCTTGCTGACTGTAATTTTACATCACCAAGCGATAGACAGTCTTAAAAACATCTTAAGCAGTGGCACTCTGATTTTCCTGTAACAGCATGACGTTTGCGAACACTTTGGCTGAGACTGATCATTTACCAATCTGCTCAGCCGTAAGCGGCGCATAGTCAAGCAAAAGGAATATCATTAAACACAAATATCTGACTGCTGCAAATGCGATTTTCTGTGAGCCATTCAAGAACAATTTCACAAATGATCCTATCCCATAGTGGCTCTGGAATATTCTGCAAGTTGTATAAAAATCCTCCTTGGACATCAAACTGTGGCTGATACAGTTTGTATATAGTCCTCACCCCTCTATTGACCATTAGCCAAATCTCCGGATCTTCAAACTGCTCATCCCAGAAATAATTAGCCAATTGGGTGTAGCAAAAGAAATTGGACATTTGGCTCTACTTTTATCCTTGGTAACTTGCCAAAAATCAAACAATACATCCCGGAATAATTCCACCATCATTTCTGGTGTTTGGTGATTTGTGTCAATAGTAACCAGAGTTAAGGGCTTCATTTTTCCAGGTGTAAAGATTTGAACTTTTTGTCCTGCAACCTGTGGCTTGCTAGGAGCTCCCTGCATCTCAGGCTGATGCGGCCTGGAAGCAGGGGTGTCTGTAGCCTGCAACACAAATTGTCTGGACTGACTCGTAGCCATAGATGAAATATCTGTAGAGGCAGTCTGCAACATAGGAGTAGTTGAAGATACAGTGGTCATGGATACCGTTGCTGAGACTGGAGCAGAAGTTTTAGCAGGTTTTGGCTGCGTAACCTTTGCAGGCTGCGCAATTGCCTTTTCTACCTTCTTCCTCTCCTGACAGGCTTTTGTTTTTCGTTTCTTTTTCAGGTTAACAAAAATTTCTTTAACCCTTTTTCTTTCATATTTTTTATAGCCTCAGCAGTACAGTATCTGCGGGTAGTATGGCGAATATGTCCCTAGAGCAAAATTTTACAAACAACATATTTTCTGGTAGAGTTCATCATGCTGAATCTAATGAAACAAAAATAAACTTGCAGTCTCTAATATTTCGTGATTCATATTTTTGAATTTTTAGACAAAATGGCTCTAAATTTAATCAGGATTTATAACATTACAAAAGATGATGATGAGTAAATTTGAATCTTAGGTGTGTGAGAGGCTTAGGCTTAGGATCTACTACTTAGGCTTAGGCTTTTTTTTGTTTATATACATGTTTTTGTGAATAAAACCTTGACAATTTTTGAGTTGTTTTGTCTATATCTTTTGAACTACTTGTGATCGCAAGCTAGTTTTTATTTCATTGGATGCAGAATGAAAGGTTGTTGTAGAAATTTTGGTTTTTAAAAATTTTGGCTCTAGGGATATATTCGCCAAAAAAGTATCCGCCAACACCTTCTGCATCCCAGGTCAAGGCCAAAATTTGAATTTCCTTATCTTCTTCAGCAAGCCAGGCTGCTAACTCTTGTTGTGTTTCCACCACAGTATGGATATTTGTCCCAGCTGTCTTATCTTCCTCCTTCTTTTTTGGACCTTCGGCATCCATGTATTGACTAATATAAGCTTGGTCATACATGTTCTTCTCATCCTGGGCAATCAGAATTTCTTCCGACTGAGCCTGACTTTCTACACTGAAAAAGCACTGACCTGCATCCATATTAGATGCTTGTATAAATTGCCGCTTAGGTAAGCCTGGCGGCGGTGGCAACATTTCTGTCTGCAGTTGCATCACAACCTGTGGTTGCCATTGCAGGTGCATGACAGAAGATGCTGTTATCACTGATTCGGCTACCTCCGCTCAGCAATCGAAATATACAATAATGCATCTTCGTCCTCAACCTGTTTGCAGCTTTCCTCTCCCAAGAGTGTGAAATCTACCTCTTCCTCACTCTCTAATTCCATGACATCCTCATTCACTTGACCTGACGGAACTGTAGGTTCCTCATCAGGGTCAAGTATATCAGATTTCGTCCTGAAATCAAATTGTTTGGTCTCGTTACCATAAGTATAGGTAACCATAGGTAATTCCCTTGGCAGAGGCCTCTGGGGTATACATTTTTCAGGAAATTCATATGTATACATGGGGTAATCAGATACATCTGATTCGATTCATTTGCAGAGTAGGGGTGTCTGGTGCCAGGCCATATGGCAGTGACGGGGTTTTGGCTCTGAATTCGGCATAGTAGAACCTTAAATAGAAAAAGCAGTTGGCCCAATAATTCCTATTATCAGTTATATTGTTCCTTGCTTTTTCTGTTGAAATTAGAGATCCTATTTTGTCACGCAAGCGTAACTAAATAGGCATAAAACCGAACCTATTTTGCCAGGTCCTAACTCGTTGGCATTTTACAGCACATTCAGGTTCCATAAGTGGATGTTCAAAATCATGACTAGATGATCCACAACTTTAAAACCTACCAAAAAACAATCCCCTGATGAAAGAAATGAAATCAAGAGATCCCATTCCTGCGGCTTCAATGTTATAAGGTCAATAACATAGCTGGAACCATCTATATGGGCTCATGACACCAGCCTCCCAAACTCTTTCCCTTCCTGGTTTTGAATTGCTACTTTATAAGGTATTACACATACCTCAGCCTTTTTGAACTTTTCCATGTGGAAATGGACAATGCCTAACCCCTGAAACTGGCTTGTGGCTAATTGTTTCAAGATTGGCTTGAAGTTGCCGCCATGGACTCGTTCCAGCTCCATTGGTCATTGCGGCCAATATCCCATGGCACTGGCAAACCATTGTTTGATTTCGCCAATGCAGACCAGACATTTGATGTTGTAATCTAAAAATCAAAAAATATTCAAAATAAAGCATTAGGCCACCACCACCAATTAAATAACCCAAATTACTGGCACCAAATTAGGAAAACGATTCAGGGTGGAGAAAAATAAATTAGTTAGATAGGTTAGATGTCAAAGTCATAAAGTAAGCAGGCCTGGTGGTTAACACAAATGCTACCCCAATTTTTCAGGGACCTCACATTTGCACCACCTGTCGCTTCTCCACGTCAGCCGCTGTCAATTTACCACATACCCTAGCAATAACTTCACGCCTGCGTACCAAAATTAAATAATGAATAAATAACCAATTAAGGTTTTAATTAATCCAGAAATAAATTTAGTAAACCAGGGGCTTTAATAAATATCAAAAATAAATGCTTGGGAATCAGATTCAAGGTATAAACCATTAGATTTGGGCTTTTTAGGGCCATAAATCCATTAGGTTTTTTCTTTTCACCCATCCTAACATTTTTAGAAACTCTTCTCTGAACTAGTGATCGTACGGGGACCCCAACCCGGACCCCGACCCGGAAAAACCCCGGGTAAAACCCCAACCCCGAACCCCGACTGGGGGCTAAATTTTAGGAGTGGGGGTTGGGCATTTTTTTGGGGGTAGAATTTTTCAAGTTATTCAAAAAATTATTGAACAAAAAATTTACATCGTTGCTTTGTTTTTTGATTATATTATATATTACTCATGTTTATGGCCATACATATATTAACATGTATCATTCACTATCAGTTACCCACACATCCACGTGTATTCTACCTACTCTGCACTGCAGACGCACGCTTCCATTATCATGCATTATATCTCGCTCGCATCGTTCATGCATGACACATCACATTTATTTGAGAGAGGCGTCGTACATTACACGATATTATTATACTTTGTTAGGTACATGTTAGTATTACACACAGCACATACTATCAGCTGCACATTCAAAGGATAGCAGTTGAATTTATTCCATTCATTAAAATTCAACACGTGACACGTGTCATTGCGTCATTCATAGTATTCTGTCTCTCACCTCTTACTAAACTAGAGTTTTATATGTAGGTCATTATTCTATCAGTAGCCGCGATTAGTTTAAGTTAGTTATACTCATATACATACCTTGAATCGTTATTCATAATTATTCTCATCTCTAAATACCTAATTTCAGGTTTTTTCAACCCCGACCCTGACCCCGACTCCGACCGGGGGCGAAATTCTGCCCCCGTACGATCACTGCTCTGAACTCATTTTCCCCTTGGTTGGCCCATTTAGAAAATTGAGCATGAAGAAATCATTCCGAAGACACCCAAATTTTTTGAAAATTTTTTGCATTGTATTTCCTAAAGTAAACAAAATGTTAAAGAACATTTATCATTACTTCAATATAAATACAATTTGCAAAATTACCAAAAATATTTTTCAGGTCTTTGGGCTGGACGAAAATTTTGTTTGGAAAAATTTTTGTGACGCGAAGCACAAGGAAAACACGACTTTTGAAAATGAAAATAAAATTTGGTCATAAACCTCCCCAAAGTGTAAACCAAAATTTTTAGCATTGGTTGTACAAATTAACAATATTATTCTGAAAATTTGACCCTTTGCTACAGGAATTTAAAAAAGGTATTAAAGGAATATAAATGGGTTAAATAACACAAAAAATAAAAACTTCATTCACATAAAATACACATATACAGCATTTTCCATTAAACATTTTTAGACACAGAAATAATGACTGGATGATCTTCAGTCTCCACGAGATTTCCAGTTACAGCAACTGGAGTATCCCGGACGACCTGCGACTTTTAATGTCAAGAACATCTGGTATCTTTGTATCGAAAGTGTTTTAGCCTACTTGCTGATTAACCTGCTTTTTAAGTGGGTCGTTCCAATGCGCTATTGTGAGCACACTCTCCTTCAATCTTTTATCGTCAATGATGATATATGGTCCCTGCCAAGGTAACCCCGGTTTTTTCTGTCTGTCCACTTTCAACAGAACTCAATCTTGATTTTTAAAACCAGAAGTCTTAATTTTGTTATGGAAATATTTATTGCTGCCTTTAGCCGCTTTTTGTATGTTTTTGGCGATACTTTCGTACAAATTTGTGAGATGGGTAGCCAAAACATACTTATAAGCCTCATAGTCATTAGGGATGACTATTCTAAGGGCAGCAGTGAAACTGATACCAAAATTAGCTTCATGCCCCCACAGCAGTGAAAATGGTGAACATTTCCTTGCTGCGTGAGGTGTGGCATTATATGCAAATTCCACTGCACTGAGGTACCTTGGCCATTTATTGTTATCCCCAATTGCAACCTTTCGCAGCTGCTTTATTAGAGTTTGGTTAAATCTCTCAACTATACCATTACCCTGTGGGTGGTATGCTGTTGTGAACATTTTTCTGCACTCTAACAGTTTACAGACTGCTTTCCTAGAATCCGAATTAAATCCAGATCCATTATCACTAAGAAGCTTTCTTGGGGTACCATGCCTAAATATCACATGCTCTAAGAATGTTTATAGTACAAAAAAATTTTTCTGCATGCAAAACCATTTTGGTGATTTTTTTGCACTGTGCAAAAGGGCTAGTGCAAAAAAACACTGGTTGTAACATATTGTTGCATACTGTGACATCTATACATGTAGTTGAATCATATTTTTCACTTCAATGGTGAATTCTGACACTTGCCAAATTATTTTACCAAATTGATTACTTAATTTTCAATGAAGGCATTATAATTTGTAAAAATTAGGAATATGCAAAGTAGTTGTAAACATGTTCCTACAGCAAGTGTACTCCATTTCGATTGTGTCTTCATTCCCCCAACGTCCCTTTTCTGCAAATATCCCAATTGTCCGAAAGTTCATATTCGCCGTAGGTCCCAATTCCCTGAATAATGAATAAATTTTTTATTTCCCCGAAAAATGCATTAGTCTCAATTTCCTGAGTACTAGGGAAAGGAGATGGATCCACTTTGAATCTGGGTCCTAAACAGCAGGTCCGACCCGATCCAGATCAGATCCGGATCTTATATATAGCACATATGTGAATGAATAAATGTGTATTATATACTCAATTTTTCAAAATCAATTTATATAAATTGATATTTCTAAGCAGTTCAAGAGCTATTAATCGTTGGAATGAGAAGCAAATTGAAGCAAAATCTTTAGACTTGGCTTTTTTGCAAGCTTCTACCTGCCCCTTGCAGGAATGATTGATTTTTATTTTTCTTTTGCGCTTATTTTTCGATTTTTTCCGTATTTTTCATCTTTTTCGCATTTTTCGTATTTTGCATTTGTCGAGACGAGCAATACACATTTTTTGAGAAGAGAAAAATCCAAAAGTAAAAAAGCGGCGCCATATGGCGCCACGCGGTACCACGTGGCGAAGTATGACAAGCTACCGCGCGGCACACCTTGTTAGTATGATTAAGACAACGAGCGCCGTGCGGTACCTCGCAGCGAAGTATGACAGGGCCTTTACAGGTATTGAAGTGAAGTTCCAGATACAAAGAAAACATGTAAAACTTTATCCAAACTGAACGCGAATTTAGTGATTCCTAAGAGTATAACTGTCAAACTAACTACTGAATATTCACGGCAACTAATCAAGTTCATAATGCAAGAATGAGCTTATTTAATTAGAATCAGATGAGAGTCTTATTCCTTTTAAAAGTATTATTATCAAGCATAATTTCATGAATTAATACAATAAAAGCGGGTTATCAGAATTGACAAAATCACACATTGGTTTGACATGAACAAGTAACATTTGTCAACCGTGCTTACTGTTTTAACGAAATATTTTTTCATTAGCCCGAATGCTAATGGGACTCGTGTTAAAAAGAAAAGCCATGGTTTTGTTATGTGCATATTTTGTACAGCAATTATAGGAAAATTGCTAAATGTATGTACAAAGTTTTCCCGTCTCATTATTCTTCAAGAACTGTTTTTGCCGTAAAAATTGTCTAAATTTTTAAGAAGCCTAGCTGAGGATAAAAACAGATTTTCTTAATCTGGATTAACATCTTGCTTATTGAATTGAAGAAATTTTACGTTATTTTATCATAGGTGGCGCGATAGCGTCAACCTATAATATACTTGGCCCCCAAATTTCATGTCCCCCCACACCTTAGAACCAAAACGGTAAGGACTAGAACCTTCGGGTTTTTTGCATAATATCGGGCATAAAGACAAACTATGGGGTGCCTTTTGTCATTTCGCCTCTATCTGCAAGTGGTGCTCGGCGGGGCCCCAAAAACATGCAAAAAAACGCACTTTTTAAGCGCTCCCAGTCCCACCATGCCCCACAATGGGTGTGGCGTATCCAAGCTCCATACTTTGGCCTAAGCATCTTGGGGGTGCAATCTCAAATGCGATTTTTTATTTTCTTGGAATATGGCCTCAGTTCAATTATATGGTTGTCCAAAGTCCAGAGAACCGCGAAATTTGACAATTTTGTTATGTAAACTTGACTGCTTCAAAAAATAATTTTTTGCAGCATTATGCACTATTTTTTGCAGTTTCAATTAGCCTACCTGGGGTTTTTGGGGGTGTAAGGGTTTTCGATCATGGGGAATTCAATAGACGCGGTCACTTTAGACAAAAAAATTATCATTACCGTAAATGAAGGTACTCCTGTGACATTTTGGAGGAAGGGGTTTTCGACCATCGGGAATTCGATGGATGCGGTAATTTCCCACAAAAAATTATCCCGAGTGTAAAACAGCATATTTTCGATTTTTACAGGTGGAAGGGGTTTCTAACCGCTAGAAATCAATGGACGTGGTCACTTTACGCAAAAAAATCATCATAGATGTAAATGAGGATACTCCTGTGAATTTTATTGAAGAAGAGGTTTTCGACCATTGGGAATTCGGTTGACGTAATCACTTTACACGAAAAATTATTCTTGGGGTAAACAAGCGTTTTTTTGTAATTTTTCGGTGGAAGGGGTTTTTGACCATGGGTTATTCAAAGAATGCGGTCACTTTCCACAATAAATAATTGTGGGTGTAAATAGACGTATTTGCGTGATTTTTTACTGGAAAGGGTTTTCGACTATTGAGAATTCAATGGACACAGTCACTTTACACAAAAATTATCTGAGGTGTAGACAAGCGTATTTTAGTGATAATTTTGAGGAAGGATTTTCGACCGCAAGGAAGTTAATGAATGCGATCACTTTACACAAAAAAATAATCCCGGGTGTAACCAAGCGTATTTTCACGTTTTTTTGGTGGAAGGTATTTTCGACCGAAGCAAATTCAATGGATGGGGTCACTTTGCACCACTTTACACAAAAAATTATCCCGAATGTAAACAAGCGTATTTTTGTGATAATTTGGGGTAAGGAGTTCTGTACTACGGGAAATAACATGAATGTAGTCACTCAGGATGAAAAAATTATCCCGGGTGTAACAAGCGCTTTCTCATGATTTTGTGTGAAAGGGGTTTTAGACCACGGGAATTAAATGAATGTGATCACTTTACACGCAAACCTATATTGAGTGTATACAAGTGAATTTCTGCGATTTTTGGGGGAAAAGTTTTCTGAAAATGGGAAATTCAATGGATACAGTCACTTCACACAAAAAAAATTTATGTGTGTAAACCAAGGTATTTCTAAGGTATTCTTTTTTGAGTTGACATGTTCTTGATCATGGGAAATTCGATGGAAACTATCACTTTACACTATGTTTACAACATGTTTTGAGTTCAATGTAGTTTACACATTTTTTACTTTTACCGAAAGTGATAATTCGTAGCTTTATTGTTTCTTTGATGTGGAGATGACCAAATTTAAAACTTTAGTGTGATTCTACGAAGGGTTTCATAACCCCCTCCCAGAAATCGTCGACCATATGGCTAGCCATTGGGCGACCGCCCCCCCCCCCCAGAATTTTCCAATCCTATGGCTAGCCATAGGGTAGCCCATGGACCCCCATACTTTTGGTCCGAAAAATGTCAATTTTTTGATGGAAAATGTCAATTTTTGAACAAAAAAAAAACGCCAATTTTCTCGGCGCTTCGCGCCACAAATACATTTTTTGTCATTTTTTAGACAAAAATGACTATTTTTCAAACTCTTTTTCGGAATTTTTTTCGTGAAAAAATCGAATTTTGTATTCCTTCAGGGACCCCTCCCACCAAAATTTTGAGAATTACTGACCCCCGGCCCAAAAAAAGTGGCCCAACCCCCCCCCCCCCCCAGACCTCGGGGCTCCGTTACATGTATTTTTCATACATGGCTGAGGGCCACTAAAAAGAGGTGGACTAGTTTATTAGAAAATGCTCCGAGGGGGCAGAAAAAAACAGATAGTTGCCATGCTAGAGAAAGAAGTGGACTAGATTTTTGAGAAAATTGGGTTAAAGTTGGAAAAAATTCGTTATATTGGATTTTCATTCTTTTTCAAACGAAATTTTCCATGTCTGTGAAAAAGTACATTCTGCAGCTGAGTGCATCAACACACTTTCCAACGAAACATGTGCATCTCCGAAATTTTGAGGAGGGTACAGGGGTGGACCTCGGTTTTTTGGCGTTTTTTGAGGATTCAAAAAGGTTGACTAAAAAAATTTTTTTCATAACAAATTTTCCAGTTTCGAAATTCTTGGGGTAGTTTGTACCCCCCCCCCCCCATTTCCTCCCTCACACATGTATGCTACTAACTGCCTTGAACGTTTTGATATTTTTAGTGTCAATAAAACAGGAATCAACTCTGGGAAAGTGACACATGAAATCCCACTCAGTTTTTTAGAAATGGCTACAGCACAAAATCTTCCTAGAACTAAATTGATTGTGCAAAATATGTTTGATCCACTCATTTTATATAACATATCGTATAGAATTCACTGCGTAAGTTCTACCGATAACACAAGCTATAAAAAAATTTATTCTCCTATATTTAACTATTCAACAAAACAGTATCATTCACAGTTTTTGGATTTAAACTGAAGTTTGCAGAAAGAGTGCAAGCTTTTGCCGGATGGCAGAGGGAAAGCAATTTCACCCATCCCGATCACTCCCGTTCTGCTTTCAAAAAAATCGTACTGTTGCTGTGGGAGTTCGAGTATAGTGAGGGAGGACCGGGTATGGGATTTGGAGCACACCCCTAATATAGACATGGCTAAACCAGGAGCATTTTTGTGTGCTTTACCCTGTTCTCCCGTTTGCAAATTGGTGTTCAATGATTGCAAACAAGGCGAATTTGCACTAAAGGGGTCTATGATCGAGCACAAGATTATCTTGAACAAAAAGGCGACTCGGTTTGATCTCAAGTTCAGTATAATTTGAATGTCATCAGGACTGTAACGAGCTCGCTGTCGATATTATCCCCAGCTTGAGCCATCGGATTGCACTAACATTTTCGCATAATTTTCTTATCCCTAAGGCAAAATAAATATAAAAATTTGTGCAATTCCCAAACTCAAACTTTAACCTCAGTATTTGTTAATCCTGAATTGAGTATTGTTTGTGCACAGGAAGAAAATAATTTGGACATTGCGATTAGCTCAAACACAGGATCATCAATTTAATCCCGATTTGGAGATTAGCCTGATGTTGGGTTAGTGCAACCAATCTCAGGTTCCTTTACAGTTCTGAAAATGACTATAATATGCCTTCCTGACTATTTTTCAGCTAGTGTGAGAGGTAGGAGTTTTGAAATGGTCGGAAGTTAGAAGAAAAATGTTACTGTAGTTGATACCACGGAAAGGACAAAATGCTCGACGCTGCAGACAATTTTATCTAATATATTCTAGAGACGTATCGCGTAGCATATTTTGAAAATATCGGGATCGGGTCCGAAATTTTAAGAATATCGACTCCGGTTCCGGGTCCAACAAAATGGTCGGGTAATTTCGGGCCTTGTTTCCGGTCCGGGTACCTGATACATCTCTTGTACACGTGTAACATATTTTGAAAATATTGGGTTCAGGTCCGCGTCCAAAATTTTGAAAATATCGGGTCCAGATCCAAAATTTTAAGAATATCGGGTCCGTTCGGGGTTTTCTTTCGGATCCGGGTACCCGATACATCTCTAATATTTTCTGTGCGAACTTGGAAGTTCCTCAATACTATACTCTCGATAAAAAAAATTGGCATACGGAAACCATACACTAACAAAGTCAGATAGCCAGAAGATGGTAAACTGTAACTTTTTTTGATAAAAATTCTTTTGATCCTCTTTGCGCAGTAAAGATTCAGCAAAAGTATCAATTTTTGAAACGGGCTTCTCGTTCTGTCGATGATGAGTAATCTCAACTGTATGCACACTGCCATAATTTGGCGATTTTCCGTACAGAATTGATGACCCATGGTAAACTATTTTCCTAACTTAAGCTAGTGTTAATAACCCCTTTACTCCTCCCCTATGTCAACAAACAGCGCATTCCAAAATTATGGTGCCTCACTTCAAAGAGCTTTCAAATGAAAAAATTGGTTGCATTCGGCGGGAAATGGAAAAGCTTTTGGTTTGAAAATGGTTCTGATTGAAAATATAGTTCTGGTGAAAAATTCGAAACAAATTTTCGTTCATGCGTCATTTGACTGTACTCATCGGGTTTCGACATGACCAGTTTATTTCATCTCTATTTACTCGCATTCATATCTGTACAGGAGCCAGGTGCAAACATCGAAGATCGTGTGATAGATGACGTTGCTGAGTGTCAACGACTGAAAACTCCTCCTACAAGTGTAGGTAACGCACCCATAAATATCAATAACAAACGGAAAAAGACGGAAAGCAGCTCGAAGCCGATGAATAATTTGTTAAATAGAAGACATTCTACTACAAAACTCACAGGTATGATATATGAAATGTGAGAACTGTACACCAAAGGCTTTTTTTTGTTTTGGTATTGAAAATTCGAAAATTCTATACAACTTCATAATGAATATTTTTGTACATTTTAGTCACAGGAAATGAAACATCTAAATGCTTCAAATCCCAAGACAGCAAGAGTGTTGGTTCAACGAATGGGGTAGAAACAGTCAATCACAAACCACATGTCACATGCAATGCCGCGAGTGTTGAAGAAATCGTAAATAGCGTTATCCTGGATTCTTCAAAAATGTCGTCTGCGTCGTATAGTGCAAAACTTTCTCCAGAATGATCCGACACTTAACTGGCATATGCAATCAGATGTGGCGAATTTTTTTTCTACTGTATTCTTCTATAAGAATATATAATAAAAATTTTTCATTCTCTGCTTATTTTTTTCGGACTGTTAGTTTATTCTTTTACCTGATGTTAATACATATGATCTCGAATCGTACCCCTGTATCCCACATAAATGCAAATAAAACCGTGTGTTTATTCCATTTGCCAGAAAAATCATTTCATTTCTTGTGATTATCCTCAAAAATTTACTTCTCAATACTTTGACACTTATCATCATCTAAATAGCGGTTGGTTATTGAGGGTTAAATTCCACCTAAACATCGATTGTATAGAGTGTTACAGATACTTAAAACTTGTTATCTTTCTATTTCCAAAACTATTCGGTTTCAAGCATAATATCTCGTTGTATGCTGTGCAAATTTAAAAACGCCAATTTTTATACTTTTATATTTTCACATTTCCCTGGACAACAAATTTTGCTCGTCTCATGTTTATCTACTTTTTGATTTTCATATGGAAGAATGACTGCTTCTAGGATTCGCATGCGAAATTTAAGTAAGTTGCGAAGTTATCTCTCTATTAAGTTTTGGAAAATTCCTTGGGCCATACCTAGTGAATGAGAGGAGGTGCCGTGGAATCCTCCTCACAGAAATCGTCAGTTATATGGCTAGGCATGCGATAACCCTAAGATTGGCCAATCATGTGCCTGAAATAGAGATAGCCCATCCTTTTCAACGGAAAAAAAGAGAAAAATGCCAATTTTTTTCTGAAGATGGTCATATGTGACCAAAAAATGGTTGAAGATGTCGATTTTGTGGCACTTCGTGCCATAAATACATATTTTATGTGTTTTTAGAACGCACTCCGTATTTCTTGACCATTTTCGGAATTTTCTGTCAAAAGTTCGAAATTTGTTCCCCTCTACGGTTCATCTCTCTAAGTTTTTGGACAATCGATGAACTCTTTCGTAAGAAATCGCCCGACCCACCGATTAGAGATGAAACGGGTACCCCGGATCCGGATCCGCGTTACCCGGAACTTATCCGGATCCGGAAGAAGCATTCTCAATTACCCGGATCTGGAAGAACCCATCTCAACTACCCGGATCTGGATAATTCCAAATGCAGTTTTGGACATAACTGATACTCATTAACTGGAAGTTTACTCCCTGACTATAAGTATATTTTGGCACTAAGGTAACGTTACAAGGTAAAGTAACAAACATTTATTTGATAAGTTGTTCAACAGTTTTAACCACGGTTTTTTGTGCACCGAGCCTAGTTTTGGAGCTGGTACACAAATTTTTATGACGTTTTGTGCACAGAACAGAAGTCGATTTTCATATCATACAGGTTTTCAGTGCGGTTCATATGTTGTTATTTTAGCCGATTCTTTCACAACTTGAAATGTCTCACTTTATTGTTTAGTCTATGATTTTTGATATTTTAATCTATGATCTTCATCTTGGTATTTGACCAAAATCAAAATTTGAAGAATCTAAGTTTTTGGTTGCTAGTTTGATTTTTGGGTTGCACTTGCATGCTGTCAATATGATTTCGCATTCTATTCTTCAATGCAAAATGGTTTAATTGACTGCAATTTAGACGGCTTATTCAGGGAATAACTGCTGTCAGCACTCATTTTTCAGCATCCTAACATCAAAATCCATAGGAATTTTTGGCGCTTTGCCCTGGAACTTTTTTATCATTCTTGCTGTTTGGACTGAATTTATTAAACATCACTTGCTTCGAGCTGATTTTCTCGCTGGTTAGCTGATTGAAAGCATCATGTCATTGCTCAAGTAAGAACATCATTCTAGACAAAAAATTAAACCTTAGCCATGGAATAAGTCTTGAAGACATTCATTTATCAGCGTCCTAGAGTATAAAACTCCAAAAAATTTTCCGGCGCTCCGCGCCTGAATCAAGGATAAATTAAATGCAGTCCATAGTTTTTTTACTTTGACTGATCACAGAGATGTCGCCAGTAGAATTTCTAGGCGACTTAGGATTTTTTTGCTTCAGTTTTTGGTTCCAGTGAAATCGGTTACTTTAAAGCTGCAGACGTTAGGATGGTTTCCCAGTCTCTCAACCTCTCCTCACTCAGATGTCAGCGACAGTGATTCAGCACACATGAATTCATGTTATGAAAGTGCAGATTACTCACAGTAAAGATTAGACTTGAAGGAGGAAAAAGTTTTTGTTCTATCACTATTGAAGATTTCATTATCAGATTGCTACAGTAATTTGCATTCCTGAACTTGTGTAGCTTTACACAGCAGATATTAGACATCTGAT
>CAWUHX010000120.1:0-88162 GCA_963922205.1 Romanomermis culicivorax | reverse complement strand
TATAAAGTGTAAAGTGTAAAGTCATTTTTCACCTTCATAATTCCATTGTAGCATATGTATTTGACTTTCTCTATTGCTCATCCAACCATCATCCAACAATATCATCATACACAGTTTTACAATGAGGACGTATTTTTTCGAAAAATCCCCAAAAGGGCTTTGCATTTAGGTCAATACTGTAGTATACCACACTGAGCTGAACCGATATTATCACTTATTTTTCATTTTATGTAATTACAGTAAACAAACAATAATAATAAACACATTCGTGAATAAAAGCTCAGGTATATAAAAACGTCATTTGTATATATATATTTTTGCATAAATCTGTGCCAATTGTTGTTGCAGCCATACAGGCATTTTGTAGTTAGTTTTCGGTGTTCTTTAGTTAGAATAAAATAGAGAAAATTGTCACCCTTGACACCGGGCATTCTGGGTGGTATTTATTATTATTATTGTTTCATACTACCCACCAACATCCCTGCTTACCGACCCCTGTACCCAACCGTGGTCCAACCTGGTCCCCCCATTCATCTTCGCCGACCTGCTCACCTCCCCATTATCTAGGTTATCTTATCATTGAACACCAAAAACCATTAATCCATTCTAATAGCTGCTAAATAGGGGGGTAAAGTTCAACCATTTTTTCTAGTCACATTTTACACTACAGTATGCACCACAGTTTCCAGATGGTGCTAAACTTTACACTGTTGGATAGAGGAGGTTGGCTTACCAATGTTCTCTTAGTTTTATCCCCAGATGTCCCTTGGTTGGCTAGAAAAACAATCTCAAATTTAAGAGGGGGTGTGTCAAGGACAAACATATAGTAAAAGCACTGCTATGCTTTCTATGAATGCATTCGACAAAATTGACTTTTTAAAGGATCCTCAATATAAAAATTATTAAAATTATAAAAAAAATTTTGAATCACTATGGAATTACCTTAAAACTTGGCAAAAATTAAGCTTCATATTTTAGGAAACTACTGTAGAGAAGACAAGTCGCGCATTATTGTTAGTGTAGTGTGTTGAATGAACAATTTGCCACTGTTTGTGCTTCAGTGGTTCTTGAGATCGAATATTGACGATTTTTGAATTTCTTTCCATACTTACGCAAGTTTTACTGTATACGGCTCACAAGGAAAGGAAAAACCAGTGGCGTAACATTATTCAGGTTGTCTTGGACTATAATTTGATGTCACAGGTAAATAAAGCATTTTCGCTATAATTAGACTCACATTTGTTGATATAAAGAGTATGAGCAATAATTTTATTTCTAAATGTAAATGCTTGATGAGCAGTAGCATTGATATACAGTCGTGCTCAAAAGTTTAGGACACCCCATGATTTTATGCATTTTTATTAAATTGCAAGGCTTGTACATTTTTTATTAGAACTTAACAATAAATAAATAGAATTTGATGACACTTCTATATCCAATAATGAAATTGAAACATAATCAGGTATCCTTTAGCAGTTATTACAGCTTTCATTTGATCAGGCATCGAACTAATCAATCGGTGACATTCTGCATCAGTTATAGAATTCCAAACATCATGAAGTTTTTCAACCATTTCTGCACAACTTCTGGCTGGGAAACCACTTTTGCATATTATGTTCTTCAGAATTAACCAAAGGTTTTCAATTGGATTAAGGACCGGCGATTGGGGCGGCAAAAATAAAAGGGGTGTAACCAGTTTCAATAAAGTAATTTTCAGTAATTTTTGCCTTGTGTTTGGGATTGTTATCTTGTTGGAAATAAAAATATTCCAATCGCTTAGAGAGACACTTTTGAAGTGATTCCCACAAATTATTGTCTAATAACTCGATATAAGCTAATGCAGTGAACTTAGGATGACTAGGGATAACTTCTAAGTTGCCAACACCATTCCAGCCAAATGCGCCCCAAACTAAAATGTTACCTCTATCTCCATGTTTTACTGTACCAAGAAGACAATTCAAGTTAAAACATGATGGCGAACAAAGACCTTTGACTTTTGTGAGAAATACTCAATTTTTGATCCATCTGCAAATAAAACATGACTCCAATCTTCAGCCTTCTGTTATGTATTTTTAGTCAGACTTTTGAGAGAGCAGGCAAGTGGGATTCCAGGGTTGGTCCTTAATGCACGTATTTCCAACACCCACGCTTACCCAACTAAAACTTAATTAATGTACTTAAACCCAACAATAATTAGCCCCACAAACTAAGAAAACTTAGATACACTTTGATACACAAAAGATACACTTATGCATACAAAAGTGAGTTGGCGAGAATAATATAAAAACTCCCACGCGCTAGGGGAAAACACAAATATTCTTTGTGCATGGGGAGGCGAACCAATAGAAAAAACATATAGTGCTAATAATGAGAGAGCGTACCCAATGCATGCATGCCGATATGCACTACAGTAAGATGTATCTGGATGGTCCGCATCACTCGTTCCACTTTGTACCTGCAGCCTCTTTCGAAAATCAACAAAAATGGGAGTATACTACAAATTGGCGGAAATACACTACAACACTTCCAATGCCAATGTTGACAAGCAAAATTTAAGCGCTTTTGACGATTAACTTCATTAATGAATGGTTTCTTAACAGCGGCCCTGGCAGCTAATCCAGCTTTCAGAAGTAGAGGACTAATCATTTGGCGACTAACTGACTGATTTCGACCACTATTGTTTTCATTAATGATGTCTTGAGATAATTTTTGTCTATCTGCTAAACTAATTCGTACAATGCGACTGTCCCCAACTTTATTGGCTTTGGAAGGTCGCTCAGATCGATCTGAATCATGAAAATTTCCATCTTTTGCATATTTAGAAGGGGCACTCATTACAGCATGTTGGCTAATATTAAGATTCTCAGCAATCTTTTTTTTTCGAAAAACCAGCGTCATTTTTCATGGACACAATTCGAGCCCGTAAAGTTGAGGAAAGCGACCTTTCTTTACCCATCAATAGCCGAATAACAATAAAAGGATAGAGAAATAAGAATTGCGCCATTAGATTTAGCAGAAAAAACTGTTCAAGTGCAAACTAAAACGGCATTTTAATTTTCCGTTTTAGTTTATCAAATTGCTTTCTTAAAAACCACCCATTTCAATTTTTTTGAACTGGGGTGTCCTAAACTTTTGAGCATGACTGTATATAAGATTGAGAGAAGAACAAAATTTTGTGCTTGTGAAAGCAAGTCAAAAATCTTTCACAACACGTTCCATACCAAAGCGAAGCAACCTATGCTAATATTATCAGATTGATTAGCTACCCTACTAGTCTCTCCCATAATATTGTCCGAGAAATAATATCACGCAATTTTGTAACTGACCAGCGGTCAAGAAGAACAGAAACGGCTGATCAGCTATGAAATATTTCTGCTCCCACGGAACTATCCGTTCGACCAAACATTTTTCGATATACTGAACCACAGTCGAAGCTGCCGCCTCAGTGCCGTTTTCATCGACCTACAAAATATCTATTTTTATTGATGGTGTCTTTAATCAGGAAAAATTATTGAAAAAATTACCAGAGGAAGTTGGGAAAAATTCATTGGCATGAAAAATAATACCAATGACCATTCTGACAAGAAGGTCAAATATGATCGCAAAACATATGTGAAGTGAAAAATGCTTTTCATTACCTCAATAAAAGCTTTATGCAAAACTTCCGATATGCTCATTTCGCTGTTTCCATTCTTGATCATCTTGCTGAAATCAGACCTTCCAACTTCGAAGGCATTTTGTATGCCCAGGTTTTTTAATTGTTGGTTCAATTCGAATGACTGTTGGATTTTGAATTTTGGTAATTCGATCTAAAACTGCAATATAATGTTCTACAAAAATGTAGATTCAAACAATGTGAGAAAAAAGAGAAACCATAAAAACTCACAAGCAGAAGAAGACTTACTTCTCACTATCCCCAATTTTTAACCCAAACTGACGTCCATATTTTACTGTAATTTACTGTCCACTGGTCTACTTCATAAAATCTGCAGCCTCATAACTGAAAGTACTAAAAATTTTGAACTTTTGCACTATTAACTTGGGCAAATCCTTGTTAAGTAAAAAAGTGACAAAAATTACCATGATCCTTGATATTGATTACAAAACATAAGTCGAAGCCTAAGCCTAAGCTTAAGCCTCAACCTAAGTCTAAGTCTAAGCCTGAGCCTAAGCCTGAGCAAGCCTAACAGTGGATTCATACTTTATCTGGCGTCCGACATCTGACATCCAGCAACTCATTCTTAGCTTCTGGCATTCAGTGTCTGGCATTTTGCAATTTGGCTCCCGGCATTGGAATTAGGATGAGGATGCTGGTCCGGCAAGTCCCCAGATAAGTTGCCGGATCCGATGGCAATTCATACTTCTTTTTCTGCACTGGAAAGACCAGATGAAAATTTATTCTAGCTTTTACTATGTTTAAATACTTTGAAATCTGTGCAATATTTGTATAAAAAAGTAAGAAGTTTCCATGGAAAGAAAATGTTTAAAAAAATGTATATATATATTTTTAAAAAGTTTAAATTGTAAAAAGTTTCAAGAAAAAAGTTTTCATATGACTAATCTGCACATATGCGCTTTCAATCTAAAATTAAACAAACATCATGATAAAAAACACAAAATTCCGCCTTAACTAAAAAATCAATATCTCCAACATAAATTGTACATACCTGTAATTGAGTGGGGTTGGGGGGACCCATCCCCAACATGGTCAACGCATACTCAACCCCCCCCCCCCCGAACTAGAAAAAATTGGAAAAAATGAGGAAAAAACTGGCTTTTTTTGTCCCTTTTTTAGGAATATTTTTGAGAATTTTACGATTTTTCGAGGTCGTTTCGACCCCTCCCCACAAAATTTTGGAAATTTTGGGATCTCCACCCCAGAGATTTCGATTTATCTGCCTCAATTAGCGACATTTGATATGCAAAAACCAATTAAACATGTGGTTTTTTTAAAATTACGTACAAAATATGCTTTCCAGCATCCGAAAAAGTACAAACTGTTTCTTCTTATCAGAAGTCCAGTCTTCCCACAAGAAAAGGAGGCGGCAGCATGGGAATCCAAAAAAAGGACGTCATCTGGAAACAGAATGCTGGATGACTTACCAGATCAAAAATCTAAAAACAGACTTTTTTTCGGATGAAAGACACCATATGCTGGATGCTGGAGGAAGTATGAATCTGCCTTAAGCTTAAGTCTAAGCCTAAGCCTAAGTCTATGTCTAAGCCTAAGCCTATGCCTGAGCCTAAGCCTAAGCCTAGGCCTAAGCCTAAGCCTAAGTCTAAGCCTAAGCCTAAGCCTAAGCCTAAGCCTAAGCCTAAGCTTGAGCCTAAGCCTAAGCCTAAGCCTAAGCCTAAGCCTAAGCCTAAGCCTAAGCCTAAGCCTAAGTCTGAGCCTAAGCCTAAGCCAAACCCTAGCCTAGCCTAGGCCTAAATCTAAGCCAAAGTCTAGGCCTAAGCTGAAGCCTAGGCCTAAGTCTAAGCCGAATTCTAGGCCTAAGCCAAAGCATAAAGTTTTTTTCTGAAAAACGCTAAACGTTTCTCTGATGTGCATACAAATTTTCAACCCTATGCAGTATATAATTTAGCTCAATATTGTAAAAAAATAAAATATTACTTGTAGCCCACTTTTGTTTTAGGAAGCACTTCATGAAGAACAGAGTATACAGAACAGAGTGAATTCCAAGAAAAGGCATATTGCAGTGCGTTCCACTGTTTTCTCCATTGGAAGTGTTCATACTAAATTTCACTGGTGCTAGAATCAGTGGAAAATCTGCCCACATCCGTCCTGAAAAATGAAGGAAGCACAGATGATAGTAAAACACGCATTCGATATAGCATCTCAAAAACAGCAGTAACGCCTGTAAGATTATGTTTGATACTAAAATGTTGTGATATTAGTGGCATGTAGCACTGTAACAGTGTGAAATAAGTACTCTAAGTGATAGGAAATAACTGCTGTTGCTGCGTTTGGTTCACACCTATTCCATTAATACACTTACACACTTAATCACAATGGGGTGGTTAAGCATATTAAGTTGAATAATCAATAGAATCAATAGCAGAATTCACACATGATAAAACAGTTTTGATTTTTTTTACATATAGATGTTGAAAGTCATCAGTGCAACATATCGCCGTGAGAATGTTTACATGGACTCTGCTGCTATATGCAGGAATCAACTTGACCCTAAGGATTCCTGTGCTTCGCTAAGAATGCAGACAAGGCTGAGATAGAAAAATAAGTAATGATAAATCTCTGTGGGTTTCAGTGTTATACCATCTTTATTCCTTCTTCTGCTTAGGGGCGTACCAAGGCGCCAGTAGCCGTAGCACGAAAGCATGCAGGTGGGAACAGGGTTCGCATCCTGTTGACTTTTCTTCAATATCCAACTCAATATGCTTAAGTGTGCAAATCTGTATGTCATATGTCATGTGCAAAGCCTTCAATTCACTTGAGTTGAATGAAGAAGAATGTTTTCCAGCCCACTTTCATGCATTTCGTAACTTTATTTCTGCTAATTGTGACAGCTTTCTGCTTAAGGCTCATGCTGCACAAAGTTTAGTAAAAAAGAAGTGGCCTAGGTTTTCCTCAACTCTAAATCTCTCCCTGATATCCATCTGGTTCTCAGAAATAAATTTGGCAAGTATTTTCCACTTCTCGATGATGTATGTCAAAAATGTCTTCTTCCAAAAAAAAAATTTTTTTTTTAAATTTTCGCGGGTACACCTACCCATTTTCTTATAGCCGGAAAGGCAGGGTTTACAGGACTATACGGTCATACAAGTGCCCACCTTGTATGAGAGGCCCTCTTCAGGTGCTTTTTACCACCTAGTGGAGGCCACATTCCACAGGCTGGCGTCTGCCTGACAAGCAGGACTTGATCGACTACCTACCTCATAATGGAATAGGAACACCTCCTCATTCGCCACACTATCGCCAACATGCTAGCTGGGCTGAGTGGACCCCCGCAAGCAGCGTTCCAAGCTCGCCTACACATATTATCTACCCAGAGAGGATGAAAGGCTGTGTCTGCCTGGGCCAGCTACCAGAAATTCAATTTTGGGTTACACCCGGAATCGAACATGGTTCTTGAGACTAGCAGTCGGAGGCGATAACCACTAGACCAAGACGGCCCAAACAAAAAACTTCATTATGAGCCAAGTTTTTACAAGAAAATTGTTGTGACCTTCTTTTCCTCTCATTTACATCTTTCTCCTTATCCCAAGGTCGATTTGAAGCAAAATGGACATTAATGTGTTTTCAACTGTTTCTTCACAGTTCAAACTTCACTCCAGTCGAAATTTTGAAAAGTTGTAGAAAGCCTGAGGAAGGTAGCAGGATTACTGCAGAAATGTGGCTTACCCATATTGTTCTGTTACATAGGTCATATTATCGTGTTGTATCATGTGTAACATTAGGTACTATAATGAAGTGTTTCAACATTTTTATGGAGTTGTACAGGCCGAAAAGCTGACAGCCAAAATGAGCTATTAAAATCAGCTGCAACTGACATTCAGACAATTGTTCAGACAGAATTGTTGATACTGAAGAATTTTCGTGATTTTTTCTATAAATTGCCATTGAGCTAAATTGATGATTTCTGTACTGAAACTTATTGTAAATTTTTCCCTTTGAATTATTGGATAGCAAAGCTGTTTTCCTCCAAGCACAAGCAGTATGATATAGGCAGAATCTTCACATAAAACTACAGTAGCTCAAAATTGACCTACTCCATATGTGTATTAAGGTATTTGGCCAGTGAATAGGTATACATTTCTGAGTAAAGAATCCCCTGCACAAATTCACATAACAGGCTTGCACATTCATCAAGCTTTTTGTCAACCTCTGTTTGATATGGCCCTGATGTTGTTTTTCTTTCCTTAGTGCAGTTTCAATCAATCCACAAACTATCCACAAACACTTTGAGAAGAAGACACAAAAACTTTCCAAACACAAAACAAACAAAATTTCTTCAAACACTATTTGAGCTATTTGAGACTTGTTTGAGCAAAGTTTCTCCAATTGTTTGAGAAATGTTTGAATCTCAAACAGAAAGACAATGTTTTTTGTGCGACATACTGCATTTTAAATGGTGTCTTGGAATCCAGCTCAGCAAGACTCATAAATGATTTCTGTTATGTGAGGACTGTCACAACAAAAATTAGACAACCAACCTGCACTTTTTCCTTCCTCGAGTTGTCCAACCATTGGAGCAAATCTTTGCTGTTTAAATCTTGTAGCACCTTTTTCAATCCATATCTTTTCTTCGGCAGAATTAACACCATTGAAGCAAAAACCCCAGTGTAGGGCAACTGCAGCAATTGTATATCTTCATTTTCAAACCACATTTCCTTTTCATCCATGCTCATCATGTCCACATCAATTTGGTCCGTGGGGCTAATGTGGAAAATTTTCTTTTCGGTATTATAATCAGGAAACTGTACGGACCAAGGTGCTTTGAAGTACAATGCATTGATGAGCATCAAAATAACGTCACTTTGCGGGCAACCAGGCGGCAGGAGTTTCTGGATCTTCCCATTGGTGACCTTTAAAAAAAGCAGAAAATATTTATTGTTTCACAGAGTTCATACTTTCAAATTCATGATGTTTGGCCAAATGTTACTAGTTTTCCTCATTGGCATGTCTAATGCAGAAAATAAATGTGCAAACCAACATAAATTTTAGGATTTGAAAGGACTAGCTAAGGTTCTTTATGTGATGAAAGACTTATTTTACACTGCTTCGGAGTTATAAGCCTCCAAACATTGTAAATATCCAGACATTGTGAACTAACACTACTGCAGTTTTCAGAACCTTCTATTGAGTAGAACAGGTTGCATGTTTGCATTTGTTGTTAGACAAAATTTCCATGACTTTGCACATTTATGTAAATTTATGTGTAAAGAATGCTCGTGGGCATAAAAGATTACTATAAGATACTCTGGGCTATGGAATGGACTACAGCATGTGAAATTCCAAAATTTTCACATGATCAGTGACACGATTAATTTTTGTAAGCATAGATTGACGCATGCGAGTTCAGGGTGAATTTTCATGAGAAATATACTCTCCGAGGCATTTTAATTAATAGGTGCCATGTAAATCTTTTTGAACACATTCATCAATACGTATTTTTTCTATTCCAAAGAGTGTTACAGAAAGTTTTATCTGGTTAAATTCACTTCAATCTCAAGTATGTTGCTTTTGCTGATGATAAAAATTTAGGAAGCCGAATTATCAGATTAAACTAATCAACACCCTTTTCAGATCGCATTGTTTGATTAGTTAAATATGACTCGAATTTCATTAGAATAGAGCAGTAAAACAGAAATAGTGTCACAGGTTTTCGGTTTTCAGAAGATCATCTTGACCTCCTTCAGCTCAAGCTAGAAAACTCAGCCCTCTCAGTAGACAAAAAATAATAAACCGCAGTTTGTTGAGTCAATGCATTTCTTCACCCAAAGAAATTTTATTCATTTTCAAATGAGCCTAGCAGAGTAAATAAATCATAAGTCACTGCATTTTCCAAAATTTAAATCTGTACCATAGAATCATCAAATTGTCAGAGGGTTAATTCCTCTGATCTTTGGTTCTCTGTACTTATTTATTTTATCTCTAAAGTTCCTTGTTGTTAAAGAAGGTCAACTTTTTATTAGGTAAACAAATATATCAAAATGGTTTGTGTTATACGAATTTTTCGTTTAAAACAAATGGATGGTAAGTTTGCTTGATGTTTAGAATTAATGTTTGGTGTTGTTTTGTTTTTTATTCACTTCATATCTTTATTCTTGTTGGTAGATGCCTTGACTGTCACCAACTTTGTGTCACGATTTTGTGTGTGCCTCACCAATAACATTCTCTTTCTTCAACATTCGCTATTTTTCCTGAGTCTCGTAATTAATAGCCAGGGCTCTATGTGCCTGCTCTATTACTTGCTTAGGTAACTCCCACCATTGTGCCTAGGCATTTTTGGTTTTCCTATGATGTATGGAACATTCACATGCTCTTGGCATTGTGCTATTTTGTATTTTGATTTTGTGTTTATTGTCATTTGCCCCAATAATATCTTTTATATTTCATCAGCTATCAGTAACCTCGTTTTTAAATCTAACTCAGTTGGGTCCAGTTGGCATCAGGGTAACAACCAAGTTACGAGCGTGTTACTGCAGCTGGTGCACACTACCTTATACCGTTATAATGCTAAGTATATATGGCCTACACTATATTTGTCAAAATTAATGATTACTGCAATAATCTAAGCCCAAGCCTAAGCCCAGGCCAAAGCCTAAGGCTAAGCCTAACCCTAAGCCTAAGGTTAAGCTTACACCTATGCTTTGACTTAGGCTTAGACTTAGATTATTACAGTGCTTAGTCAACAATTTTGACAAACATACTGTATATATATACTTTGCATTATAAGACTATAAGGTAGTGTGCACCAGCTGCAGTAATACCAGTTAGGAGCCTGCTGGGAACCGCAGAAAGGTAGCCAGGGTATAGGAGCCACTATGATGCCACAAAATAGCCAACAGACTATATCTTGATCCACTAATTGCTCCACAAACGAACATTTCACATCTTGCAAGAAAATTCAAACAGTCGGAAATGGGAGGCAAAAAAAGAGAAATTCTGTTCAATAGCCCTCCCATGCATCTTCACGCATGATGCATCAGAATCTCTTTTTGATCTTTAGCTCATAAATTCCTACAGTATTGCTGAAAGTAACATTTGTGCTCAGTTTTGGGAGCTGTAGAAGTTTTTAAAATTGCACTGTCATTCAAATCTCTTTTTGAATTTTTATGCCCAACCAATAAAGTTCTGGAAACATAGGATGTGTTTATACCTAATACATTAGACAAAAAAATGTAGCTCGAAATCTTGATGAATTTTTATTGATCTAAGTTTGATGGGTGATGAATAAAAAATGAAAATTCGAAAATTTTAAAGATTTTTATTGAATTTCAGAAGTGGAGTGTTTTTTTTAAATTATTTACAGGAAAGTGGCCAGAGTTATTCTGATGCCCTTTCCTGTTTTAGAAGGGCACTGCAGTCTACTAATATTTGGTCTATTTTCGTCTGGCTGACATCATGTGATGTGGAACAGGGTGCCACAACTGTAGAGCTTTCAAAAAGCTTGTAGCATAGACCCAAGTCAGACAGCCGATATTTATTTTGTAACCAGAGCTTTAATGTTTTTCAATCAAATCACCGAAGAGAGGAAGTTTTGTTGCATCCTCTCCAAGACACCACATTGTACAATCATTGTAAATTGGTCGATAACATTTGGCCATTGATTTGAGTCACATCTTTTATATTTATTCGTCCAATCTGAACTTTCTCACTTTTTGTTGCATTTTGTTAATGGCACATTTAGCTGGATTAATCACCTACAGCTCCTGAAACGATACACAAGTTTGGTTGAAATTTTTTCCCAATATGTTGAAAATTAGCAGCTACATAAATAAAAACAAAAAAACAAAACTATGATATTTCGAAACACATATATAGACTGAAAAATGTCAAAAAATGTAAAAATTCCAAACTTTAGGGTACTGTAGCTGAGCTAACTTGAACTTCTAGGCAAAATAAATGTGTTGAAGGGCTTCCTGGCTGGCACCAGAGCTGTTCCAGTACTGGCCAATGTTGGGGTAGGTGTGACCATCCTGACCAGGGCTCAACAAAAATGGCCAAGTTTGGAACCCCTGTATTGGCAGGAACATCAATCTTATGGGTGGAATGTTGTATGTTGTGATACAACATCCCTTCCCCCCAGGAGCAATAGGAGGACCCTGGTATGGTCACCAATGTTGTAATGCAAGATGGCTCATATACCCTGGCTACCTAGCTTCGGTTCTCAGGAGATCCCTAACTTGGCCCTAAGCCTAATACTAACTAGGCGAGAAAGAGGATAAGAGGCAGTGAACACTCCAAGATAGTTGGGGAATGAGGTGATTATTATTAAACAAAACAAAATACAGGTTAGGAGTACAAAAAGCTACAACAGAACACAACACCAAGGTTAGTGCCATAGTGCAGCAGATGCCCACAGTAAGGCCCCACGCCTTCTACACCTTCTACCGAGAGACAGTATTAAGAATATGACCAAAAGTAGGACATACTGGTGGACAATAAAGACTGTCCACCAAGAAATGCACACTCCTACCAAAAAGAGGAATTTTGAGAATAATAGTAATCGTAGTGGGCCTAGGGCCCCAAAAAAAACTATATGAAAAAACAACTACTCATCTGTAACACTAAAATGAAAGGCGGCGAATGCAAACTAACTAAATTTACCGTATAAAGAAAAACGGCAAAATGATGCCAAATGATATCTGCACAACGTTATGAAAAACATCTTTGTCCATTCATTGTTTTTGATGCCAGAAATAGAATGGCTCAAACTGTTTTGAAATATTTGCTTACATAATCAGAAGTGAACCTACTTTAGCAACAAAGTGATAAATAGAGGACCTAAGGTCAGAGGAATTGACCCTCTGACAAATGCTGTAGTGATACTCAGCAAGTAAAACTACTAAAAATATCTCATTTTCAAATAGGTCGATGGAACAGGGAGCTTAAATGCTCCAGAAACTGTATATCAAAGAACATAGCATGGTTTTTATGTACATTGCTTACATCTTGATTGACTACTTTTCAATTGACCATCATGTATGTAAGGAACATTAAGGCAAACTATGTACAGTCGAACTTGGATAATGGATACCCCCAAGGGACCAACAGAAAGCGTATTCATTAACCCAGTGTATTCAATAACCAAATTTGGTTAAAAAGCCACTTATAAGTATTTAAAACATCAAATTTTAATTATATTATTCAATTAAACAAGAAGATAAACTTCATAACTACCAAAAAACAAAAAAATCAGTTATTTGCATTTGTTTCATTTTTTCACAACGAACTACATCACAAAAATCATCTAACTTATTGATACAAGTTAATATCGTATCACAACAATTATCCTGTGCCAAAATGAATTTACGTAAATTTGAAATATTGGATTTTATTTCAGAAAATGAAGCAATTTTTTTTTCTTCGCCTAGATCATCCACATCCATATCAGAATCAAAAATTTCGACTTCGACAGGTTTAATAACATCATCAATTATAGACGAATCATCAGGAATATCGCTTGTTATAATTTCATTATCAAATTCTAAGTAATCTTGAATACTAAAAACACTGTTAATTTGCATCAAATCTCGAAGACGATTAAAAACTTCAGAAAACGCAGTGAATTCATTATTATTATTCATAATCATATTTCATATTTCGTTGAATAATTGATCCAATAGTCGCTTTAGATAAACTATATTTTTCCGCCAATGCAGAGTACGATAATTGATCAGCTTCATTAATTATTTTAACTTCAGTTTCGATCGAAATATGATTTTTTTTAACTGGCGGCATAATGTATTTTTTTAAATTGACACACGAAGTAATGAAATAACAATCGACTCGACTCAACAAACATCAGCAGTAACGACAACAACACATTAAACATTCAATGAGATTCAATAATACACTAAACACACACAGTCTTAAAAAGAAATTTGCATACAGCCGTATTCATTATCCAAACAGGGGTATTCATTAACCGAGTATTCATTATCAGAGTAATAATACATATAAATAAGTACTAGGGTACCAGCCTAGGGGTATTCATTAACCACTAACCGAGTGTTCATTAAGCGAGTACCAACTATATCTTATACTGTTACATTTGGCAGGGACCACCATACTATGTATTCAATATCCGGGAAAATTCATTATCCAGGGTATCCATTAACGAAGTTCGACTGTATTTCCTTTTTAACCCCAATTCAGAAGTGCAGTCACCCATTGTTGGTGAGAAAAAAATCATATGTTTTTTTAATTTTTGAATTGGGCTTTCTGCAAATTGCCTATTCAATCCATAGAGTCCCTGACTGTCACCAACAAAAATCTTGGGATTTTTCATCTCTGAAAAGGGCTTTACTTGCATTATTCTAGTATTTACGTACCTCCTCAACCCACTGATTTATTTCATTGGCCACCTGAGATGCATTTTTCTCAAAATCGACATTGATAGCTTGTGTCTTGAAAATTCCAGTAACTTGCCCGATGAATTCATCCCTCATTGAACATTTGTCAGTCATGTACAATCTATTGGCGAACTTCAAAGTGCCACATTTTTCTTCGTCGCAGATTTCTAAAGCCAGAACACTTTCGACCCATTGCATAATGTCTTGAATAGTGGATTCTTTCCCGAAAAGCGTTTCTTTGATTTGCTGTTCAGTTTCACCGTGAGCACCCAATTGGCACATCGTCATGACTAAAGAGATGGAAGTTGGAGAGAAAAATAAGTTGCTTTCTTCGTATTTGGAGGCCAGCACTTTTCCTAGCCGAATAGCGAATTGGCAGTTGCTGAGCTGAACCGATGAAGACATGATCCTAGAAAAATCGAGATGAAAATAGCACATGAATTCCTTTCCATATTAGTTTTTGATAAAGAACAATAATGATCTATACCCTATGATTTTCCTGTTTGATGAATATGTATCAAGCTTGAAATTTTCCAGCAGCCGAATGATAGTGTAAAAATTAATCTAAACTGAGCTCGGATAGAGGCAAATCCTATTTAGCCCGAAAATCAATTCCTTAGACTGAAAGGATATATGTAGAGTAGTGTCGTCCTCTTGCCTCATGAAAAGCAATTGGAGGACATTTCTGGAATGAGCCAACAAGTGAAAGCTTTATTGATCATTTTTCCATGTTCCATTCTGTTATTAGACCATTATTCACTTGCTTCATAAACTACGAATAGGCCATAAATGCACATGTTTAGTTTTTTACCATGAAATTTGTGTTGACGCAGAATCAGCCTCAATGTAAGATTCAAATGAGCAAAAAAATAAAAAGAGGTCTCCATTGCAGATTCCTATATAGAATGACTTGTTTATCTATGTTGTGCATATCACTTTTGTCATATGCATATTATTGTCGCAGAAAAGTCTTGGATGAAAAATGCAACGTGTAGGAGGAAATGAATTCGAGAAAAACATCTGTTCAAAATTTTTGCTGTGGAACTACCTGCTCAACTTGGAACTGGTTTACCATGCCACTTAATTTAATCCAGTGTTAAAAACAGCACTTTAAGTGGTGTTTAAGTTAAGTGGTATGCACGAATTTGAGATAGTGCTAACACTGTGTTAAATTAACACGAAATTTCAATCCTGCTCTCCCCCTGGATTAACGGTGAGTTAGTGAACTTTTCTTCTGAAATCTGGAATATGTGGTTTTTCCTTTTGTGTGATTGATTATTTGGACATTCTTGAAGATGTGGATGAAGAGGATATTGATGATTATTTTCAAACCAGGACTTTTTCGAATCGTAGAAATCCACTTGAAGGATATTCTGACACTGAATTTTGGATAGTTTGGGATAATTTGGAAAGATATTCTGTTTTTTACAAAATGATCCCAAATAAAAAACTGACACAAATCGATACTGCCATAAAAATTGTTTACATAGAGGGGTTACTGTAAAATTTTTCGTTCGAAAAATTCTTAAAGGTTAGGTCAGTAATGCTTACAAATTTCCAGTTCAATATGATATTGTGTAAGAAATATAGAAACTAAGCTACAGTAACTAACCTGTTTCTCCATTGAGGTCATTGTCCAACTTTCGTTTTTCTTCGCCTTTGTCGTCGTCGCCTTCGCTTCTTCAAAGGAAACGCCATCTAAATGAATAAAAAAAATATTGGAAACTTAGAATTAGATAAAATTTGAGATAGTAACTCACCGAAAGGTCAGCTCGAATGCTGATTTGCGTCTTTCAATGAAATCCTATGAAGAAAAAGACGAAAAATAAGAAAATAAATTAGAAACATATTTGTTTTTTGTAAGATTTTATGTAACAAATTTACTATATATAATGCATGTAAAACTTACTTTTTGTGTCTGCATATTATTTCATCGTCTTCGTTTTTGGATCCTCTTGCTTGTCCACCTATATATTCATCAACTGTAAATAGAAACCCCCTGATTTATCGTATCTTTAGTGGTTACTGTTTTTACTTGGGTCACCAGAATAAACAAGAAACTCGCCTGTTCGACACATCGTAGGACTTCAGATCAACCTGAGACTTTACATTTTGAGCTGAGAAACTTACTGAACATCTCCGTTTTCCACTCGCTTGCCGACATCGTCCATTTCTGTTCCCATCAGTCCTTGCCGCCAACACCTGAAACATAAATAGGAATGAAGCACAAAACGTTAATAAGTAGTGTAACCTAGCCTTTACAGTAAACCACTGTAATTTTAAAGTGTGTAGCTACCCATCCAGTTCAGTTTTTGCCACTGAGGTCCCACAATTGTTTATCAGAAAATAGTGAAAATCTGAAATACTACTTGCTTTCCACTTTCATTATTGAGAAACATTTCAAGAAAAACAGACTATAATTCACTACTTCAGCTAACCTTAAATGCTATTTGTACTCCTGCTTTAAAATTTTTATACTTTTCATGCGTACCAAATTTGAATATCCAGTGTAAATGCAAATGATCACTTTAATTTGCATAATTTCTGCATTATTTTCAGAGTTGAATTGCGGCAGCACTTTTAATCTACAGCATTGTTTCACTTGAAAACTCTGTGATACAGTACATCAAATTCAAATGCAAAACCATTACCACTTTAAAGTCCCTCCACTTGCTGTATAATTGCTTTTCGGAGAGATTTTTAGCTTTTGAGTTAAATCTGAACGCTTCCTCAATGACATACCATGCTAAATTTTTTGTATGCATTGATTTCGAATTGTTTTTTTTATTTTCAATAGTACCAACAGGTTCGGAACTGCATTCAAATAAAAATTCAATCTACATCAAAATTATGATTTGATCCACAATTTTCATCGGGATCCATTTATACAAGAAGAACAACAGAATCAGAGAAGCAAATTTCACTCAAATGAATAAGAAAGAAAGATTTTTTTGTTCAGGTCGTTTTTTGGCAAATCTATTCTTATCCAAACATTAAATTTTGAAGTATAACACAGCTTAAAATTTTTGACACTGTGTCAACAAATTTAACACTAAGTTGAGTAAGCAGCCGTTAATCCACGTTCCTGCATACTGCTTAAATTAAAGCCCTGTTAGCAATTTAACATGTGTTAACTAACACCACTCAAGTCCTTAACACGTATTAAAGTTAGCCGCATTCATGCATACTGCCCTGGGAGTGGTAGAATTTCTGTTGAGGATGATTTGCCATATTTGACAATAAATAGTGAAGACGAGGATGAGGAGGTCGCGTTGGTAGTAGGGGAAGTGCGAGGGGAGTTCCAGTCTGTTGTTTTTTAGTATGCCGTCGGGGTAGCAGGAGTGGGTTGCAGAATCCGTCCTTAATGCACGTATTTTCAACACCCACGCTTACCAGATTAATTACTTAGCTAACATACTTAAACTGGAAAATGTTTACCCCACAAATTAAGAAAGCTTAGTTTCTTAATTTGGTTTCCTACTACATAATGTAAGAGAGGAGAGAGTTTTCTCCTTACTTTTATCTAACACAAAAATAGACACTTACCTATTTAACTAATGGGTGGGAGAGAGTACATGAAAAACCCCTCATGCTGGGGAAGAGTATAAAGGTGCACAGGGAGGCGTACTAGTAGTAAACATATAACACAACAATAATAAAAAGCAGACCCAACACACACATGCCGAATTTGAGCTACAGCAAGACGCCATTCGATGGTCCCCATAGCTCACTCCACTTTGGACTTGCGCGCCTCTTCAAACAAACCACAACTTTTGCAAAAATCTTACAAATCGGCGGAAACACACTACAAAAAGTCCAGGATTTTTGGAAAAGGCTTAGTAAGTACTGGAAAGTCTTTTAACCATCAATCAATAATCAAACGGTCTGCTAGTCAGGCAGAGAAGAAGAAAATGAACAACACTTTATTTGATGCAAAACGTGAACACTAAAATGTCTTTATGGCCAAAACAACACATAAACGATTCATGCAAATATATTATAAGAAAACAAAACGAAAATACGAAAATAGTTTCATATTTTATTGTTAATGTGTTTAATGATGACGAGTTTACTGTCACTTAAGAAAATAGTGGATAATAACCATTTAGCCAAAGTGTGGTATACTACATATTTGTGATGGCATATCTCTTTTCGGGCTGCAGGACATTAGAGCTCTGGACATTAGAGCACCTGGGGCCTGTTGTATAAAATGTACAAGTTACAAGCTACAAGCTACAAATTACAAGTGGAAAAAGCAATCAGTCGTACAATTTGGTGTTGCATATAATTTTTTTGTCTACAAGCAAAAAATCACTAGTTCAAAGTCAATTTTACAAGTCATACAAGTATGTTACAATTGCCTAATTTACAATTGTAGTTTTTCCTGGTTACAAGCCTTACAAGTGTAAATTACAAGCATTTTTATGAATGCATTTTTATAAGGCAATTTTAAATGTTGTACAAGCATATTACAAGTGTACCAAAAAAAGTTGTATAAAATTTTTTTACATATGTAAACTTGTAACAGTGCTGTCAACAATCTTGTAACAATCGTAGTTAATTCCAGGACGAAATACTCGTTGTCAATGTGTATTATTATTTTCTTCTATAAAATTGTCTTCAGAATCACTTTGTTTGATAAAAATATCCATAGAAGCCTAAATAAAAAAAACCAGACATGAAGGGGACAACATTTTTTTGAGGGGGGAAAGTCAGTAACAAAACCTGTTGTTAATTCTAAACTAAATTGTTCTGAATAAAATTTCTCTAAAAAGTGTAAACTGAGTTTCTATTGACATACTAGATAGCTTTGCTTCACTGTTGAAAATGGGCATTCCTGAGACCCTATACCCCAATTCCTATGTTAGCTCATTTCAAACTGGCCATTATGTAAAGTGTTAATATTGTAAAATGAAGATTTTTTGGTTTAGTGTAAGGAATTTAAAAAAATTTTAAATTTCTGAATCATATTCTGTTTTTGGATTTCATGTTTACTGTGAGAAATTTCATTAGCTACAATTTCTTCAACCACTAATTTTCTTTCTTTGCTTTCTTTTTTCTTCCTTTCTTTTATCTTTTCTTTTTAATCATCCATTTTGGTTTATTTTTTTTTCTTTTTTCTTGTCTTATTTTCTTTTTTCCTTTCATTCCCTTTTTTCTTTTAGTTCTTGTTTTCATTTTGTTTTTCTTTACCTTTTTCTTTTTCCTTATTTTCTTTTTCCTTGTTTCTCATTGTTTTTTTGTTTCATTTTTTCATTTGTTCTTGTTTTTATTTTTGCTCTTGTGGTATTTTTTTACTCTTTGATTTTCCTTCTTCTTTTTTTGTTTTTTTTTGTTGTTTCATGCTTTTTCGTTTTTTTCTTTTTTTCTTGATCGATTTGTTTTTTTCCATTCTTCCTGCATGTCACATTAGACAAAAAGTGAAGCCATGTCACATTGAGAGTGAAATTGGACAATCACATTGATGGAGAAATCCATGCCATATTGATAGAATAATAGGGTCATCCCACTGTGAGTCACATGCTGTGACCCAGTTGGGTGGCTTGCTTACATTTCATCTTCCGGAACCTGATGCAGCTAGTACTGGTTATAGATAGGCCTACAGAGTACTCTGGTGCTGTCATGGGGTTCTGCTGTAGACTAATGGACAATGGGACCAGGTTAGGGTTGGCAATCGCTGGTCGTCCCATTCAGTGTCAAAGATGGACAAGGTCACTCGGGGAATGACCTGGTATAGGGGACCCAATTGTAAACCTAAATCCCCTTTTTAGCCCACACCCAAGAGGAAAAAGGACCCTTCTAACCGAGGGAAGACTCAAGGGAAACCAACTTAGGAAAGGGTTCCCCAAAATACACCCTCAACAACAATAATCCCCTGAGGAAACTTTCCTAGACCTTCTTCTCAACTACGGTTCGACAAAGGGTGATGGGTCCCTGGTGGCTTCAGATATTGGTCTGCAAATGGGGGAAATGGTCCACTCAGTTTGGTGATAGATAACTTAGGAGGTTGGGGCGATGCTCTAGTATTCAATCAGAGGGCTGATGTGGGTGACCTGGTGCCAAGGGAGGACAGGTATTCTCTATATGAGCAGGGGCAGCAGATGCAGTGACTAAAACAAGTATGCAAATTTGGCCATGGAGGCAAGGGGAATGGGAATATTCAAATTTATTATCAAATAATAAGACTGCAGATGGGGACTGGAATACAATCCTGGACTCGGGCTGAGAATCAGAGAATGAGCACAAAATTAACAAAACAGGCCCTTTTAAAGACCTCATAGGTCTACAGTAGGGCCTGGATGGAGCTTACAATGCCCAAGCTAACTTCTGTGCTTGGAAATTGGTGCAGAAGATGCCTATGGGCACATAGACATTTTCCAGTTCAAATACATTTAGCATTGGGGACGAGTTACATCCCATGCTAAACATATGAATGTCTTTTAATGAGAACTTCTAAACTAGTCATTTTGCAGTCCAAAACGTCGCTAGTTTTCACTGATAAGAGGTGCACATGATGCTCCAATTATGGCCATGAGCTCATAAAGCTTATCTGGCAGAAATTCTGATTAAAGGGTCACACTATAGCCTACATACCAAATGAAAAACAACAAAAACACAACTAAAATGACACACAGGAATGCATATAAAACATAATGAATGAAATGAAATAAAAGTAAGTAACTGTCTAATAAAAAGTGACCAACATGATGAAAATCACCTGATGTTTGGGTAAAATTGGTGGGCAGGTGATATGGCAGTCCTTCAAAAAAGAGCATCCTCGTCTTTGTTGTCAAAGAGGTTTATGTGGCATGTCTGTGGTGGTTGATTGTCAAAGGGGTGCAGTTGCTGGATATGAATGGTAAATTGAATTTTTGGCCTATTCCGGCTCATTCTGCTATATGGTGGCTGGAAGTCAGTAATGCGTGTAGTTGCTGACGTCAATTGATCTGGGAGGTCAGTGATGTGTGAAGTTGCTATTATCAAATGACCTGTGAGATCTATAATTAGACCAAAAAGAAAAATTTTAGGGGGAGATGCAGGCTATCATCAAGATGCGCCTGTGGTATGAGGCTATACTCTTGTATATATGCTTTGGTCGCTGCTCATTCTCTTCTTTCCACTAATGATCAGGCATAGATCAGAAATGGGTATTCTGTGAGGGGACGGCAGTCATTCCTAAAAGGACGTCCTCATCTATAAGTTGGGACAAAGAAGAGAAAAGTGTCTTGATTAGGGGTCGGAGACCTCTGCATCAAGATAGTGGTCAATGAGATTTGACATAAAGTCCCTGTTGATGGAATCAACATGTGTGCCAACTCAAGGACCTGTTGTTGTATGGCAACTTACAACATTCCACCCGTAGGACTGATGTTGTAGCCAATCCACGCATCCCGAACCCCGACCATTTTTGTGGAGCCCTGGTCGGGATGGTTACACCTACCCCGACATTGGCCAATGGTGGGACAGCTACGGCGCCACCCAGGAAGCCCTTCAACACTGTGAAGTGGAAGGTAACTCCTCTGCTTCACTCGGTGGATCAGGTGACATGTAGTGATGAAGTTGATTGACATGCACAGTATCTATTTGATCTGTCTTCAGGTCAATGGTGACATTAGGATATGTCACATCTGTGACCAAATAGGGCCCATCACAAATGGGCAGCTGTTTAGGAGTAAGACCATGTCTGCTGGAAGTGTGCAGTTTGAGCACTTTATCCCCTACTTTGTATGAGACATCTCGTGTCATGCAGTCATAAGACTAAGCATATGCCACCTGTGATTTCTCAATCTGACTCTGGATCAAGGTCAGGGCATTCGTGAAATGGCATTTGACCTCTATATCATAGGTGGAGATGTCAATGATATGGGCTGGAGGGTTGAATGAGAGCATGGCATCAACAGCTAGCATGGGCCTGTGACTGTACATGAGTTCATAGGGTTAATACCCTGTGGACACATTCATGCTAATGTTGACAGCCAACACAGAATACTGCAGGTGTTCATTCCAACTGGTATGACCTTGATGGACATACATATGCAGCTGCATTGCTAGCATTTGATTAGCTCTTTCCACTTCACTATTAGTCATTGTATGGTAAGTGGTGGAGTAGATTTTCTTAGTTGAATAGATGGCAGTGATTTTGGCCATCAGTTTTGATGTCAAATCAGTGCCACAATCAGACTGAAAAATCTGCAGTGCCCCATGCCCACAGACAATTTGCGTGACAAACAGTCAGGCTATGGTTTGTGCATTGATATCCGGAGTAGCAAAAGCTTCAACCCATTTCCTAAAGTAGTCTATAAAGACTACAATCAAAGAGTTGCCAGCCTCACCAGTGGTCATGGCTTCCATACAGTTGACTCCTACTCGGTGAAACAAACCCGTAATGGTGATAGGTTTCAGGGCTGTGTGGGTCTTTTGTTGAGCCCATTTATTCTGTTCTCAAAGATCACTTTGCTGAGAAAAGGACTTTAGGTCCAAACTGAGGGATGGTCAGTGATACCTGAGAGCTATTAGCCACCCAGTACATTCAGCACCAAAGTGTCCAGCCAAGATGTCATTATGATGAGCCTATAATGGTAGTAACCATGGATCTGGGTATGACAATCTTGTTGGATTCGCCTGTCCACTTCTGAAAGATGTTATCCAATAGGTAGTAGCCATCATTATCATTCTGCTCACTGTAGGGTTTTAGTGATCTAAGAATGGAGGCTATATCCGGGTCTTCAAATTGAGCCACGAGAAAGTTGCAGTGCTGCAAACCAGTTGATATCTCAGTAGGAGTCTCTGATCTTGCCAGGTGCTGCACACTCTCAGTGATCATCATCACATGTCAGTCAAGCCTGTAAAGGGGAGTATTGTCAATACTCTGACCAGTGAGAGAAGTAGGATCCAGTAGGCCTGATAATGCATCAGCATTACTGTTAGACCAACCTTTTCCAGCAGAAGTGTCAGTTGGAAATCAGCAAGCATGAGTCCCCAATGAGGGATATGAGCAGAGGGGTTAGTTTCTCCAACACTGCTTTGACTGCCAAGTGGTCAGTCTATACGACCACCTCATGTTGAAAGAGGTATGGCCAAAAGTGCTCAATGAAATGGACAAGAGTGAGAGTCTCCAACTCTGTAATAGAGTAGTTTTTCTCAGCAGCTGTAAACCCTTGACTGGCATATGCAACAGGATGATCCTGTCAATTATTGTCTAACTGGCTTAAAACTGCCCCTGTTCCCGAAATACTTGCATCCATCTGGATGATGAAGGATTTTGTAAAGTCCGGATGGCGCAGAATAGGAGCGTTTGTCAGCTATTTTCAGAGTTTGTCGAACACTTTCGACTGAGGTTTTGACCACAGGGAAGTAATTTCCTTCATAAGAGCTTGGTTAGTGGCTCACTGAGCCAGGCACAATAAGGGACGAAACGTATGTAGTAAGACACGAGGCCAAGAAAGGACTTGATGTCTTTGGTGTTTTGTGGAATGAGTAGATTCTGGATGGCAGCCAATTTGACTTTATCCAGTTCCAGGCAGCTCTGTGAGATGCAGTAGCCTATTGATAAGTGTGGTCGAGTATGCAAATTCAAATACTGGCGACCAACTATCGTAAATAATACACTTTATTCGGACGACGAAAATAAACAGTCACTGATAAGTGAAGGGTGAAAGGATACAATGAAAAACACAAAGATGGCCAGACTATATATAGGCCATCTATTTGCATAACACAAAAACAGGGGAGAAAAAATGACACTAATAAAGGAAGCTATGTACACGCCAAAATACTACAGAAATTTACATAACACGCATACATATCACTGTCCCCTTTTTAATATTGTTTCATTGGGGAGAATATGGACGCGGCGGTCGGCCACGGGTTGATCGCGTGGAGCGACGTCGATGCTTGATTTCGGGTTTGGCAGTGTTCAACGGTAAGTTTATAGTTGCCGGTGGATAATAAGGCCGCATACGACGAGCGCTCCACGTATTACCATCGGATAGTTCGAATACGTAATCACCCAACACTTTGATGACAGTGAGGACGTCGGAATACGGGGATTGTCCTTTGCATATCATGGTCGATGGTCTTTTAACGCGGACTTCGTCACCAATTTTGTAAAGCGGCGCTCGGCCTTGATTAATCGGATCGAGTTCCGGCACTCCCTCTTCTTTAAAATGGATGTGTCGTCGCTTCGGTTTCTTTTTCTTTGCTGGTTCTTTTATTCCGGCGGCTTCTTGTTCGGTGATTCGGGGTTCGAATGCTAATCGCGGGCATCGATTAAACATAATTTCCGCCGGTGACAATATATCGGGTGCAGGACGTTCTGCTCGATATCCCGCTAATAGTTCGGTGATTCCCATCAGAAAAGGTGTTTGCGAAGCGGCTAACCTTTGAGCATGAAATTTCAACGATCGATTGAATACTTCAACCTTGCCGTTCTCTTGTGGATGGTAAACTGGCGTTTGATAATGCAAAATATCGCGGCTCGACAAAAATTCTTCAAACGCAGTTGATCTATACTCAGGCCCATTGTCGGAGACAATAATCGAGGGATTGCCGTAACGAGCGAATAATTCAGTCAAAAATTCGATTGTCATTGTAACATTGTGGTCAGGACACAATCGCACTTCGGGGTAGCCAGACAGGTAATCGACGACTACAATCGCGAATCGATTTTGATAACTTGTCGTTGCAAATGGACCGGTAACATCGATTGCTATCTTTTCCCACGGCGTTGTAGGTAACAGCAGCGCATCGGTTGGAATATTTGTTTTCGGATTTGATTTCGCGGAATCTTGACATCCTTGACAATGTCGAATCGTTTCTTCAATATTGGAGGTAATTCGAGGCCACCAATATGTTTCACGTAACTTCGCTTTTGCTCGAACAATACCGGGATGTCCATTGTGCGACTTCGCTAATAATGATTTTCGAAGGCCAATTGGGATGACAATTCGACCGGTTTTCCATAAAATTGATTGTTCAACCGCTAACTCTTTTCGTACAACGTAATAGGCGGCTAACTCGACAATTTTGCGGTGATTTGGGTTCCAGCCATTCGATTCGACTAACTTGATCACTTTCTTCAAAACTTTGTCTTTCACCGTTGCTTTCGCGATGTTGTCCAGGGAAAAATTTCCGAGCTGAATCGATCGGACTCCTGCCATGGTTTCTGGTTGTGGTAACCGAGACAGCATGTCAGGTATAACGTTGTCTGCTTCGGGACGGTGTTGAATTTCATAATCAAATTTGGACAATCGAGTTCGCCATCGATCAAATTTGTGCGCTTTTCTTCCGTCGCCGGCTTGAGCCAATATCGTGACAAGAGATTGGTGGTCGGTAATAAGTGTAAATTGACAACCCAATAAAAAGTTCGCAAAATGTTCGCATGCCCATACACAACCAAGAGCTTCGCGTTCATTGGTCGCGTACACCCATTCTTGATTTGTCAATGTCTTGCTCGCAAATGCAATCAGAATTAAGCGACCGCGGCTAATTTTGATAAACATGCTCCGAGACCAATATTTGAGGCGTCGGTTGCCAATATTGTAGGTCGATCGGGATCAAAAATTGCCAATTGCAAATCGTTTGTAAGTAACAACTTTAATTTTTCGAATGTGGCGGTGCTTTGGTCATTCCACTCGAACTTCGATTGCTCTGACGTTCGGGTCAATTGTTGCAATGGTTCGGCGTGGTCGGCTAAATGCGGCAAGAATTTGCGTAAATAATTAATCGAACCAAGGAAACTTCGCACCTCAGTGATCGATTTTGGAATCGGCGCTTTTCGAATCGCATCAAGGCTTGATGGATCCGGCTTGATTCCTGACGCTGATATTTGATGTCCGAGGAAGGGGACGTTGTCAACCGAAAAGCGGCATTTCGCAATGTTCAATCGGAAATCTTTGTCGGCCAACCTTTGTAAAACGACTCGTAAATGATCATCGTGTTGATTCGATGTTCGTAATTGGGAAATTTGCCAATACCGTCCGCGACAAGTTGTGGAAGTTCATCAACAATTTTCGGGAGTGGTTTGATCGCTTGGACTTGAATGGTGGTATTATTATCACAGTGCTCATCCACTGTCACTGCGACGCAATGCTCATCCAATGTCATTGCAATTTTCGGAGCATCGGCGATATTATTATTTTGGATGGCGTTGATCAAACGGGTGCTTCCATCGATTACGAGACGGAGAGCTTCAATTGCGTCCACGCCCTACGTTGCCATTTTGATTGTATCCAAAACGAGTAAGGGAAACTTTGCCCTTCGATTGTTGTACTCGACGGTCGCTGTAAATTGTCGGCGAAGACCATTGATGCAGGACCCATCGAAGTTGTACAATTCCGCATTCGATTGTTCTAAGCGCCCATTGATCCACTTTTTAAAAGCACCGTATGGAACCAATGAGGCTTCGGCACCAGAATCGACAACGCCATTGACGTAACAATTTTTGCCATTCGGATGCGTGTCATGGAACGTACATTGGTATGCCAGTGATGATGACGACACTATACTTCCCATGTGGATCTGATGCACCGATTTGTTTTGATCTTTGGACTCGTTAAATCGCGACACTGATTTTTCACGATGACGTTGTTCGCACCATTTTCCGAAATGTCCCATGCATCCGCAATTGTTGCACTTTTGACCTCTCGCTTTGCACTCGTTAGACAAGTAAGCATGTCGCGACGATCCGCAGCCTCTGCAGTTGTGCGTTGCTCGAGCCGGCGATGATGTTCACTTTGATCGGGCTGGCGATCGATTGCGTCGTTGGTCCTCTCGCACGGCGTTGACTTGCTTGTCTCCGCAGACGATGGCGGTGGAACTTTCTGCGTTTTTGACGGCTTGCATGATTTTGATAAAAGCATCGAGGCTGACAATTGGCGATGAGAATAACCACTTTTGTACTTCCGGCGAATAACAATTTTGAGCCAGCGTATAAGCGAGGTCCACGTCGGCGTTAAAATTTTCGTATTTGCATTCCGCTTGTAAAGTTCGTAAGCAGCTAAGGAATTCCATCGCTGTTTCATCTCGCTGTTGTCGACACGTTCGCAACCAGTAGAAGGCGACGGCTTGCGGCGTGGTTTGCTCGAACATTTCGCTAATTGCCAAATAAAATTCGTCAGCGGTCCCGGTGTTGATTTGCGCCATCATAGGAGAATGTTCGAAACGGCGGATTGCTTCGGGGCCGAGGTGCGCATACATTAAATTGTTCTTATCGCCGTTTGAAAGTTTCTTGTCATCGGCCAGCTGTCAATTGGTCAGGTTGAACATGACGTCCAGCTGTTGTTTCCACGTGGACAGGCGTCGCATCTCGGAACCAGGGTGTTCCCAAAGTGGCGCAACAGCTGGCATCGGAATATTCGCCATTTTCGATCGAAAAACGTAAATTTCGCGATGATGACGTAGTTTTTGTTCAAAATGGATGCAAAATTCGAATTCCTCGATGAATTTCGTCCAAGGACGTTGTCAAATTCGGAATTGTCGACGAATTTTGACCCAGAAATGCGTAAAATCGTCCAATAATTTCTGCGCCAATGATAAGTGTGGTCGAGTATGCAAATTCAAATACTGGCGACCAACTATCGTAAATAATACACTTTATTCGGACGACGAAAATAAACAGTCACTGATAAGTGAAGGGCGAAAGGATACAATGAAAAACACAAAGATGGCCAGACTATATATATAGGCCATCTATTTGCATAACACAAAAACAGGCGAGAAAAAATGACACTAATAAAGGAAGCTATGTACGCGCCAAAATACTACAGAAATTTACATAACACGCATACATATCACCTATATATTCCATGTCAGAGTGCGACATTTTGCCCTTGCTCAGTCTGAGCTTCCTCTCACCCTGAGGAAGATGAGAGAACATGTCCCTCAGGTGCTCAATCATCTGGGTGTGAGAATTGTGGAACACAAAGATGTCGTCAAAATAGGTCAATGCTGTATACCACTGTATTCCTGTAAGGAGCAGGTCAATGAGACGTTGGAACGTCCCAGGGGCATTGCATAGACCAAAAGGCAGATACTTGAACTCATAAAGTCCCATGGCAGTGTAAAATGCCATCTTTTCTTTGTCTGCCTCCACAATCCACATTGACCAATAGGCATTAGCCTGATCAAGGGTAGGGAAGTACTTCATACCCTTGAGTGTGTCAAGGATGTCATATATGGTGGGAGAGGGTAGACATCCTTTATCCTGACCTCCTTGAGGCCCCAAAAGTCAACACACATGTAGTGCGAACCATTCTTCTTGGGCACCAGGATGGTATTAGTGGCCTACAGTGACAAACTCGGCCAGATAATACCTTTTTCCTGAAGCGCCCTGACTTCCTGCATGATGAGGTCCTTCTCCTTGAGGTCTGATAAGGAAACCGGCTGACTGGGCAGGTGTCTGATTTCTTGCTGTTAGAGATCAGTAGTACCTGTGTCCTTCTCATCTGTGGCATAGAGGTCAGTGTATGGGACCAGTAGGTCAATCAATGCTGTCCAGTCCTGTGCAAAAATATCAGCTGATATCATAGCATTGGATTCAACCCACTTTTGGTCAAGGACTAAGTCCAATTTGACCTCTGATCCTGGTGAGAGATCAGTGTGCATCTGCACATCACTGATGATCATGTGCAGGTAGAGAACCATGGAATTTGTATTTGGGTTAACCACCTGTAAGGGTATGCAGCCTTTAGCCTTGGTACTCACACTGCCAGCAAAGTAATGCTGCTATGAGTTCCCATGAGGTGCTTAGGAAAGTAAGCCACCTCTGGTACATTCATATATATTGATGGTACAGGTGCAGTAAATGGTGTGAGTGAGCATGGTTTGAGGAGAACCAGCTCTTGCAAGGGTAAAGCACCATAGGCAGAAGGCGGATTGTGAATGAGACCATCACTTGGGACCTTGCAGTTCTTGAACTGGAGAAAGGATTTCTCCCATTTCAAACTAACACAATTGAACCATCCTAGGAAGTTCGTCCCAAACACTAGTTCAGCTGAACAGTTATCCTGTATTTGGACCTGGATCCTTTCAGAGACATCAGCCAATGTCACTGTGACATAGGCAGCACTTAGCAGTAGAATCGGAGACTCATTGGCTGCTATGGGGCAAGCCCTAGTCTCTGTGAGCACCAAGTTGGGTAGTTGGACCGCCAACTTGTGATCCAGGAGCGAGAAAACTGCTCCTGTATCAATCAGAGCTTTGGCTTCCACCCTGTTTTTTAGAACAACTCTGATATGAGGGGTCCTCATTTCAGTGGGGTAGAAGGCTGAGGCCACATGACCTGGATTGGATGTGGTATCACCAAGACTATTCCTCGGCATATCAGTTCACCTTGGAATCAGCAACCCGGTAGACAGAGATGACCTACCAGAGCATAACCATGGGATGTTTCCGGGTTGTCCTGTGGAGCTGGATGAACCTGTACCCTAAGTACATGATCCAATTACACCCCTGGGCTCTGGGTAGCTCCTAGTAATTCAATTTCTGCATCTGATAGTGGTGGGACTTCCAACACAGGTGATGCAGGTGCATCTGAATCACTTGGCTCATGGAACTGGTTGTTTTCCAGCATAACTGGAGAGTTTCCAAGTGGGAGTTGGGGGCAACTCAACCCTCCCAAGGTCACTGAATGACAACTTGCACACCTAGAAGATTTCCAGTGTCCCCTGGTCAACCCATGTGGTTAGGCGACTGAGGATGCCTGTGAGTGTGGCCTAGAGTAGGATGAAGTCCTTGACTGTGATCAGGACCCTGACGTGTATGAGGCCCTTGATAGGGAATGTGAGTTCTCCCACCAGGGTTCAATCTGGTCAATCTCTGCCATTGTCAGAAGAAGGGGTAGTTCTACCATGTTCAACTGACAAACATTATGTTGGTAATCAAACATAATGTTCTTGAACTGTTCAAGAAAGTCCAGTGCAATTATCAAATCAACTGGTGCCCAGAAGAGGGACCTAGTCTTGCACACATGGAGATGTACACAGATCCTTGTGTTCAGCTGGTGATTCCTGGGCAACATGATTTCATACTGCCCCGAAATTAGGGTATGCACGGCTTTACCATTGATACTCATCAATGGATTAAAGTCTTGATGTTGCTGGAATGCCATAGCCCCCTTCAGACTCTCCTTAACCAAAACCTTATGAAGACATTGGCAAATGATAGTTCGCAGGCGACCAGTATCAAGGAAAGCAGGAGTTTCCTTGGCATTGACCAGCACGAGGAAACATGGAGGGATTCTATCTGACTGGGATGGTATGTTGTTTTCCAGGTAGTCAAAATCGACCCAGGGTTGGACTTTGCAGAAAAGACCCAATGGGGAAAAGGGAGCAACAAACTGAAACTGCTTTTTCTGCAGCCGGTAGCTGAGGATATGCCCAGGCAGGCTAGATATCCAATACGGGCCAGCATTGCTAGGAAGATGAGAGTGTTAAAGATCAACTGAACGGGTCCACTCAGGACAGACTGCAAGCCCTGAATGAGGTTGTGTTGTTGACCAGTAATCACAGGGAATGCTGCCAATTTGACACCTTTGAGAGACGCCTTGATGTCCATTCCTACCTCTGCAAAAGCATGGTAGATAGCATCTGGTTGCAGGGATAGTCCAGCGGTAAAGTTTACCAGCTGGTTTAAAACTGCTTCAAGTTGCTCAGTCTTGTAAAGGTACTGTTTAAAGAAAGCAAAACTTGAAGGGGTCATCACCAACTGGTTGTGAAACAGCCAAGGAGTGTCAAAGTGAGTGACATTAAAACACTGCTTCCAGAAGAGTTCAAGCGAGATGTGGCTCACATGGACTGTGCCAGACTCGGTAAACCAGTCTGAGTGATTTCAGAAAATCCCTGTAGAGTGGTGATCACACAGAACTATTGGGCTAACTTTAATGAGATCTGGGCCACCAGGGTCAGCAAAAAAAATGGTACCACCAACCAGCACAGTAAGGTACTTGTAGCAGATGTTTCCCACCCAGTACGAGTGGTAGACATATGTGGCATTGACCTTGTGACATGGCCATATCCTCAGTGCATTGCCTGTGAATTCGGACATCAGGTCACTCCTCTGAAAGAATGCCCGGGCACCCAAAGTAGGGTCAAAGCAAAGCAGCTGCCAAGTCAGATCAAGGTAGCATTGAGCATGAGAGCAATGCTCAAGGCACATGAATCAAATTGTTAATTTACAACTCTTTGATCTGCTGAGCCAAATAGTTCAGTGTGCCATTGACAGGGTTGGGATGTGAATCCTTTGTCAATTTGAACACTTTCTGGGTCAAATTAAATCTTCCGTGGATGCCTAGAAGAAGACCCTGATCAGTCGGAATTGTGGTTGATCATAGTTCGGGACACAACCCTAAGATTCAAGAGTTTCCTGGGATCTTGAGGGCAACTTGGAGATCATCAATGATGGCATGGTTCCCTGATACAGATGCTGTGTAATTTCCCTGAGGGTGATAATGACACTGTGCTGTGAAACTTGTAGCAGACCAGACAATGACCCCATCAAGGGCAGTGCACTGGCCTGCAGTGGAACTGCATCTACCGACATCTCCAAAGGTGCTTAGGGCCATAGTGCCATCCCATGAAGCAATACTTCCCTCTTCAATGAAGAGATCAGTCACTGTCTTGCAGATGTCACTGAAGCACCAGTTGTACATCGCTTCCAATGTTTGGTTTGTGCTGTAAAAGCCAGAGTGGATATCCACAAGCTTTTGTACACCAAACATCTTAGCGTGATGTGCTAGCATGCAAGCTGCAGGCACTAGATGCTGAGTAGTAATGACGTCTGCAGTAATGCCCCTAGATCTGAAGAAACCAGTGTTGGTGCAGATTTTGCCATTGCCCAATGTGCATTTACACGCTATTGTAGTGATTGGATCAGAGCTAGGAACATATACTGTGACAGTCATGCATCCTGGACTCAATAAAGATTTCAGTGGTTTACACTCTGCTTTTTGGGTAGCTCAAGTGGGTGACTGCTTCTTGAAAGACCACAAAATTGGTACTGAGTGGCATGTACTGCAAAACTCATTCCTAAGAACAGTTGTGTTACAAAGGCCCAATTCATTATATACAACAAATTAATACACAGTGTCTGCAAATTTTCACTGAAATTCACAGTATCAGCCCAGTGGGCGGCACCCTTCTTTGTTGTCTTCACTATCGGACAATATCAGCTCCATGCCAGGGAAGTCGAGGACCAGGCCCCCACATGGGTGGATTTTGTGAAGAATCTTCAGGGACCATGGAGCAGTGGCCAATGGCAAAGATGACACCTCTATGAATCTGACATTGTCGTTGACTGCATGCAACATATCTCTAAAGAGGTGCTATTCAGACATGCTCTGTCAGTAAAAAGGCAGCATGGGGGTCCTTGGCATAGCTGTGCCAAAATAAACAGAGGTGGGACTCGCCCAGCTTCCTCGTGATAGTTCAAGGTGGACTCAAAGCATCTAGGGACAGGGGTACAGTGTGTCCCAGTTAGTGAGTTTAAAGTGGGGCTGAGGCGAACTCAGTTGTTGTGTTGAGGGGGGCTCTAACATCTTTGCTGAGGCTGACTTACTGCTTAATATGCTGTAGACACAACGAATGGAGGTGGACTTGGGGTTACAGGCAACTCTAGTGGGAACATTATTAGGCCAGCTAATGAAAATGTTTGAGTGAAAGAAGTATTACAGGGGGGTCTTTTACACTCTAGGCCCAAGTAGAGGCCATGCCATGGTCCCTTGGGAACCACTACTGCTGGTACACTAAGGAAGATCATAAATGAGAGAAATGCGAAGAGTTTAGATAAGAAATTTACAAGAAGGTTGCTAAACCCTTGTTGACATCAGACACAGGCAGTACTGACTGCAGATGCCTAACATTTACATGAGTCAAACAACCAACCCAGCTGAGGCCAAATGTAACCCGTTCAAACCTGTAGTTAAAGCTTGAAGACAGCCATGTGCTGATCAACAGTGCTGCTACCCGGGCCGAAAACCTGATCAGTAACATGGACTAAAGGCATCTCAGGTTGAGTTAGCATATTGACTGATGTTTCCCAGGGGTCAGTTCCTCACAAACATCAACCCTTTGACAAGAGCTGTAGGTGATAGGGTCATATTCCAACAACCACCTACAATTCAAGTGGCTGCCTCAAAAACCAATGGTAACCCGGTGTGGATGTTAAAGGGGGATATAAACCAACACATCACCTAGGTGCTGACCACTGGTGACTTGGATGTGAGTGGGGAAGTCTCACGTCCCAGTTACCCATGTCAGGGATAGGGGTCTGCAGTCACCAACCTCTGTGTAACAAGGAATGTTACCATTGCCGAGTTAGAATAGGATTGTAAAATCTCAATTCTGCAATGAGAACATGAAACATTATCATTGTTGACATCAGGGATAGGGCTCTCAGGCCAACAACCCCCTTACAGTAACATGTAATGTCACCATTGCTGACCTTAAGGGACATGGCTGAGTATCAACCATCCCACAGCAATGACATGAGATGCAGTTGTTGCAGATGTCAGATGTAGGGTTTGTAAGGCCCACACATCTTAGAACAACAATGCGTGGTGTTGCCCTTGCTGCCCTCAAAGGGGGAGTTAGGTGAACCAACCAATCCTGATGCAACAACATGAGCCTCTGCTGTTGCGGACATCAGGAGGATGGTGCTGTAAGATCAGGGATCCACAATGGCAACATGTTATGTTACCTTTGCTGATGTCAGAAGTAGAGCCTGTGAGGCCCCCCACCCCATAAAGCAACAGCAAGGGATGCAGCTGTTAAGAGCATCAGGGGGCAGGATACTGATGATCAACAACCCTTGAACCACCACGGCTGTTGCTGACATCAAAGGGAAGACCTGTGGGGAAACTACCTCATGCAACAGCAGCAAATGAGTCAGTTGCAGGCCTCAAAGGCAGGGTCTGTAAGACTAATTGCCTTGGAACATCAACACATGATGTTGTCATTGCTGAGGCCAGATGTTATGACTTGTAAAGTCATCACGTCCTTGCAACAACTCACAGAAAGAGAAGAAGAAGGGAGACACCTTACAGTAAGTGGGAGAAAACAGAAGGAGACCTACTGAATGATACCAAACTGTAACCCCTGTGCGACTGGGAAACAAAATTATTTTTTTTCTTGTTTTTTTTAAATGAGAAAATTTGATCTGGTAAAGGAGAGGGAATAAAAGATATTCATTTAGATGGAAATCAAAGAAAGTAGGTTATCAGTTTTTATTTGATTGGATTTTGAGATGAGGAAAATATTTATTTAGGAAGTTGGGAAATAAGTGGAAAAGTTATTAAAAAAATTTGTTGTCACACAAGAGGCACAGATGACTAAAAAAAGAAAGTAAGATAAATAAAAAGTTTGAGAGTCAAAGAGATAAGCTGTGTGATTCTGATAAGCATGGTGTTAAATGTGTCAATAGTGCAATTTAATTTGTGACCTGAAAAGTGAGCAACTCAGCCAATTCCCCGTAAAGATAAAAAAATATTAAAAAATATTGACGCTGGAAGTGGACACAGGTAACGGAATCACCGCCACATGTGACATCCAGAATCAAGTGTGGTGGGATGTACTTTATCTTGTGATTGTGAACCACAAAAACTTCATGGGCCAGAGACCTCAGGGGCTGTGATACTTAATTATCCCCACGCAGGTATACTGTAGTTAGAGTACATATTTAGAACAGATGTACTGTAACTGACCTAGCACTAAGGCAGTACAGTATACCACTCAGAACACAAGAAGAGTAGAGAAAAAAGAGAGAAAAGAAATGGGATAAAATTTACATAAGTGGAGGAACAGAAGACTCAGAGGAGATTAACAGAATACTCTGTATTTGACTTGACTCTGTGAAACATGACTCTAGGAGGGGGAAAACTCAACACTGGGGGATTTATTTAAACCTAAAGGTGGTACACACACATAAGGGTGATATAATATACCCAGAAATCAGTTTTGATCACTCATAAGGGCTAATTCCGGCTTACAGTAGTTGAGTCGGCTTAAGGGATGTTTTCCAGCCTAAGCTGGCAATAAACTCCAACTTAAGGGCCATTTTCCGGCCTAAGATGAAGTATACCTGCCTTGAGGGAGGTTTCCGACTTGTCTGAGGGCTAGAACCTATCATGAAGGAGAGTATTCCGACTTAAAAACGCAATTCACCTGATTTGAGAGCGGTTACTCCACTGGAATGGTGAATTTTCAGCCCTGAGGGCAATTAGCCAGGCTTAAGTTCGACTTTCCAGCCTCCCCATGTCACATTAAATGAAAAGTGGAGCCATATCACATTAGGTGAAATTGGACAATCACATTGATGGAGAAATCCACGCCATATTGATAGAAGAATATGGCCATGCCACTGTGAGTGACATGATGTGACCTGGTTGGATGGCTCGCTCATTTCATCTTCAGGAACCTGACCCAGCTAGTACTGGCTGTAGGAAGGCCAATAGAGTACTCTGATGCTGTCCTGGGCTTATGCTGCAGAGTAATGGACAATGCCGCCATGTCAGGGGTGGCAATCCCTGGTCCCATTCAGTGTGAAAGATGGACAAGGTCACTCGGGGAATGACCTGGTATAGGGGACCCAATTGTAAACCTAAATCCCCTTTTTAGCCCACAGCCAAGAGGAAAAAAGGTCCTTCTAACTGAGAGAAGACTCAAGGGAAACCAACTTAGGAAAGGGTTCCCCAAAATACACCCTCAACAACAATAATCCCCTGAAAAAACTTTCCTAGACCTGCTTCTAAACTACGGTTCGACAAAGGGCCATGGGTCCCTGGTGGCTTCAGATATCGGTCTGCAAATGGGGGAAATGGTCCACTAAGTTTGGTGATAGATAACTTAGGAGGTTGGGGCGATGCTCTAGTATTCAATCAGAGGGGTGATGTGGGTGACCTGGTGCCAAGGGAGGACAGGTGTTCTTTATATGAGCAGGGGCAGCAGATGCAGTGACTAAAACAAATATGCAAATTGGGCCATGGAGGCAAGGGGAATGGGAATATTCAAATTTATTATCAAATAATAAGACTGCAGATGGGGACTGGAATACAAACCTGGATGTGGGCTGGGAATCTGAGAATGAGCACAAAATTAACAAAACAGGCCCTTTCAAGGACCTCCTAGGTCTGCAGTAGGGCCTGGGTGGAGCTTGTGATGCCCAAGCTAACTTCTGTGCACCGGAAATTGGTGCAGAAGATGCCTATGGTCACATAGAGATTTTCCAGTTCGAATACGTTTAGCATTAGGGATGAGTTACATCCCCATGCCAAACATATGAAAATCTTTTAATGAGAACTTCCAAACTAGTCGTTTTGCATTGCAAAATGTAGCTAGTTTTTACTGATAAGAGGTGCACATGATGCTCCAATTATGGTCATGAGCTTGTAGAGCTTATCTGGCGGAAATTCTGATTAAAGGGGTCTAACTGTAGCCTACGTGTGGAACGGAAAACAACAAAAATGCAACAATAATGACGCACATGAATGCATGTAAAACATAATCAACGAAACGAAATAAAAGTAAGTAACTGACTAATAAAAAGTGGCAAAAAACATAAAGTATCAACATGATGGAAATCACGTGACGTTTGGGTAAAATTGGTCGGCACGTGACATGGTTTTTTCTTTTTTCTTTTCTTTCTTCAACTCTTTGTTTTTGTTTTTGTTCCTCTTTCCTTTCTTTTTTTGTTCTTTTTATTGTTTTTGGTTCGTCTTTTTTTCTTATTTTTTTGCGCTCTTCTGTTTTCTTTTATCTTTTCCTTCACTTTATACGGTAACGCAATGTTCACAATGTACTAAAGTGCCTGATCCGAAAAACTGGCCGGGTTGAACATCGAAAGTTTCGAATCAATGCCTGCAAGTTTATTAATCATGCAGCATGCAGAAAACCACACGAAAAGTGACGTAACCAAATTTTTTCAGCCTAAAATTGTTCAAAACAAATTTTTTTGTGATCAAGCGCTACAGTAATCTATGTTTGGAACTTGTGTATCGTAAAAATTACAGTAAGCACTGCTGTTCATGATCTTGCGAGTCAAAATATACGAATGGAAATTAAATAATTAAATTGTTTAAGGATCAATGCTTCAGGATCCCCTAATTTGCATACTTTGATTTCATGAATTTTCATTGAAAAATTCAGTTCATTAGCATAATAGCCCCATAGTACATGGCCTCTAAAGTACCAAATCGTTTTTTCGCTTAAAAATGATGAAGAAGCAAAGTGGTAAAACCCCACATTTGCTTGGAACATAAAATCTACGGGTTCAAAAGAAAAATTTCCATATTCATTGATCATGGAACCATGCGTTACTCTAAGTTCATGGGAATACAAATTTTTGCATGCGTTCTGCGAGAATTTTTTCCATGAGTAGTTCCGTTTTCGACAGTACAGGATTACTGTAGCTCATGGATGAGTCACTTTTCTGCTTGTTCATGTGATCGTGTCATACTGTAATAACACGTCTTGCGAATCAACTACTGTAGCGACTATGATAAAAATTTAGTTTGACGTCAGCAGAATGTCCTAGATTGTTAACATGACTGTATATTCTGGAAAAACAGCGAGAATTAAATCCTGCATCAGAGTTACACGATTTTCAACAGTTTACACGTCCAATTTTACTTTACACTCATTTTTTACACTGTAGAAAAAACACCACTTCCATTTTTTTCATACAGGACGATATGCTGCGTTTTTTACTACCCATGGCTTCTATATTCTTCATCATTATACTAGGAACCGGTGAGATTTTCTTTTTTTCTACAGTATCCCGATTTACTGTCAAAAATTTACGATTCGCAAGTACTGTCGAATTTTTTTCGTGTAGCTTTCGCTTTAACGTGTTTCAAATGCAAATTGACGTTCGTGATGAAAAAGGACTCCGATTTCGGTCGTCCTTGTTTAAAAAAAGACACTTGCAAATCCGACTTCTGTTTCTTCTTCTTCCACCAAAATGTCGATTCAGGTAGGTATACGGTAGTTCAGTTTGGTGTACTGTAGATCTAATTTTTTTTCAAAATTTTTTCGTTCTTTTCAAAATTCTCTGATATGCAATTACAGTACGCTTAAAAGCTTATGATTCGCAAGTAAGCTCATCACTGAAAAATCTACAGTACGCGCGCCAAATTTTGATTCACAAGTTCGTTGTTGAAAAAGAAATTCCAGCAGAGATATTTTCTATAGTTTCCTGGTCTTGAGGTACATTAGGCTAAAGGTATTTGATTCGCAAGGGTCACAAAAATCCTTATGCGAGCAAAATCTAGAGCGCGCCCGTGAATATTTGATCCGCAAGTTTGTTATTTCAGTAACTTATTGAGTTACAGTAAAATTTTGCAGAGATTCAATTTTATACAGTATTCTTGCCGTGAGGTCAGATCTTTCTATAGCTATTTAATGCTACATTAAAGTTTGTTCGTAGACTTTTCATTCCTGAATGCTAAGGATCTACAGTACGGCTGGGAAATTTTGATTCGCAAGTTTGTTGTTACAGTAAAGTTTTCTTAAAATCTAATTCAGCTTTCTGATTTGCAAGAGCTGAAAAATTTTTCCGCATTGCGCCATCAAAATTTAATCGCAAGTTCGTCGTTACAGTACTATGGAAATTTTTTCACCATAGTATCCTTGTTATATCGTTCAATAGTTTTGTGATACTCAATTACAGTAAGCTGATAAACTTTTGATTCGCACGTAGTAAAAAAAACGGATCGCAAAAAAATCTACAGTACACCAAAAAAATTTTTTGATTCGCAAGTTGATCATCCATTAGAGTAAACTTTTGCGCAGAGTTACGTGCCAACGCAACCAGCGAAATGGGTTGCATGACGTCCAGCCGGGCGTTGCAGCGGTTCTACAGCGATTTGAACGGCAAATTTAACCAAGCGTACACGCCCGATCCGTTGGGTCAACGTTTAATTTGCAATTCGTCCGATTTTTGTAACGGCAAAATGACGTCAGCAGCGACGGAAAACTTCTACGATGCGACGATTTTCTTAGCGGTGGTTACAGTAAACTTGTACTTTGGTTTACATTAGTTTACAACGATATGGAAAAAACGTTCGAGTGTAAAGTTCGGAATCGGATTTTTTGACGTCGGATATTAATTGGTGATATATATAAAATTGTACTAAACTATTCACGAATAAAAATTTTCTACTGTAGATTTCTTTTTCTTATTTACACAAACATGTTGTAAACTTGGTCTTTATTTTTCTCGAAGACATGCCAATATGAAATTTTTTGATTTAGCTTGCTGACGTCAAAAATTTTGTGCGCAATTGACAAGTATGTATCAACTTTGGTTGATTGACGCGGCGTAATCGAAAGTTTCAATTTTTTACACATTTTCTTGAATCGAAAAAAAATTATCGAAAAAGCTACAGTAAGATTGAAATGATCGATCGTTAGGTTCATTGGAAAGCGCATGGAAAAATACACATGTGCTATATTCAGCTGAAAGTTTTCATGAAATGCATGATATAGCAGCTTTTCGCTGACGTTGTTTGCAAATTTTTCTGTACCCGTAGATTTGATGTTTCAAGAACCTGATTGACTGCTGAATGTTAATAGCCAACGATAGAGGCTGCCCGGGACGCCGGGTCAACAGTTCGGTTCCCCTTTTTTTGCAAGGTTGCATGGCAACCCTTACTTTTCACTGTAAGTAGACTAATTGAAACCAGTTTTCATGTAGCAAGTTCGATTACTGTAATTTCCATGAATTAAATTTTGATCTTGTCGATCAAACATCAAAAGTTGACATCAGTGATTAATCTCAGCTAGTTCAATTTTTCGTGAGTTCATCAGCAATCCATGTGATCCATGATTGGTTCCTGCATGATACTGCCAATTTACAGTAAATTAAATCCATCTGACAATGCGGTACTTGTAGAACTAAATTTTGTTGCAAATGATAATTTTGTCTCTTGATTATCAAAAAATCATGAGACAGGTGTCCATGAAAGTGATAATTACTAACTTGATTGTAATGACATAACAAAATCAGTAGGTTACTATAAATAAGTACAGTTGCAATTTAAACTGTTCTCCAAGCCTGAATACTGTAGCGAATTTTTTCCAAGCTACAACAAATATGCACGATTATGGTTTCAAGATACAGTTATCATGGTCATTTATTGCTGACGTCACGTTTCTTAATTAATGAACTTTAGTTTTTTGTTGCCTCATTAACATTCAATGGTGCTTTTAGCGTTGTATATAATTTACTAATGACGTTCATTTTTTACATACAGCTCATTAGCTTTAATGAAGTCATAAAAATTGCATGAGCATCTTTCTACCATTGTGTTACATGATTTGTTTTCTGATAAAAAATTTTCGACAGGTGACGCTTATTCAGCTAGAGAGAGAGAAGTTCCTAAGCACCTGGTACATTCTTCAGAATGCTAATTAGGCCAGAGGAAATGAAGATAATTATCCAAAATTGTCGATTTTGATCTTCATTTCAGTTCCAAATTTGACTTTTTTGCTTGAAATTCTTGTGAATTTTATTTTTTTCGTGCAGGATTCTACTTTTTTTAAAAAAATTTTATGAATTACTGTACACCATGATTCAATTTTACTTTCTCATACATATTTGATGCGGATTAGCTTTTAATCATTCCATGTGCTCCTATGCTGCTAAAAAAACTGAAATTGATTTGGAAACTGAAATTGATTTGGCTTTGCCAAGTTTTTATAATGTTGCATGAAATTAGTTTCATGAACTTTTGCAAGGTATACTGTACTGATAAGCATAAGCATCATTTTGATATGCATTTTCTCTAAACAAATTTTTCATGACTTCTTGACTATTTTTTTGCATACTCAGCTGTCGTAGCCACCAGTATTTATATTCAAAATCATGTAGCTTGCATTAAATTTGCATAAATTTTATGCAACAGTTCGAACTTTGGATCATTTTTTACACTCATCAATTTTCATAGTCACATAACACGCATGTGTTCAACGTGAAATATTCACGGAATTTTGATTTCATAAAGAATTTTTTGCGCACTTTTCGACGACTAGATATTTAAAAAAAGTTTTTGAAAAATTTTACAGAATTTGTTACCCCTTTCCTACATTTTTGCGGGGCATAATTTAAAAAAATTATTTTTTTCCAAGTTTTTCAGAATTAAAGTTTTTTTTAATTAAAATATATAAATTGTTCATAAAAATTTTTTAATTCATAATTTTGAATCTATTTTAAATTTTTACTTAAATTAATTGAAATTTATTTTAATTATTTATTCGAACTTATTTTGTCACATTAAAAGAAATAGGGAGCCATGTCACATTGAACGAATTTGGTGATCAGTCACATTGATGGGTAAACCCATACCATTCTCCTCCGGAAAATGGCCAGGACACTGCAAGTGGCATGCTGTGACCCCGTCTGGTGGCTCGGTTAATATATTCATTTCGGGAACCTAACCCAGCTGATACTACCACAGGAAAACCTATGGCGTACCTCGGCCTTGTCCTGGGGTTCAGCTGTAGAATTATGGACAACGCGGCAGGGTCAGGGGTGGCAATCCCTAGTCCTCATTCACTGAGAATGAGGGACTGTGCCATTCATGGAATGGCTTACTGTAGGGGACCCGATTGTCAACCTAAATCCCCTAATTGGCCTTGACCTTAAGGGTTCAAGGGCTGCCTCAACTGAGGGTACTCTCAAGGGAAAACTGGCTTGAGGAGGATTCCCACAAATATACCCTCAATGATAATAACCCCTGAGAAGACTCACTAAATCCTCTTCTCAAAGTACTCAGCGCTGGGTGACGGGTTCAAGGGTCAAACGTGGGTCCTGCAGACCGCGGGGGAGAGTGGGTTCGATAATCCGAAAGCAATTTGGCATGGAGGGTAGGCAGTTGCTAGTCGGCGGGTGATGATATCAAAACATTCCTCGGGGAGGCGATGGGGGTTCTCGATCAACAGGGGACAGGGTAAACTCCTGAGGTTGGGTTACAGTAACTGGCAATGCAAGGGAGACCTAAGGCTAATATGTAAATTTATTGAAGAGGCGGCCGACGCAGGCACAATATGTGAATTTATAATAAAAACGATGCAGGCAAAGGCAGGACCACAGGCTATAAAAACGCAAAGACGATTAGGCCCAAAAATGAGTGCAAAATTAATGAAACAGGCCCTTTTAAAGGGCCCCCTAATCTACAGTATGCCTTGTGCGGAGCTAAGACACACCCAAGCTAACTTCTGCAGCAGAAATCACTGCAGAAGATGCCTATGGTCACATAGACATTTTCCAGTTCACTACATTAAGCATTGGGGCGAGTTTCACTCTCCATGCTAAACATATGAACCTCATCTAGTGAGAATTTCTAACTAGGCGTTTCACATTGCGAAACGTCGCTAGTTTTCACTGATATGAGGTGCATGTTGTGCTCCAATTACAGCAATGAGCTCAGAGAGCTTATCTCTAATGGAAATTCTGACTAGCGGGTTACATACCGTAGTCTACATGTGCAACAGGAAAATAATAAATTGTAACGGAAATAAAGTGCAAAAATGAAACAGAAATGAAACACAAAAAGTAAACACAGAAATTGCATGTAAAATATAAAAATGGAACACAAAATTAACGTAAGTTACTGTAAAACAAAAATGTGGCGAAAAACATAATGGAAAAATATGATGTGAATCATGTGAGGTTGGGCGAAATTCATCGGCACCTGACAATTTCAATTCATTTATCTATTATATTGTTATCACATTGTTGCATTATTCCAGTAAAGCACAAACTAAAGTAGAAAAATTAAATTGAAATAAAAAAATAAGTGTGAATAAAAACAAAACAACAAACTAAAAATTGAGAAAAAATAAAAGAGTTCATTATGATTGAGAAATTTTCAAAGAACAAAATTTTTTTGTAAAAATTTCTAAATATTTCTACGGAAATTCAATATTTTTAAAGTTTTTTTGTAAAATATTTTTTTAAAGTGTTTGATTATGTCCACCAACAACAGTTCATTGATAGCCCTATCCTTGACCATTTTGGCTGCTTCGAAACCAGCCAGTGTCGAAATTATCCTAATAACAGTAATCAAGAGTATCTTATGCATTTGTACTTTGTACTTGATGATCAAACGAAAATTCTTATCAGCATCACCAATGGTCAACGTAATAGTTAGCATATTATCTTTATTTTTGCTCCAAGATCATACACAACATTTCTACCATGAAATGCTCATGATTCCCGAAATATGGCCGACTTTCATGTACCACCCTTACTCCAATCTACAAATTATTTTTTCCATGAATACCCAAGTATCATTGTGCATAGTTAGCTTGGATAGATTAGCTACAGTAACCTGGCCTTTATTCTATGTTGAAAATTCGTCGGGCGGTACTTGCTCATTTCGAATATGTAAATTTCTACCATATGCTCAATTGGTTTTGTCTACAGTAATCTACTTTATGAATTTTTTCGACGACTACAGTAACCTGCAACCTTACTTGCCCATCTGTTCGGCCAGGAGTTCGATGGGCCTTTATAATTGGGAATTCAGCTCCAACGGGTTATTGGCCACAAATTTCATTACAGTAACCACTTATACTTGTATTTTATTGTACTTGACAATCAAGATTTTAAAACGCAAGTTTACAGTATCCAATGATGAAATACAAAATTTCCACAATGATGCTCATTTTAATAAACAATTGATGAAAATTTTCGGTTATAATGCTTTAATATACCCTTCGACGAATTTTCTGAATTTTCTATTAACCAAAATTTTACAATCTGATTCTATCAAAATTTTGATTGCACACTATTCCGGGCCCTTATCAATAGTTAATATATCGACTTTATTTTTCATGTTTTTATTATTTTCTGATGAATTTAGATCACATTTGAAGAGAATGTTTGGTCTGCAAATGGAGGATATTTATTAATTTTTTATTTGTTCATTAGTTCAGTGATCGAAAATTCATGAATAAAATGATCCTTATGACTTTTTTGAAGAAAAAAAACATGTCTACTTGGAATGATGTATTTTAAAATAAGAAAAATATGCTCAAATTGCATAGTTCTATATCTAACTCTAGTAACAGAAAGATCTAGAGTGGAGGAACAGCTTAACCACAGGACTAGTTTGTAACTGACAGTCTGCATGTTGTAGTGTGTTTCCCCCGATTTGTAAGATTTTTCCCAAGTTTGTCATTTGTATTAAGAGGCGCGCAAGTCCAAAGTGGAGCGAGCTATGCGGACCATCGAGAGGCGTCTTACTGTAGCATAAGTTCGGCATGCGTGCATTGGGTTCGTTTTTATCATTGGTTATGTTATATGTTTTCTGCTAGTATGTACGCCCACCCATTCATTTCTATACGTAAGTGTTTTGTTTTGTGTTAGGTAAAAGTCAGGAGAAAACTCTCTCCTCATTCACATCAAGTTTAAGAAAGTAAGAATTAAGAAAATAGGCTTTCTTAGTTTGTGGGATAAGCATTGTCGGGCATAAGTGCGCTAATTAAGTAATTAATCGGGTAAGTGTGGGTGTTGGAAATACATGCATTAAGGACGAATTCTGGAACCCAACTCCTGCCTGCCTTCATCCAAAAGTCCCGACACACATTTTAAAATACAACATGCGAACATTTGTCGTTTTTTGTCTTCGATCAACAAGTTCATATACAATAGTGCGCAAACCTTCCGGAACATTCAAAACTGGTAATACTGTAATGTGGCATAAGTTGTTCATCATTGTTGTTGTTTTTGTCTAGCATGTACTGCTGTGTTTTATGCTCTGAGTTCTTTCTGTGTAACACCAATTGTGAGTAGGAAAAAATTGTGAATAAAATATAATACCAAATTCTCTCTTCTCTTTCCTAGATATCCAAGATTCAGTTATGGTGGCAAACCATAGATCGGTATGCCAGCACATTTCCAAATTCAGTATCCGAAATCCTTGGCTTCTCGTGCCATTTTGTTGGGCAGCCTGTTGGTGGCAAAGTTGCCATGGGAAGTGGACATGCAAGGAAATGGACATAGGGGTGCCACATCATAGAAGGGAACTATGGGGCAGGCTTCGCAAGGGAATAAAATCTGGATTTTTTGATCCTGGCATCCCGAAATGAACCTTTCACCAACATCCTCGACTTAACCCTTAACTAGTCCTGCAAAAAACATGGACTATTCTCAGACTGGAATAACTTGGGCGAAATTCAGTGTTATTTTTTTATCTGAGTCGCACGTTTTTGTTATGTTTACTCCTCTGCTTAGGTCAAAGGATGTCAGCAATATGACTCAAGTACTATCGGCTTGTATCCAACTGACTGCTGTAGGTCACTCAAAGGAGCTTTCTATTAGCAATCAACTAAACACAGTGCAACAGTCCTTAAGCAGAAATAAACACAACCTTCAGTCACTAATAAGTAACTGGAAACTCTAACTCTTGCAATCGAAGAGCACTCAGGGTCTCCCCAGATGCCTCCTAAAGGTTCACACAAGTACAAAGAACTCACTATAGTAATATCCAAAGGAGCTGGGGCTTTACCTTGGCTTTGGATCTCGTGTAAGATGACTCCCGCTTCCTCTCACTGCGCGAGTAATAATATAATAAAATGATAAATAATAATAATAATAATATTATTCAAATATGTGTGTGTCAGGCTGTCCATGCTCCCCTTTATTGGGCATAAAAGATATAGTATAAAGAAAATGGACGCGACTCGCCCACAATACACAAAAGTATGAGAATAATCAGCATTGCCCTTTTTGGTCGAATCTTTGGTCGAATTTGGTCGATTTTTGGTCGAATTTTTGGTCGAATTTCAATTCACCAATTTTGCATAGATGTGGGATTACTACTACAGTAAGTACATCACCAACATTTTTGCAGTTTCTGCATATGTTCAATTAGCCATCAAAGTTCAGAAAAAATGTTTTCTTCGTCCGGGTACACTTCAGCCCCTCAATGAAGAAACGTTATACTGAGGGTGGTATCTTACAAAATCAAGTACAGTCTTCCTGAATAAAATAAGGAGAAAGGATCATCCTCTTGACACTGTGGAACAAAAAAAATTTTTTGATGCCGAAAAGAATTTATAATTTTTATCCTCAGTGCCGCCATACAAAATAAATACTTGGTTGAAAAACGGAAATTAATGCGCATATCCACAAACTAGAGACTCTGGTGCATCCTTTAAACAAAACCACGAATCGATTGAATTATTTTTGGCTGAGAAATTAACGAACATCAGAAATTTTTTAAGTCTTGAAATTTTTTGATGCTGCTATCAAGAACATGGTTGCTGTTGGATTTATGATCACAGGCCCTGGTGATAAGTATGGACACCTGTCTTATTCGATTTTTCAAACATTTTTACCTAGGATGGATCACATTTATTAACAGGCCCAGGCGCCCCATGCTTGCTGACGTCAAGTGACAGGAATATCTTTAAGGGATCCTGCAATTAAGTTTATCTCCTGAGTAGAAGTCTCTGGGAGACTGAAGAAGCCCTTGTGAGGCCCCTTGTTAAAGGTAATTTACTGTTTGTTGTTGCTACGTCTGGTTGAATGAACAGTTGCGCCATCTTTGAGGCTTAGCCAAGGAATAGCTCTAACTAGTTCTTTTCAGACCAGAGCCTTTTTTTAATCCCCAAGGGAGGACCTGCACAAACATTCCTCAGTGTTCCATCTATGGCATATTGGTGAGGGTAGCAGTTCGTTTTAAAGATTGAGGAATAGTTGAAACTTGCGAAAATCAAAATACTTTCAAAATCTATCACAAAATTTTTGAATATGCAAGAGAATCCTTTACATTGCTTTAAGTTTTTGGGCTCTGAAGAGGCTTCTATTAAAAGCTAAGTGATCCCAATGGCCACAATTTGGATATTTACAACTATTTCAAGGACTTGCCTGCTACGCAACAAACCTTTAAGGAAATATAAGCATTATTTTGACAATGGCTCTGTGGATAAATAAAGCTTCAAGAACATTCAAACCTGCTGAGACTGCTATGTGATGTAAGTTTTTCATCATTCGTGTTGTTTTTGTCTTGTGCCTGCTGCTGTCTCTTATGATGCGTGTTTCTTTTGTGTAGCACTAATTATGAGTATGAGGACAATATTTGTGAATCAAATATAATGTTTTCTAGGTTGTGTCGAACTTATCCAAGATTAAATATGAACATTGAGCTGTGTTAAACTTTTCTAAAAATGGAAGGGTTGCATTATTTGATTTCTATGAAAGCCCCACATTTGATGCAAACATTAAAAGTGATATGGAAAACAAATTTAAAGCTAATTTTGAAGCTAATCAGCCATTAGAAATGTGCAATTTAGATAAAGACTTTATTGAAAATGAGAGATTCATGCAAGCAAATTTTATGAAAAAAGGGAAGATGATGCTTGACTTACTGTACTACCATGATTTGTTATTAGTTGTGAAAACTCGAAAGTTAAAATATTTTTCCATTGTGCCAAATTAAGCTATATAAAAATCAGTTAAAATCAGAGAATTAAATATTTAAAAACATGAAAACAATCAAAAAAGGCAAAAATCATGAGGCGATCAAAAGCCCCAAAAATGGCAGGAAATCTGGGCACATGGAAATTGTTCAATGTGCATTAAAGAGCAATTATACAATACATTAAAACCTTTAGAAGTTATATCCTGACACTGAGCATTGTTCATTATAATGTTTGTCAGATTTTTCGGAAAAATAATATGTACTTATTAAGCTGTTTTTTATTTTCACTCTTAAATGGTAATTTTCCGGAGGTCTGCACCATATAATGTTTATGCAGAGAAATACACATTCATTTGAATTTAGCTTGTTGTGTTTTCTGATCAGGGTAAGTTCATTCTACATCATGTATACTATAATCAGCTAGGTCATGAATGTTCAGCTAACCATCTGTACCATCAACAAATATCAAATTTACTTTATTGGGAGGCAATGTATTAAACAGATCAAAGCAGGAGAACATTCTATTTCTACGTATATGGAATGATAAAACCTTGAGGGAAAATTTTTCTACAACATAAAACTGAACAAAAAAATATGAGCTCTACCAAAGAATAGACATAATTCCATTATGAATTTCTATATGTTGGGCACTTTGTTGCTGCTCAAGTTACGATTGGGAAGTCGACATGCAAATCAACAATGGCCGACCAGTGGTGCAGACATATGTGCATAGCAATGGAGCCCCAAAAAAGAAGAGAAAATGATGCCGAAATCATTCCACATTTTATATATTATTTTCTCGGTTTATACCAGAGCCCACCAGTTAAACTTTTACACAGCAACTGGTTTTGAATTTGCATAAATATTTAGTGGTAGGACAACCTTCTTTAGGATTATTGTTTGTTTAAATAATATCTCTATATATTCCATCAGTATTATGGTAAGTAAATGAAGGGCTTTGCACCCAAACATTGGTCTGTTGTAGTTGCCAATTCAAAGAGAAACCTCTACTGGGACTCTTGATTGTCGTTCCTCTGTGTGGGTATCCATTTTTCTCTGGTAGTCTGCATGGTCCCCTTGTGGGCCCGCTTATCAGTTGTTGGGGATGTACTTACAGTAGTAGTATTCCCACATCTATGCAAAATTGGTGAATCGACAAAGTCACGATACGACCAAAAAAATGAATGTTTATCATTCTCATACTTTCAGTGTGTCATGGGCGAGTCACGTTTGTTTTTTATATTATTCTTTTTACATCCAATAAAGGGGAGCATAGACAGCCCAACACACATATTTGCATAATAATATTATTATTATTATTTATCATTTTATAATTATATTACTCGCGCAGTGAGTGGAGGCGGAAGTCGGCTTACACAGGATCCAAAGCCAAGGTAAAGCCCCAGCTCCTTTGGATATTATTGCAGTGAGTTCTCTGTACTTGTATGAGCCTTTAGGAGGCATCTCAGGAGACCCTGAGTGCCCTTCGATTGCGAGAGTTAGAGTTTCCAGTTACTTATCAGTGACTGAAGGTTATGTTTATTTTTGATTAAGAACTGTTGCACTGTGTTCAGTTGATTACTAATAGGAAGCTCCTTTGAGTGACCTACAGTAGTCAGATGGATACAAGCGGATAGTATCTTGAGTCATATTGCTGATGTCTTCTGACCTAAGCAGAGAAGTAAATATAACAAGTGGTGGCCCCTAACAAGTTTTTTTTATTTCGGATCAATAATTACTAGTTTATTAATGATGCATCAAAAATTGCTTTATCTAAACTCATGCAGCAATTTGGGACACATTAAAAACATTCGTCCAACTAATTTTTAACGTACTTTGTATGTGCTATTGGTTTCATTTGACATTGAAAAACCTTCTACAGAGTAAAACAGCACGTTTACTGACAATCATCACAGCTTTATGTTTCGAAATGTCGAAATGATGAGCATTGCTGGCTATATTAGTTCCTTGTTTGACTATTGTTTTCAGGAGTTGTATTTTGAATTTGAATAAACTTTTAAGTTATGATGTTGCAAGGCCTAAGGGTCATTTATACTTGCCTTTTTCGAAAGAGCGAAAGAAAACAGATCACCAACAGGTTGAACTCTTCAGCCTGAAAATCCATTTTCAGTCAGAAATAATAATTGCAATATTGTCGAAAACGAGCAGTGGTAACTGCCAAACAAAAGAAAGTGAACAAAAATTTTCTTTTTGTTCAATTACATTCGGCTGATTGCATTCTGTTCCTTTGCATGCTGCCAAGAAAAGGCAACTATGAATGGGCTTTTAGGCCCAGGCTTAGGCTTAGGCATAGCCTAAGCCTCACACTCAGGCTTAGGCTCATAATTAGCCTCAGACTTAGGCTTGGCTTAGGTTTAGGCATGGGCACATAGGCCTAGTCTTAGACTTAGGCTTAGGCTTAGGCTTAGGCTTAGGCTTAGGCTTAGGCTTAGGCTTAGGCTTAGGCTTAGGCTTAGGCTTAGGCTTAGGCTTAGGCTTAGGCTTAGGCTTAGGCTTAGGCTTAGGCTTAGGCTTAGGCTTAGGCTTAGGCTTAGGCTTAGGCTTAGGCTTAGGCTTAGGCTTAGGCTTAGGCTTAGGCTTAGGCTTAGGCTTAGGCTTAGGCTTAGGCTTAGGCTTAGGCTTAGGCTTAGGCTTAGGCTTAGGCTTAGGCTTAGGCTTAGGCTTAGGCTTAGGCTCAGGGGTAGGCTTAGGCTTAGGCTTAGGCTTAGTCTTAGGTGCAGGCACAGGCTTAGACTTAAGCACAGCCTTGGGGTTAGGCTCAGGCTGAGCTGTGGGCTTAGACTTGGGCATAGATTCATATACCTATGTGTAAAGACTTGAAAAAAATTCGATAAGCCTTAAAGGTCATAATAATGAAAGAATATTTAAGTCAGCAGTTCATGTGAGCAACTGATAAAAAATTGTTTTTGTAAAATCACAGTATGATTTCGTTTTAGCTGCTGATGAACATGTTATTTTCAAAGAAAATCATTGAATCCTAGATGGAAAATGTAACACGATTAAGACTTTACTACTGGGTAATTGGAAATGGAAAAAAGCTGGGAATGGCTTAAAAGCCGGATAAAATTGAGTATAACAATTTGAATGGGGATTTAAAGAAGGTGTAAATATCTTAGATAGGTACTTGTAGTGCACTTCTAACCCACTATGGTAGAGATACTTGCAACCTAAGGCTGGTATTGCCGAAAGAGGAGTAAACCAGTATTAAGGCAGTCCAGGAGTAAAGTCGGACTAAACCTGTAGCAAACCTAGCGCAAGAGTGGAGCAGTATTAAAATTTGTTCCTCGTCGGTATTGCTGAACAATGAGTGGACTGAAAGTGGAGCAAACGAGGCCTAAATATTGCTGATTTAGTCCGCTCTTTCAATCCTGATAAGGGTAGTATTAAATCAGTAGTAAGTCCGTGTAATAATGGAGGCTGTTGAGTTTTTGGAAGATTAATGATGTGGCGCACGAAAATGATGTGGTGCATGAAATTGACATTACAATAAACATACCGCTTTGTGGCCTTTCCACTTCACTTACAACTGATGAATATTCTTATCTTGACAATTAGGATCCTTCTCAAAAACTTCAGCAATTCTTTGCCAAGCTCTCTTTTTTGATCCATTTGAGACTGCATCAGTTTTCTTATTTTCCAGAATTTCAATATTTTGAGCCATACACTCAACTAGTAAAAACGTTTCTCCAGTAGAAAAATTTGACGATCGTTTATCAGCAGACATTATTCAAATTTCAAAACATAACACACTGACACTACTACAACTACACTACTTTCGTTTTGTCTGCTTGTATGCATAATTATTGTATGTATAGTACACATGCTAGTTCCCACGATATTTCATGCCACGCACATCAGCAAGTGTACTATAAATAGAAATAAGTCTAGTTTAGTCCAGGAAAGCCTAGTCCAGGATTGCTCTTTCTTCGGCAATTCAAACTGCGTAGCAAACGAGGAGCAAACTAGGAGTGGAGCAAAGTCGACATAATCCCGGACTTGATAGTCCTAGTTTGCTCCATTGTTTAATACTGCTTCAAGTTTAGTCTACTCATCTTTCGGCAATACAGCCCTAAATCACTCAAACCCTTATCTGTCTGCCTATATAAAGGATATATTCTGCCAACAGCATATGCCAAGCAATCCACGTGAATAATTTGAAAATCAATTTTGTAGTGGACACTTCTAAACCATTTACGAGTGAGGACTGAATATGCCCAGACTCATGCCCAAATCTACTCGACCAGGAAAGTAGCACTCGGTGGACGAGTTCAAACTCTGACCTTACGCTAACAACTGTGTTGGTAAAAACACTCTATTTTCCAGTGTATTGTTCTTAGTATACTTTCATGTTGTTTCAATTTTCGTTTTTACAGTACATTGTTATAGAATTGCAGTGCATTCCACTTAGAGTACAGTGAACTATTTTCTTTTTGCCTGGACAAAGAAGAATTACTTGATAAATGTATAAACTTTGCAGAATGTATTGACAATGAATGTACAATACAGCATCTATTCATAAGGTTTTTCTCAGCATGATGTAGTTGCATAATGCTAAAATTGGGATTTGTATATCATTTGTGTAAATGACCACAAAAAATTTTTTCATATAGAATTTTGGATCATTTTCCAACATTTTTGCTGCTATATTTTAGATTGTATGTATTTACTTACAGTGTTTTTCCAGCCATCATATTGGTGTCGACGCCACATTGATTAAGTCACTAGGTTTATTAATCGAGTTCTGAATCAACCACCAAAACTTTTCATCCACTTCTCAATGGAAAATTATATTTTCAATTTTTTTCCATTTCTAAATTTTTTCTTGCTATACAAGACACATGATGTAGCCTTATCAAGCACATCTTGATGTTTCTTTTTTGTACCTGATTTTGAATCTATGAACTGTGCATATTCAGGATTGAACAAATCCTGATCCTCAAGAATCTCAAAGATAGTCATTTGAGATTTTTGTATTTTAAAGTATAAAAACACTCAAGACTATCAGTTCCATAGTTTTTCAAGATTTTTTATGTGTAAAGCCCTAAAACCCTCAAGTTTTATGTATAGGAATTTTGAAAATTTCAAAGTTATGGTTTGCAAAAAATTTACAAATTTTAAAAGATATAAACTACAGAAAATGCATACAGTTTCAGAGTTTTATGTGACTGTAAAACCAGAAAGCAGCAAAACTTTTAAGTTTTACACGTAAAAACTTTTTAAGCTTTAGGGTTTCATGGTTTTACATATACAAATTTGTAAAACTTAAGGGTTTTAGGAACATGAAAAAGTAAAATTTTTGAAATTTCTAACATGTCCATTAGTTCAGCGTTTTTTAGCCCGAGGTCAACTTTTAAATTTTAAATTGTGTTTAGTCAGCTAATTGTCGGGGATGGACATAGTCTATCTCCAGGTTGCGAAGAAATAGCCAAAGTCGATGCAAATCACTTTGACACCGATTTGCATAGACACCGTGCATAAAAATGCCGGTCGTCTATGTTTTTGGTCATTCGATGATAGTTTGTTTTATTTTTAATAAAGAAAAATCAGCGGGCCAGTAGGCCAATTTTTATATTTATTGTTTACATTATTTTGGTGGAGAATTTCCGCCCGAAATACAACGACCCCCGGCCCGACATTCATTGGAGTACTTGCAGCGGAGGGAACGCAGGTTAGACCCCGGATTCCTGGAGTGCCACCCAGCGTGCAAGTCTACATTTACAACTCAGTTCTCGGCCTGACTTCTAAGTTTTCCCCTGATTTGAAGTTACTTGAGCTCAGAGAGTTATTTGATCTTCTGCAGTTCTTTGGAACGAAAGCAGGTGATCTTCGTTGAACTTGAGACTGACCGAACTGTTGCAAACTATTTCTACCTAAGGTTTCGGCCTGATTAAGTGAATTAGCAAGTGACCGATTAGGTCTATTTTTGAAACCAATTCCTTTATTATATTTCTCAACCTCAACCAAAGTCTCATTTCAACATAATCAACAGTTGGCCACGTCATATTTTCAATGATTGAATAGAATTTGCATTTAGTCATCAGTTTGACATTGATCTATTCCTGTCGACCATAGTTTCTTCACCACCATCAACCAAGGCTATACAACTTTGGACTGAATTCCATGATCAGATATGCTTTTTACAACACTGGGTTTGACACCAAGTGCTATAAGTGGCACCTTTGAAACCTATACTTGTAATGTTGCTATTTTTCATGTTCCCCAATAGTATAAAACAGTAACAAACTGAAGAACATTTGTAATTTTTGTAGCCACAATTCAGGGCTAATAGACACCAAACTTTTCAAAATGATGAGAGTGCATTATGAATAACATAAAGAATCAGATTGTTTAAAGAAGAATCTATGTTTAGTTTCTTCTAAACTGTTATCTTTGAGTTTATCACTACCATCAAAAAGTCTAGTACAGGATAGACAATAAGATCACTAGAGACTGGATTTGCACGTTGAGCAAAACATCACTTCAAATGAAAAAATATCTGGAAAATATTGATATTTATGTTTTGTATTAGGCATAAAAAGAATTTACTCTATTCTCCAATTTATTCAAGTAATAAGAGTCAAATTCGGCAGGTTAGTCAAACAAAGATTTGTTGTACGCTGTAACGCTCCTCATTTCTATATTTTCAAATGTCAAGTTTAGACAATATTCGATTGACAAAGATTTGCACTGCAAAAAAAAGCATTCCAAGTTGACTGCGACCAGAGCAGCATACATGGTCTCAAGATGAAACCATGAATTATCATTGGTGCAAACTTCATGACCTCTGGTTTCCTTCTGAGGCTGGTGTCCAACTTTTCCTCCATGATGCCCATTTCTTGAAAAATTTGCCTCGGCTTGTCTTTCGAATGCCTAAAATTCTACTATATTTCTTTACTCTGAATAATAGTATACTGGATTGAATGAATTCTATGACCAAAATGCATGTAAAAACCCAGTCTCTAAAGATCACTCTCTATTATAGTCCAAGATCACTATTTAGAGCAAGTACACTGTCCAGAACCAAAGTGTATTTAAACCATGGAGTACAAAAAGTTCATCCTTCTAATACCACTAAATCATATAATTCATGATGAAATATTCAAACTGTTCCAAGTCACAAAATGTAGCTACTCCCAAAGAATGTTCAAGAATTACAAATGTATAAAAACACTGGCGCCAAGTCAACATAAAATTATATTTCAAGGGAAGGAATGGTGTCCACCTCGAGGCAACTGTTCAATCTGTTGTTTGGCATCACTTATCCATGGCATAAGTGCCACAACATCTGTAATACCACTTATTCCATCATCACATAAAAAATTTCCGAAACTAGTTATTCCATACAATGTATTGATTGTACGACCATTTTGTAATGATTCTGAGCAAAAGAATGGTCCACCAGAATCGCCCTGAAAAATACACTATGTTTCCTAGCAAGCTTGTCATGGTAAATGCAGAGTTGGCATTATTTTTGTGATATCATGATAGGTCAATGAAAAAATACAATTTTTGCAAGAGACAGCTTTGATTTTAGGACAAGGAGAGAGTCATTGTGAAGCTGGAATAGTTATTTATTTGGAATTTATTGCATGAGAGCAATATTTAGGCTGCCAAATTTAAAAAATCATTTAGTATGTGTTTGATTATTCGAATGTAACCATGACTATTAGGAATGGGCTATGGCCCAGATGGCCCAGTGGATAGCGCTCTTGACTCACAAGCTCACAGTTCAAACCTCAGGCCAGTCGAAATTTGGTAAAAAGTAGAAAGCCTGAGGAAGGTAGTAGGATTACTGCCAAAACATTGCTCATCCATACTGTTCTTTTACATAGGTTGTATTGTTGTAATACATCCCGCATTATCGTGTGTTATAGTAAAGCATTTCACCCTTTTTATGTGGCTGTTCAGGCCAAAAATCAGACAACAAAAAAGAGGAATGGGCTGATTTCACATTTTTTGGGTTTTTTGATTCAAGTTTAGCATTTTTCAAACTTATGGTTTCTGTTAGGGTTTTCAGACCTTCAAAACAGTGGTTCCAGTTCCAGTGTCAGTTTATGTGCTTTGTTTTATAGTTACTGAAATTGAAAGCTGAAATGGACATGCAAAGTTCTCTGTCTCATTTGTTTTTACAGAAGAAAGTGAATAATGCTGAACCAAGATCCGAGATAATCAATGATAAAACTAGGAGTAAGGCAAGTTTGATGTGCTGACGAATTTTTCCAGCAAACTTTAGCTATCAACATATCAGCCTAGAGGAAGAAAATTATATAAAAGACTAATCTGGAAGCAATATGACGATTTGAAAAAATGATTGAAATTTATTTTTAAGTATAAATGCTATCAGTAGAATTTCTTCCACCACTGATCTATTATTCAATGAGCAAGCGAGCTCTTGCACCATGAATATTGAATACATGTCAAAACCAAACTTCCTTATGTAAAATGTATCTAAACAAAAAAGGGGTAAAAGATGGGTAAGACATGTTGTAGTGTGTTTCCACCGATTTGTAAGACTTGTTCAAAGTTTGTCATTTATATGAAGAGGCGTGCAAGTCCAAAGTGGAGCGAGCTATGCAGACCATGGAAAGGCGTCTTACTGTAGCACAAATTTAGTACACATGCATCTGATTCACTCCTCATTATTGATTGTGTTATATGATCGCCATTGGTTGGCCTCCCCATGCACAAAATACACTGGTGTTTCTCCCAGCACGAGGGGACCTTTATATTATCTCACCCACTCACCATTTGTATGCATAAGTGTTCGTTTGTGTTAGATAAAGTCAGGAGAACATTCTCTCCTCCCTCTTTTATTACGTAATAGGGAGACAAATTAAGGAACAAAGTTTTCTCAATTTGTGGGGTGAGCATTGTCCAGTTTAAGTTCTGTAATTAAGTAATCAGTTGGTGTGTGTGGCGTTGGAAATATGTGCACTAAGGACGAACTCTGGAACCCACTCCTGCCTCCATTCCCCGATACCCCGACAGAGCCTAAAATACAAAAGACATTACCTCAGGGCAACAACCACAACTGTTTGGAAGACCCAGGCAAGCTGGGCTTGAATTGGAACTGATGGAATTTCTGTTAGTTTTGAATGTCAAATTTAATTGAATACTCAAGAACAGTGTTGCATCAAGAATCAAGTTTAGATGATAGATTCAAAAAGAACCATTTCTATTACTTTTGCTAATCCCAAACCAATTTCGCCTTTTTCATCGGATAATATAGATCAAGTCTGGGGGGCTGAGTCTCTTTTTTCAGTTATAGGACATAGACTGACATTGATTTCAGATATGGCAGAAACTTAGCGACATTCTTGAAGCTGCCACCTGATGCAAAGCATGCTTCATTGGAGTGATTAACAGTTTGGTGCAGCAAAAAACGATTCAGAGTCTTGGAAACAAAACACGGATATATAATTGTAGATCCTGCATCCTGAAGATGTAACAAAATTTCAGGAAAGTGGAATAATCGAGTTTGTATATGATAGTTTGAGGAACATGATTTTGTCAGTGTATTCATTGCTCTTTTATTTTTCATATGGACTTTGTTCAAACATGACTGGAATGCTGAACTTGAGAGGTTTTCATTAGTTGCTTGGTCTTGGGTGATGAAAACTCTTGACCCTCTTTGCAATGATTTTGACAAAGAAACTTAGGAATAATGAATAGGTGAACATGTTTCATTGAAGTGAAATAGTCAAGATTTAAATTTAACACTGCCTAGAGTAAATTTTTGTTCTCCTTACTGGACAAGAGCCGCCCACAGGATCAATTTCAGGATTCGCAGGCTCTACACAAATGCAAGCCACACAGCGAAGCTCGCAATTATTAGCGGCTTTGAGCTGAACTTCTTTGAGGAAAATCTCTCTGTAATCTGGAAATAAAAATTCAATATGTTACAATATATTCTGCAATATCCAAAATGTAGGTTGGCTGCAAAATCTCTACAACAAAGTTGAAGGAAATTCAGACAGAATCTTTTCGGAAAAGCATTTCCCAGATTGTCTGTCAATGCATGGAAAATTAAGTGATTTAAGATTTGATTTAAACGTGATTTCAACTTTCAATATATTTAGAATTTAGTTTCATCATCAATGAAATAAGTTGTCATGGATTGATGACATTGAATTAGTTTGAGAAAAATTAAAGAATATTATCTTATCATGAAACTGTTCTAATTTGTTTTGGTTCCAGGATCATTCTCATAACAGTTTTATAGAATGGTGCATGGCACTCTCAATACTGGATGTAGTCAGCAATCTATGAGTGAAACTCATCCTAATGCAATGTGTACAAATCATGTGAATGTATGCTAGAAAATAATTTTCAAAACCGTTTGGACAATTTTTGTGAAAAAACTATTAATTAAAAGCTCTTGGAAAGCTCTACAATCTCGTATGCGCTCCCTCTGGTGAAATACAGGCCAACAAATTTTATGAACAAGAAGAAAAATCATATGCAGAAGATGGGCCAACTCAAAATTTTATGATTAAGATATCAATTCACTGGATTAACTTTTCAGAAAACATCTTGCATATTCAATTATTCTCACAAATTACACATAAATTTCGTTCCTCAATATTTAATATTAGGAAGGTTGATGTGCTTCCGAAAATCAAGAATTTGCAAGAACCTGTAAGTGATGTCAGACTGCAGCTCTTAGATATATTGAGTGCTTAAAAAGTAACCTGTTATATAATCATCTTTACTTAATTACTTGTATATTTTGAATGTTCTGGGTACGAAAAATTTTTAGTGAAAACTGAAGGACAAGCAAATATGATTTTAAAAAAAGGTCCATTGTTCTGATCCTGGATAACTGTCCCAAAAAAGAATGACACTACATTATAACATATCACATGCCTGTATGTTACAACATGTCGAAGAATAAAAAAATTTTGCATATTATAACATAGTTTATTGAAAAAAGTTCCAAGAATCACCATCTCCAATATGAAATATCTCCAAAAAAACTGAAATGGCTGAACACTATTAATCATACTCCTAAATTCCCAGCATTAAAAGTCACAAGAATTTCCGAACATGAAATAAATACAAAGCTGCTGAATTCTTTGATCAAAGGGTAAAAATTTTCTCACTCCAGTCTTCATCAGATCCCCAGCCAGTGCTCCTACAATTGCTTTGCAATTCAACAGATGCTGTTGGATGCGGCAACTCCACTGGTCCGATAAAATAGTTGAACTTGACCGGCTCAGTCAGTTGAATCAATGCAATGTCATAGGCCATTGTGCCTGTATCTATGGATGTGTATTTTCCGTGACTAATGACCATTGCAGCCTGATACCATTGTTCAGCATCATCTAGCATATCATCTCTGTAGCTACCCAATTTTATGTATAATTCGTTCGCTTCTTTTTTCTTTCTTAATAAAGATAATGTTAAAGTAGTGTGAACTGTACTAAAGTCAGACGACAAATACAAAGTTTAAAAAATTGAAGAATCTAGCCTTATTGGGGTCACTATAGCCTGTTGTCTTTCATCATGAAGGAACATAGTCCGAACTACTTCTAGGTGTAGAGGTAACTTTTGTCCCTCAAGGAGCCCATTTCTGCAACTTTTGGAGTCATAGTCACTATGGGGGAATATAGCTTCAACTGAAGTGCAACTGGAGATAATTTTTTTATGTGTAAAAACCACAAATCACATCAGTGAAATAATGTACTATGAGAAGCTCCAACTCATGAAGATAGCATAAATTGCCCACATGTAAGGCAGACATGCTGACAATTATCGCAACCTAGCTGCATGCGTGATTTGGATATACTAATTTTTTTGGATGTGTGACATGCAGAGTAGGCAAGTTGTTGAGCAGTCAGATCCACAAATATAACAATCACAACAGATTAGCCTAGTACCTGGCCCCATAAACCTACAAGTGTCAACCATATGCACAATCTATTGAAGTGATATGCAAGTTTAAACCCACATACCCTAGATGATGCTTCTCAGCCATGAAGAAGGAAAATTTCGGATCACATTGAAATTCGACAGCCCCTTTATGGCTGTCTTTGTCAACAGAACTGTTATTGTATAGGTCATATTCCACAGTGATACATAATCTTAATCCTAACAGCATTTTTCAACAATTTGAAGCCAACTGAAATTACTTCTGGCTGATAAACTATCTGTATTCTCTGCTGGTAATTGATTCCAGATGGTGATATTGCAAGTTTTCTGTAGCAGGTTTCAGAAGTTTCCAGGTGAGGTATCTGAAAGCCTACAGAGAGTTGGAAGTTTCTACAGTCATTGTTTCGTTGTGGTTGAACTGTTGCAATTTTGTTCATGTAAGGCCAAATGTTAGTCTAATCCAACACATCGGCCTAACAGCTACATTGCGTTTCTAGTACACAGTTAAGCCAGATATGCATGGTGATTAATCACTCCAAAAATAGCATGAAAGAATCACATTTAAGAATTCCTTGAAAAAACTGTCTGCAGGATTTTGAATGACTTCAATGAATAGATAGCTCTAGAAAAATTTTCTGTAAATTTAACACAACATTTTCTTCTGAATTTTTCTCTGGAATTTTTTGCAAAGGAAAATTATTACGTTTTTGCTTTTAAGAAAATGATAATAAAATGTGTTGGAGTAAAAAAAATCGAAATCTTCACGAATATTTTTTCAGTTAAATCTATACATAGACTGGTGGTCAGTTGAGATGTATAGGTATAGAGCCTTGTCCAGATTATGCTCAGAGTTTGACTTGTCGACTGAAAGCTTGATGATATAGGCCTCTGGTTAGCCTCTTACCCTTCACGAATAACACAATGGGCTGCTGTTATCAGCAAATCGGACTCAGTACCATTGCCAAAATTATTCTCAATCAAGGATGCTCCACATTCACTGTCTATCCGTGCCATCCATGGATAGTCGAACTTCCTCGTAACACTTCCATCTGCTATTCGCATACCTTTTGATCGAAATCTCGGTGAAAGGCCTGTCTGCAATGGGACATTGACACCAAGGTTGAGAGGTGTATGGCGTGGAGGATTAGCTGAAAAATGTGTTTTATACTACCATCAATCAGTTTAGGCCCCCCATTCATGCTTTGGTGCTTAAAACACTTTTGGTTATAATCATCATTCTTTGTGGAAACTGTTCTGTTTTATGCAAATCTACAACTCTTCAGGCCTAGTTTTAGGAATATGTCTAGAATAAAGATTCCACCAACAGTTGTGAACAGCAAATTGGTACTTAGAATACAGAGGCCTATCAAAGATTTAGCTTTTACTCATGACAGGAAACAACTAACTTGATGAGTAATAACTCAATTTCTGACTGTTGCTCATGCAGATGAAAAAGGCTAGGACTGTAATAATAAAAAAATTTCAATTCTTCTGCATATCAGTGTTCTCATATTGCAAGCATTATTTTGTTTCACTGTGAGATATAAAAAATCAAAATTAGTCATAAAAGATTGAATCCCAGAATATTATACCTGGTATATTGTACAGGTTTTATAAGGTAACTTTATTTAATGTCTAATTTAATCAGCATATCACTTTGAGGCAAAAATCAGCTTAATAAAGTTTTTAAATAGTATATTATCATAATGCTTTTCAGTTACAAAACTCAAATTAATGGACCAATATGATCACTAAAGGGAGATCATTTTTTTAAACTTCTTTTGCAGTGTGCATCTCTTTGAGAGAGTGCTTTCCTTTGAGGTAGCAGTATGCTGATGCATTCAGGACTTGATTTTCCACAATACACTGAGAATAACAAATACAATCCCGAATCTATACCCGCACTTTTTTCCTCCAGCAAAAAAGTTTAATAAGTGAAGAAGTTTTAGTGCTCATATGACTGCTACAGAAAAAGCAGCACCTATATGGCTGTATCTAAACCTCACTTTATGGCATACAAAATACAATTTGCTTGCCTAATTGGCAATTTCAAAGTTAGTAGTATAAATGACTTCAAAGATTGAATCATTATTCTTCTTGATGGAATTGATATTCAAGTAATACTGCTGGACTTTGTTCCTGAGTTAAAGGCCATTAAAATAACTGCAGTTACAATATCATTCTGGTGTTAAAATTTTGTGCTAATAAAGTTAGACTCATGTTCAAACATTCTGCCTATTAGCTCAACAAGTCTCTATATAGTTATATTTCAATGGTAAAAAAGTGGGCCAAAATAGCAGAATAATATAACGACTTGTAAAATAGCTCACCCTTATTCCCTGTTGTAAAATAGATGTGCAAAATCAGGTCAATTTCGATGGGAAACCATAATGATGAAAAAGCATTATCCTCCAATTTGTGAGCTGTAGCCAGAAAGATGCACCACTTATTATCAAAGACATAATTCACAGCATAGCAAGGTTCAATAGTGTGTAGGCAGGCCTTCACGCAGTAGTCTAATGATGGAACTGATGTGTAACCCAGGATGTCAGCCATATGAAATCCAATCTGTTCAACATGACCAACATTCTCAGTCTGTGCATCAAAGATCAGGTCATATTCAATCTGTCGAAGTTGCGATGGGTAAGGTGAACTTGATTGTTGAGCAGTGCGCCGGATGATTTGAGCTGCCGTGTTGTCTTCAAAATCCTGAATTCAACAAACCAATCTTCATATCTAGAAGGTACAACAATCAAATATATGCTACATGCATCAGTGTTTGAAAAATATGAATAATAAAATAACAGTTTTGTTTGGAATCATCTCTTGCAAAGGAAAAAATTAAAGCAGTATTTTATAATGCAGTAAATTTCAATAATAAACCTTTTCATATTTTGAGAAAATCTACAACAACAATTTTCGGAGATGAATTATTCATTTGAAAAATAGATGTGCAAGTTTTAAGAAAGTTTGAGTTGACGACAATATTTCAGTGTTCTCCATTTGTCAGAATCAACAAGGTGTTTTAGCTGACCAATTGGTGCTTCTGGTTGCTTTTTCAGGAAGTGTAAAAATGATAAAAACACGAAGATTGGTGATTATAGGAGTATTTTAAAATTAAAACAAAACAATATTATTTAATTTCATACATAATTTGATCATGCTCAAGCAGTCTTCCAGAATGTGTATGAAATGAATATCTATCCAGCATTAGTGGTGCCATCTGTTGAAATGCAATAAAAATGTCATTGTTTGACAACTAGAATTGCTAGCACTTTGGTGCAAAAATTTGAACACTGTAAAAGTTGACAAACAATGTCAACCTGTTTCAAATCTACAATTGTTTAGAATAGTGATGAAAATACACTAACTTCAAAACTATTTGGTAATTTTGTTGTATCTATGTATTTTTCCCATAAAAATGTATTTAATACACCAAATGAATGATTACTTCTGTCAAGTCTAATGATTTAACTAATGCCCACATGCCTAATTTTAATAGCCTACCTCACCATTCCTGGAAAAATGCTTCTGTTGTTACTATTATTCTGATGAGTTGACTATTAATAATGTAGAAAGAAGAGAAAGTTACCTGAAGCTGTGAGAATGTTGACAGGAGTATACTCCTTTCTTGGCATTTTATATTCATATAGATGAAGGATTTTTTATTTGTCTGCTTTTTTATTATTTCACTATTGTTCATAACAAATTTGTTTAAGTACAAAAATTTGTAAGACGTTATTTTCAAAAAAGAACTTGTTCAAACTCACTGAACAACTCATAGTGCTTAGCTATTTGTACTGCCAGTGGATCTGCAGATGAAACCTAACATGTGCTAGTCATCTCTGAAATGGTCCTCCAAAAATGACTCTGTAGGGTGCCAGGCTTCCACCAGGTATTCCATTCAATATAGGATCTTACATATTTTGCTATCTTACTACAATCATAAGTTGGGGGCTAGGCCACTTTGGTTCTTTATGATGGGAGGAAACTGGCAGCTGGTCCATCTCCGCCAATGAATTCATTATCCACTCTGAATTAGTTGAAATGTTGGAGAAAAATATATATGGGTTTATATGCGTCGATTCAGATAGCCAATATATTCCATAATTGATCCCCAGAGCAACCATTTTGTATCCTTCTTTACAAATCATTGGAGTACCAATGAGAACCTACAAATTGCACATTACCATATGTATGTAGATATATTTAGAAGATTATTGAAAGCTCATACCTCATCTTCTAAAAAATTTACGATTCGAAGAAACTGACTTCTTTGTTCAAAATTTTCTAGTAACACACGTTTATTGTAGGCATATGGATAGAAATTAGTAGCTGAAAAGAGAAAAAAGATGTTGCCAATGCAGCAAAAAATTTTAAGGTTTGAACTCTGGTGAGAAATGGAGGATCTGTATAAAGTATGCAAGCAACAATAATTGTGAAAATCTTTACTTGACACATCTACAGTGATGAGTATGCATTGCACATTTGGAGTTGAGTCTGGGCCTCTAGCAAGTTTTGATTGCAAAGTCTACTCCCCAGAGGTGGTCAAGTTGATCATGGAGAATTGAAAATGGGGCAAGAGAAACGCGTCATAATAATGGAAATTATGCTTTACCTTGATGGCTTTTCTGAACAAAGCATACATGATCCCAGAAGAGTAACATAAATTATTTTAAAAAAGCAGGCCAAGTGAATGTTTCCAATTATTTGACTAATTGAACTTGAACTGTTTGTGTATATCGAATCAGAAAACCAGGGTCTGCTGAAAGTAGTAACAGGCCAGCACAGAACACAAAATACAGCTGCATTATAAGAGTCTGTATTGTTAAAATCCAAGTGTACACGTGCCTGTATGTTTGTTCATTCCAACACACAAAATCACTGTTAAAAGATACACCTGTTGGAGCAAAAAAAGACTTGAGGGCCATATAGAGGAATGCCTGAATATGCCGTACATTATATATACTTAAAATATAGAAATATATGGTATGACCTATGGTACAAGTTATAGCATATAAAATGTGTTTTTTACAAATTTTCCACATTAAAGTCATATGTTATAACATTGATCTACATTATATAGTACAAAAACATCTACAAAATATAAAAAATATATAAAATATAGGATATGCAGTAACATAGGATGGGTTACACTTTGGGACATGTTATAATATTATATATGTTTCAACATGAGATATGTTCTAACATGGGATGTGTAATAAAATCCAATACACTATCACATCAGATATCTTATAAGGTGGCATATGCTATTATATGATGTATATTATAATCTGGTATATGTAATAACATGGGATATGTTATATTGACAACTACAAAATAATCACTCTTGAAGTGATTTTGCTTGATAATATCAATGCATCCTAATCAATTTACCTTATGGAGCAATAATTATAAAAAGGACTAACCCATATGGCAAATATGCCAGGTGAAAGGGGTGAGAATCCTGTGACTCCCTATCATGCAAGAGATCAGCCCATAATCCCAATGTGGCGATCTGTTTTTTCCTTCAATTCAAAATATTTTCTAACATTGAATATTTTAAAGCATCAGATACATTATAGCATGAGGTACATTATGACATAAAATTTATTGAAACATTGGATATGTTATATTGAAAAATAGGTTATAATACAGAACATATTTCATAGCGTTGAACACATTATTACACAAGATATCTTTGTATGTGGGATTAGTGATAACATGGGATATGTGCTGAAATATATTTCACACTATATACCTGTGTAAGTGCAAGCATTGTGAGCCTCAATATCCAATGGGTTGCGAGCCACAATATACAAGACTGTTAAAAGTATGAATTTGAAAAAATTATGCAGAATTTTACACTTTTTATAGTCCAAAATGTAAAATCATGAAAACTCAAAACTTTCTAGAAATTTGTGATAATTTCACACCCTTTTTTTATTAATACTTATATGTAAAATTGTAATTTTTTTTCAACATTTTCTGATTGAAATGCGTGGAAAAATATTGAAATGCTGCCAGCTAAATGTGAAAAAAAGTTTGTTAAGCTTCTGAAACAAAAAAAAACCTTCAAAATTTTGAAATTTTGTGTTTTAATAATTTTTTTTTGTTTTTCAACCTCCATAGCAATGAGGAAATGTCCTAAAAAAGGTCCTATCAAGCCAGGCGTGATGAAAGAGGATCTGGTTTGTTCAATCATTGCATTACTAGTACATATTATTATTATTATTTTTTTTTTATTTTTTATTATTTTTTTTTCTTTTTCAAAAAATTTTTGTGGGTACACCTACCCATTTTTCCTATAGCCAGAAAGGCAGGCTTTACAGGACTATATCGTCATACAAGTGCCCACCTTGTATGAGAGGCGCTCTTCGGGTGCTTTTAACTGCCTAGTGGAGGCCACATTCCATAGGCTGGCGTCTGCCTGACAAGCAGGACTTGATCGGCTACCTACCTCATAATGGAATAAACTCACCTCCTCATTCGCTGCACTATCGCCAACATGCTAACTGGGCTGAGTGGACCCCGGCAAGCAGTGTTCCAAGCTCGCCTACACAATTTATCTACCCCGAGAGGATGAAAGACTGTGTCTGCCTGAGCCAGCTACCAGAAATTCAATTTCGGGTTACACCTGGAATCGAACCTGGTTCTTGAGACTAGCAGCCAGAGGCGATAACCACTAGACCGAGACGGCCCTAGTACATATTATTAGCTTAATATGCACAACATGCCTTTTTGGGTTGTGCCTACAGTTGCAGTGTTCCCTTATCTATTCGAAATTGGTCTATGGATGACGACATAATTCAGCTGAAAAAGATTGATTTTATCATTTTTATAATTTTTTGTCCAGTCATCACTAGGGGGCTTTGTCATTGTCTTTTTTCTCATCTGTAAATGGGATGCTGACAACATAGACTAACTTACATCTTGCGCACTGAGTGGAGGTAAGCATGGTGCAGTAAAATTTTACCATATTATGGCTGTCCTGGACCCCACATGGATATTGTTGTACTGAGTTTTTATTGCGTTGTGTGTTAGCCTGCAGGAAATTTCTGGGGTAACCCTGATTGCTTTATGATTGCAAGCTTGTGTAAATTCAGTTATTGGTTGGTGACTGAGAGTTGTGTTTAGTTCTGCTAAGGAACTGTTGCACTGTATCAATCTCTAGTCATAGGAAGTTGCATTAGCAGTCAGTTGTATTCAAGCCAATAGACCGTTTAGTTGTATTGCTTACAACTTTTGACCCAAATACAGACTTCAGTATACTGCTTTGAAACCTAGAAGCCAAGGAGTCAATTAAATGTTGTGGAACATCATGCTTAATGTTTGTTCCCGTTGGCCAGTTTCATAGTGTCAGCTGACATTTTATGTTTGCTAGCTCACTGTATGAAGTATAACATAATAAGAATTAGTGTTGTTTGACTGGAAGTTGATTCCTCACTGTTTAGATGCTAAAGCTAGAAAAGAGTGATGATACAGCAAGATCATTCTCTGTAATTTGAGAGGTGTTTTACTTTCCCAGTTGTTGTGGTCAAAACTAATTTAAGAATAATATAACTTGACACAAAAGATCTCCAAAAAGAATTCCATTGGAGGAAGATGGCAAAAATTGTGACAACAAATCAATGACAGCTCCCAGTATGTTGATGTTTATGTAATCTATAATTCTAAAAATAGACAAGGAGGGGAGAAAGAGTTGTTTGAAAGAAAAAATTTTTCACTAGCCATATGTATTTGAACAAAATTGTTGTTTTTTGTTGTGTATTTTTCATGTATGCAATCCGAGTTTATGCAAACAGTTTTTTTTTAAATAATTGCAATAGAAAATAGTATTATTTTTATATTGTAGTGAGATAACTCAACATGGTGGCCAAGGTCTATCTGACATTCAAAATTTGGAAGTGACAGCCTGACAACAAAACTGGTGTGAAAGATAGTTGAAGCATCATGTGCCTTGATGGTAAAAAATCATTTATGTAATCTACGTCTTTATAATGAATGCTCAACTTGCAATCTACATGTATAAACTTTCCTAACAACAACTTCAGCTTTTAGCTTTTAATTATACCTGAGCATGATTGTTTTCAGTCTACAAGTATTTGAACATCATGTTACGTGCCGACGAATTTCGCCCAGCATCATGTGATTCACATCATATTTTTCGGCTATGTTTTTTGGCCACATTTTGTTTTACAGTAACTCACATTAATTTTGCATTCCATTTTCATAATTTTTACATGCAATTTCTGTGTGTACTTTTTGTGTTTCGTTTATGTTCTACTTTCCAACTTTGATTTCCATAATGATTTGTTATTTTTCCATTGTGCACATAGACTACAGTATGTAACCTACTAGTCAGAATTTTCGTTAAAGATAAGCTCTCCAAGCTCATCACTGTAATTGGAGCACAACATGCACCTCTTATCTGTAAAACTAGTGACGTTTCGCAACCTGAAATGCCTAGTTGGAAATTCTCACTAGATGACATTCCTATGTTAAGCATGGAGAGTGAAAACTCACCCCAATGCTTAACGTAGTGAACAGGAAAATGTCTATGTGACCATAGGCATCTTCTGCAGCAATTTCTGCTGCAGAAGTTAGCATGGGTGTGTCTTAGCTCCGCCCAAGGCATACTGTAGATTATGGGGCCATTTAAAAGAGCTTGTTTCGTTAATTTTGCACTCATTTTTGGGCCTAATCATCTTTTGCCTTTTACAGACTGCGTTCCTGCATTTGCCTGCATTGTTTATATTATAATTTGCATATTGCGCCTGCGTCTGCCGCCTGTCCAACAAATTTACATATTGGCCTTCAGTCTCCCTTGCCTTGCCAGTTACCATAACCCAACCTTAGGAGTTTACCCCCTCCCCAGTTGATCAAGAACCCCGGTTGCCTCCTCGAGGAATGTTTTGATACCATCACTCACCGACTCCCATTCGCTTACCCTCCACCCCAAACCGCTTTCCGATTATTGAACCCGCTTCGCTGCTGTCTGCAGGACCCATGTTTGACCCTTGAACCCGTTGCCCGGTGCTGAGTACTTTGGGAAGAGGATTTAGTGAGTCTTCTCAGGGTTTATTGTTCTTGAGGGTATATTTGTGGGAATCATCCTTAAGTCAGTTTTGCCTTGAGAGTACCCTCAGTTGAGAAAGCCCTTGAACCCTTAAGGTCAGGGCCAATGAGGGGATTTAGGTTAGCAATCGGGTCCCCTACAGTAAGCCATTCCACGAATGGCACCATCCCTCATTCTCAGTGAATGAGGACTAGGGATTGCCACCCCTGACCTGGTGGCGTTGTCCACTATTCTACAGCTGATTATTAGGACAAGGCCGAGGTACACTGTAAGTTTTCCTGTGGTAGTACCAGCTGGGTTAGGTTACTGAAGTAGATACCTAAGCGAGCCACCCAACAGGGTCATAGCATGCCACTTGCAGTGACATGACCATATCTTCTATGAATATGGTATGGGTTTTTACTCATCAATGTGATTGTCCTATTTCGTTTAATGTGACATGGCTCCAAATTCTACTTAATGTGACAATCATATCATTTGTACAAACAGTAAGCATTTCCATTCTATTCTTGACACATGCACCTATAAATACTGAGATGCCTCTGTTATGTCAGAGACTTGACTTGCAATGTTTTGAAGACTTTCTCCACTGATGGAGAAAGCTAACAGTTTTGAGCACCTTCTTTCAAAAGTAGTCAACTCATTTAAGCAGATTTCTGTTATAGCATGGTTTATGAAATGTTTTTTTTATCTAAATCCAAATTAAAATTTTTGTGCCATTAGGAAGATAATCTCAATAAAATGTTCATGTATTTATGACTGTCAGTTACTTTAACTTTTTTTGTTTTTCCTATTCATTCAAAGGGGCACTGTGTAGTATATAGTGTATTCATCTCTTTGTTGGTTCTTTTAATCAAAAAGTTTACAATTTATGGCCCACTGTGTGACAAGAACACAGTAATTGTATTACTAAAATAGGATCCTGTTTAAAATATATTTCATATTCTATACCCTCATTGCAATATTTTCTTTGAAATCAGACAGTTTTCCACTGTAACTGACCAGTTTTTCAAATATTGAATATACAGTAAGTATATATCAAGTAGGTATATATCAAAGCCTTCTTACTGTACCCAACAGAAAGGGAAAATTTTGGCTAAGACTTTCTCTCACTGTGGAGGATGTTGTTTGTACTTCTATGGTGCCTTCCGAATGGCAAAAATGTTTCAAAACTGAGAGTGATAATTCTTATTGGATGGCAGATAAGATCCTATGCTGCAGTTAGTAAAATTCATTTTAACATATTACTAGTTTTTGTTATTTTTGTCTTATGTGTGTATCTTGCATTTGTCAATATATCACACATGTAGCAAAGAAATATCAGGTTATTAGAGCTCGATTATTCTAAGTGATTTACCATTATACAGATTCTTAGTTCATTAGCAGGTTGCAACTAAAAGGCTATGAAAATTTGCAATATTCACCTAATTTGGGTGATCTTTGCCGTGTTTGGCAGGATGAGAAATCTGACCTGGTCCCATTCGACAATGGCAATGGCTTTATATTTCTGGTGAAGTTAACGGCCTTAACCAACTTGACCAGTGATACATGATTATTAGAGTATATCGACTTCACAGGGATTACAATGTCCGCAAATTTTCCAAGCACAGCTGTCAGGCCACTGATGTTCGCCTTCCTGAAAAGAAAATTTTTTCAATTAGAATTAAGGAGACATACCCTCATAGATAGTAGATTTTTTCAATATACATGAAAAATCTTTAAATATTTTCACTTGCATATGAGTTGGATGATTTTTGAAGTTTTCTAATCCAAAATAGCAGCATTCTGACAAAGCTTTGTATAGTTTCAAACTATTCAACATCGCCCACATAATAATGTATAAGTTCTCTTCCAAATGTTTTTTTTGCAGCAAGAGATCAATTCACTTCTCCTGGCATGTTGCTTTAAACACAAAATTGGTTGGAATTATGAGTCTTTAGTGCCTTAAGAACTTTGGATAGCTATTAAAGTAAGCTAATATTCAAGAAAGGTATCAGAAATTTGTTCCACCTGTTGGAAATGTAAATGAGGATTCTGTGCTTTTGGGCCATTATTGAGATGTTAACTTGATTGGGATACACATGCACCACCCAGTGCACAAGTGTCATGTAGAACACACTCACCATATACTGAACAAGTGACTTATAGAGAAATAATACTTAATACAGACCACATTATGCTTCCACATAGATTAAGATGAAACCATCCTGCATAGTTTTTTTTCGAAAGTGAAATTAATGCATCATATATGCCACATCCAACTTACAAAAATCAATTAATTATGATTGTGACAAAATTCTCACTACACATATTTTGCCTTACCAAATGTCACATTACAAAACGCAATGACTTCAAAAAACCATAATTATATTACTCCTAAGGTTTTACAACAGATTTAAAAAAATGGCTAGTTTTGAAATATTTTTTTATTTTGAAAGACATTTTCCAGCAACCTATATTTTTTCAGTATTTTTCCAGTCAGAAATATAGAAGTCCCTATACCACAACCACGAGTTCTCTACGGATTATCAAGTCCAAGCACATCCACCAGCATAACCAAAGAACGTTTAGTTCCAACAGCAGCAACCACGAACAGAAATTCTTCTAGAACAATTGATCAAACAATGGGACTGCAAGCGTGAGGAACACCAATCCTACTTCCTCACAGACGACCATTAATCTGGGGCCTGTGATCCGGCTCTGCAAGAAAACTCACATTCCGGTGACAATTATCCTGATCGATTTGACTGCTCCACTAGCCAGTATGGTTTGCGCCCCTACCAAAATCAAGCCACAGGCCTTTGATGTGATGCTCACAAATACTGCAGGCACAATACCAAAAATTGCAATTGGCTAAAACAACAAAAGGTCCAAGGAAATCAAAGATCTGAACAAGGCTGCTCTTCTTATCATATGCAGCAACCTGCGCTTGATTTAAGAACAAATTCCAACGATATCAGCAGACAAGGCAAGTGGAGACCACAACATGGAGCACCTTCTGCAAGAGGCAGCAATTACGTGTGAGGTTCACCTGGATATAATAACCAAGGTAACTGTTTTTCTCATCCTAATGAACTTGTTCAGAACACATATGCCATTTACCCAAATTTGGAATATGCCATGCCTTGGGAGCAACACATACATGATAATGCTGGGCTGGTCCCCTACATTACAACACTTTCAGATTCATCCCGCACCAACTCCCAGTCATCCAATATTCTGTTGGCCCTGCTGGCCCTGCCCTCAACTTCCGCAAATACCACAGTCAGCACCTTGGATGCACATGCCAATGCCCAACTGACTTCTATGGCCACTATGGTGATGCCATCTAAAGAAATAGCCTCAGCCTCTCCTATTGTCAGCCCCAAGATCATCCAGTGGGCTGCAATGGCCCATGCCACAGATGATCCTTGCTATATCCGATCATCTGTGTGCCAAATTGACAATTTAAATCCCCCTATGAAAACATTTGTCCAGAAATATGCCTCCACATGTGCTTTTCAAATACTATCAAAATTGGGAGCGTCAACACCTACACCCTCATTGACACTGACCCCCAATGTTCAGTGTTGTGTTCCCTTCTTATCAAATGTGCTTTTCACAAACAGTCGCTTTCGCTCCCTATTTGGGAAAAAACAGTCACCAACGGAGTCTTCCTTACCATACATGGCACCATTGTCATTACTATGGAATCTGCTTTCAGAGAACATATGATCAAATGCATCATCCTGGACAATGACAGCAACGATCAATGTATAATTGCTACTGAATTCTTGGCGCACCCCAATATCAATGCCATCCTTAACTTTAAAGATAACTATATGGAGATCGAAGATGTGAAACTGCCACTTAAAGTGATCACTGCAGTCAGACCATTAACAAAAACGTTTCTTAGCACGGCTTGTGACAATGTTTTGGAAGAAATCTGGGAAGAAGAGAGGGCTAGGTTTTGTGAGGATAGAACAGATACTTCCAGCCAGATAGAAGAAATCAAAGTGGAACAATCCATTCAGCATCTGCAACCTAGTTTACACCAACTGCCCACCTGACAGATGGAGGTCACCAAGCTCGCGAAATCAATTTTCCTCATTGCCCAGGCCTCCATTTCTATTTCGCCAATTGTCATCAATGGATAAGAGGTAAGGTTTTCCCCATGACTTCCACTTCAATTCCTGATTTAATCGTTCAACCTTTGACCAACAATCAAGTTGCTACAGAATTCCCAGTTGAAACCCCTATCGTCAATATCACCAAGTGCATGAGCCCCTTATTGTTCGTCAACAATACACCCAACAGTATAAAGCTTCAACCCAACCAACTAATCATCATCACTAACCACACTAGAATTTGTGACTGTCGCAAACCATCTCAACATGGTCGTTGCGACTTTGGATCACAACCTAATTGATCATGAACCAGCTGCATTGCATAAGTCTTTGCCACACCACATGGACAAACAAAAGCTCCATTTCACTTTGAACAAAATGACCCAAAAGACACCTGTTTCCACCACCCAGAAAGCCAAGGCCCTCTGTATGCTTTGGCAAAACCGAGATATCTTTAGCCTCACCACCAACAAGCCTACTATCACAAACGAGTTGACCATCAGCATTAATACCAGTACAGCAAACCCCATATCCTCCCACTATTATTGCATGGCCATGGAGCAAAGACCAATCATCAGCGGCCATATTCAAGAAATGCTTGATAACGAGTTTATTGAACCGTCCCATTGGCCCTGGGCCTGACTGCTATTCCTGGTAAAGAAAAAGGATGGATCGTGGTGCCCCATGGTAGGCATGATAGACATGACAGGCGCCCAGCCACAAATTTCCAATTCTGTGCATCGACCATTATCTGGACATTATCAGACAAGCCAAACTCTTCACAATTCTCGACCTCAAAGCTGAGTACTGGCAGGTACCACTCGACACTGACTCCTGCAATAAAACAACCTTCATTTGCCAAGAAGGTTTGTTTCGTTTCATAGTTCTCCTGTTGGGCTTGAAGAATGCACCTGGGGAATTTCAACCTTTAATGGAAAAAATTCTTCGCCCATACATTTGGAAAATTTGTCTCATTTATATCAATGATATTATCATTTTCTAGAATTTGTTTGAAGAACATTTAGAAGATTTGCAAATTAGTTTCAATGCCCTCTGCACTGCCAATCTTATGCTCCCGCCCGGCAAGTGTGAATTCCTGTTTTTGGGACATCTCCCTGACACAGAGGGAATTGCAGCTGATCCTGAGAAAGTCAAAGCCATCCCCCAAAACGAGTTTCCCCGAACCAAAAAAAGTATGCAGGGTTTTTGGGTCCTGTTCAGTGATGCAAACTATTCATCCCACAATAGGCCACATTGTCAAGCCTTTTTTACACACTACTCTGCCAGGATTCCAACTATTATGTCACAGAAGATCATAAAAAAGCTTGTGACGGCACCAAGAAAGCCGTAATGTCATCACCTATCCTCTGTTATGCCATTTACAACGGCAAAACTCAATTCATAATTCAAACTGATGCAAGTACAATCACCATTGGCTCGATATTATACCAAGAAAGTGGCGATGACAAATGGGTAATCACCTATAATAGCTGCACACTTACTGATGCTGAAACCCGATACAGCACAACTGACTTAGAATGTCTGGCCATCATTTATGGATTCCGTGTGTACCACCACTATGTGTATGGCCAGAAAGTTAATGTTCATACCAATCACGAGCCGCTCAAATGGCTCAAAGATAAAAAGCACTGAAATTCACACCTTCAATGCTTTGTTATCAACCTTCAAGATTATGATTACAAAGTTGGATACGTCAAAGGCAAAGATAACCCTGTGCCAATTTTTTGTCTCAAAAAGATTAACTTAAAAGCTGCCAGACCCAATGAATTAGCCACCGAGATTTTCCACCATACAGTTTCGCTCCACCAAAAGGATATTGGATGCTGATCCCATGGTAACTGATATATAGTCTGTTGGAATGCCGCTGCAAGCTCTAGTCGATGCTGACATCAATGCCATCACCCGTGCTATGTCAAAACAACCCATCAATCAAACCACACTCTCTAGACCCCTGCCGCCATTGGCCCCGTTCGAGTTGCCTACAGTAGATGCCACCAAACAAGAAGAGATTTCAACCGCACATGCAGCTGACACCACCATCTCCAAAACTGTTGCATAACTGCAAACAGCTAATGCTGCAAGACAGCCATCTGCATTCTTTACAGAAGAAAAACAAGGACCCTGTGATCAAAGCTTTTCATTTCAATGCTTATCAAGTTATACGAAATATCTCCATCTCCTTGCCACTCTATGAGCTGGCCTGTAGTATTGGATATTGGAAAAACATACACTTAAAGCCACAGTTTCGGCTATGTGGGCTCTCAACGTCTCTTGGCTCACCCTCAATTGTTCTGATGCCCTCTAGTTTTCAATGATCATAAAAATTTGTATTTGCAACCCAACGTCCTTGCCTACCGCCTGCTCGATGCATTCTGCCCGATACTTATGTTCCTCGCTTTCCACCACTAAGGTTTCATACCCTATATCTACAACCCCACATCGCTTCACCGGCATAATTCATTGGATGCCCCTGAAATTGATGGGCTGGCCCAGACCTCCATCCCTGCCTTTCACAATGTTCTGTTGACCAAAGTGGTGCCCACAGACTCTAACGCCACCATATACCCGATGCTCTCGCAGGTCGCCTTACCAGCCATCATGGAGGATGAGGTTCTTTCAGTGTATCAATTTTTCATGTACAATTGCACATACTCCAACCAGGGTTGGTCTTTTTGCTTAGGCACCCAAGTTAACGGTTTGGGCAACATCAAAACGTTAACCAGAACAACCCACCCAAAGTTGCTGATGGTCCCAAAAGCACCGAAAAAGAAAAAGAAGAAACGAAAAGAGGAATGGAACCAGTCACCAGTGGTTTTTGATGATGATGATCCAGCGCTCTTGCCAAAAGAAAGTTTACGATGACATGAAACGGCCTTTGTTATGGCCTTTGCTTCCCAACTGTTGGATGACAAGTTGCTCGATCACCATGGCACCGCCCCTCATCACTGAAGGCAAAGTAAAAAATGTGTGAAGTTCACTCTATGATTTTTTATGAGGCGAATTATCAAAGCACTTTCCACTTTGACCAAATATAATCATATTAGTTGGCTACACTGCGATGCCAAAATTCAAGGCCAGTTAGCCCATCACCTCAAAAATCTGCGGCCCCAGCAGGAGTTCAAAGCTCCGTTGCCTCCAGCTCCGCCTATGGATGTAGAAACGACCTCTACTGAATCAGAAACTGCTATGACGACCATAGCATCATTGCCAATCACAGCCTTAGTGCTGCCATCTTCCACCACTGTCAAATCGATGCCAGCCACAACTGTCCCAGTTGCCACAATTAGGAGCACTGCAGCATGGCAGCTAGCCTTGTTCATTACTACCAGACCCGTACTCGAAGCCATCCCCTCAACTTGTATGGTCCTGCGCACTATCCCACAACTGCCGAGCCAGGCAGTTACATTGCCCAATTATGTCAGACTGCACACTATCACACTTGCCACGCCCTGTTATCCTCCACGCAATGAACCAAAAATTGAATTCATTTGGCTGCACACCATGCAAGAGATAGTGCTGATCAACTTGTTCAGTCGATTGGGTATATGCATTACTATTGCTGTTCACATTCGCGCCACAAACGCCTCATTGGCCATTTATCAATATTTTTGAGATCATTATCCTCCCAGCTACCTCGAGATGCAACCGCCCATATCGCCTGATGTCGCAACCCTCATTCTGTGATAGGTCGATGAAATTTGGGCCAAAGAGCTAGGATGTGTCAATGCTGTTCAAACTGCTCACTTCACCTTGTTCCTTTACGAGGCCCACGATCTGGACAATCCGTCTTGTTTAGTCCATGCTTACAAGACTGCCATCGGCCTTATCGACTTGTGGATGGGGTACCCCCAGTAGACGCCTTTCCCATTGCCCCCCCGACACCACTGACATTCACCGCATTTCTCTACAATCCCATAGTGAAACCAATCACTACGTTTTGATGTTGCATCCCCAGGACCTGTGGGCACACTGGCACTTGCTTCTGCCCCAACCCTTGGCACTCACCAGTCTTCGATTAGAGCATTGGAAGTTGGTTCCACTGCTGACCCCACAGCCCAGAACCAATACACTCTCACCACTACCTACGCACACTTACACTTCCTCCATGTGACACTGGGCTGACACCAACTGTCAGGGCTGCCCTCAATATCAGTCACAAACTGATCCCTATTATGAGGGTTACGATTCCCCCCATCAAAATCGCTCTCGCTGTCATGATGACCGCTACAATGATCCCAATGACTACCAAAATCGCCCCTGTTCTGCATCATCGGATCACTGTCATCATCGCCGCCATTGATCACTCCCCATTTTGTACAGTAACATTTCACTTTGTTTGTTTTCATTTTTTACTCATCTAATTTTCTCCCAGTTGTTCTGTTCTAATCTCCTTTTTGTGCTTTGTTATGTTTTACTAGTTCACCTCCCTGTCATACAGCCATTACCTGTCCAGCTACAGTCCCACACTCTGACATGTTCTACTGTGATTCACTTTACTGCTGTAAGTTTGTTGCTTTTCTCCCCATGCCATGCCACCGTTAGTTGTCATTTTGTTCTGGGATCATCCCCAAGGGTATTGGCCAGCCTCACCCTCCTATCTGCATGAACTTGTATACTGGTGTGCTCCAGTATATAGGTGCAGATGGAGTGACGATTCGAGCCACGATGTTGCAGATATATTTCAGCCTCGCTAATTGCTGACGGGTTGGGAGGTCTTACCCTACACATAGCAAATCAGCTCAATGCACTACAAGGACCCTGTCGGCCCCACTGTGCACTGTCAAATTCACATTCAGTTTCCTGGGTGATAACATGTTAGGGTGGAGTCTCTACCCCTTGCCAGTTTTGATTGTCCACGTGACGATCACTTAGGGCGATCTACCACAAGGGGGAGGGGTGTTGTAGTGTGTCTCCGCCGATTTTAGCATAGTTTGCTGATTCAGCAAAGGCGCGCACAAGTACAAATATGATCAGAAAAGCGTCTTACTGTAGCTCAGATTTGACACGTGTGCGGTGAGTTCTCTTTATGCTCTATTATTGTGTTGTTTTATTATTAGTCAGCATCCCCATGCATTGCTCTTCCTCAGCACATGGGACATAGTGTATATTAACCCCATGTTAGGTAAAAGTATTAGGAGAAATCTCTCCTTCTTTTTGGTTTAAGCTTTATGAATTCAAATTAGGAAACTGAAGGTTTTCTAATTTGGATTATTTCATTGTGGGGTTTAGGTACTTAGTTAGCTGTAGTTTTTGGGTGAGCGTGGGTATTGGAAACATGTGCATTAACAATGATACCTGGACCCAACTCCTGCCTCTCCAACTTCACCGAACCCCCACGTAAATTTACAAATACAATACTATGACACTTTTACACAATATGACCTGAAAATTGGCCCACCTGTATATACTACAACTACCCTCCCTGGCTCGGCATAATTGGCCAACTGTAAAAATATCAAAATAATTTCATTGTGTACAACTAATTTCGATATATGGTAGATTATATCATTGATTCTTTATTGTTCCTAGCTTGCAGAAACGATAATAGGAAACTTTTGTAAAAAAATGTAATATCACAAAGAAATAATTGATTATCCCCACTTTCAAGAAAGTGCAGAAAAAGGCTTCCTCTCATCATACGTAAAATTATAAAGTAATCCATATTCAATTATTATTTTATATGACACTTGTGCACTATATGGTGCTCATGCATCACAACGCCATTGCGAAACTGCTGCATAAACTTACATGATGTTTTCATCTGAGTAATCGTTTCCCACATCATCGGAGACCTCAAATCATTATTTCATATTGAAGATGTGAAATCACTCATTTTTTAATATCTATTATGTTAATTAATAGAAATTATATCCCGAAAACACATTGATTTTATTATTTTTCCACAAACAAAATAGAGTTTTTACAATCTGTTTTTAGTACATTTCTGATGAATAGCTAGCTGCATTCAAATAGACTAATTATAGTCTATTGATCTTCACTTGTTTATAAGATCCTAGTATATCTTTCTCCTAGGCAGACCACTTGAGCCACCTTCAGAGTACTTTCTAAATTGATGTAGCATTTCATATGTTGAAGCCACAACCATGCTTTGTACATCACTGTACTCCACTGAATTTCATGACAAATTTAGATAGAATTTTATGTCAGTCCATGCTTCCTACAACTCCTGTATTCATCCACACTGTATAAGAGGATTGTGTCAGTCCTATTTTTATAATGTGGGTAACTTTTATGTAACCTTATTTTTTTGATACTATAGCTACTTATGTAATGACCAGATTTGTGTGAGGTACTTTACTTCTAACCAACGGTCGCTACGACGGGAATGGCTATTACAGGAGGGGGTCCGGAAGAGACGATAATACGAAAATACACGAATGATCGACAGTCGCTTGAATGTCGAATAACAAAAATGGACAGCGCGTTTGCTTGCAAATAAAATACACAATACGGTTTAATTGCTCTCGAAGACGGTTGCTTGCAAATAAAAACGAATGGCAGTGGATTAAAATTCACAAAAATAATAACTAACTAAATCACACTTTTCTTCTTCTTTTATACGATGTTTTTTGGCCACTCCCTGGGCGCCGTGGGAGGTCGAGCTTCTGTCCATCTTCTTAAGCCAATTGCCGCTTCCTGCTACGCTTTTTATGCTTTCTTAGTTACGCCTTTCTAATGCTTTCCTGGTACTGTATGCTTTACGTGCTTTGCTTCCTGTCTACGGTGGGCTTGGCCACACCTGCGCGCTTCTGTGCATGCTTCCTGTATCGGTTTCTCTGTATACACATGTTTTGTGGGGCCGCCGCTACCGTTACACTTGAGACTACTGTCTGGCGGGGCTTCAATGTATTTTACTGTGTGCAGGTGTTGTTTACGATTTTTACGGGGGATTACGGTAACTGTGGAATGTGTAGTTTAGTGTAGGTTCTAGGGGAACAGCTGTCATTTGTGCAAATTAATTGGGCTACCGGGGTGTGAATGGATCAAAATAAAGTACTTCACGTAATTTTATAGGAATGTTTGGGTGTGAATCCCAGACACCTTGAAATGTGAAAATAAAATAATATTTAATAAATGTCTATCACATACAGTATGCTACATATTTACAGTACTGCTTTAGCAGGTTACATTTCCCTCCTTCCAGAGTTGAACGTCCTCGTTCAAGGCTTTCAAGGTTGAGGAGGGGTGGGGGCTGTTTCGATAGGTTCTTTCCGGGGGTAGAAAGGGGTTGTCACATTGACATGTACCGTAAATGTAATATTCTTATGGGGGTGTTTGAGTGTAACCTTGGGGTACATGAAATTTGCAACTGTATAGGGCCCGTTTTGGCAAGGGAGGAATTTGGGAGTCAACCCTTGTTTACACGAATGATTTTTGTAAAGAATAAGATCACCTGCCTTGTAATGTATGTTCTGAGCATGCTTGTTATACTGACGGGTATAGTGGTCCTGGGCTTTTTGTAAACTTTTCTGCATGGTTGAAAGTGCTTCTGTAAAATGCTATTTTACACGAAGGGCGTAATTGTCTAGGTCAACCATGTAGGACGTGGGGAAAAAATTTAAGGCTGCGTCTGATGGCAGATTAGCTTGCCTACCGTGAAGTAATTCAAAAGGGGGATACGAAGTGCTATCATTTTTATGAATGTTGATCGAAAAAACGGCATAGGGTAGATAAGTATCCCAATCTGTGTGATTTGAATTGATGTACATGCGGATACGGGTGGCTAGAGTTTGGTTGCAACGCTCAACTTCTCCATTGGCAATGGGATGGTATGGGGTGGTATGAATTTTCTGAGTATTGCATAAACTAGTTATCCGTGAGAAGAGATCCGATACAAAATCAGAGCCACGATCACAATGGATGATTTTTGGGAACCCATGACAGCAAACAATTTTGGTTACAAATAACTTGGCAATAGTGGCTGCAGTGATGTCAGGGGTCGGAAATGCCTCTACATACTTTGTGAAATAATCGATGAAAACGACATTGAATCGGTTGCCATCTTCAGTGCGGGGTAACAGTCCCATGCAATCAACACCGACTCTATCAAATGGGCCAGTCGGCTGAATTGGCACCAAATTTGCATGCACTTTGTGCCCGAGAGCTTTCTGTGTCTGGCATGGGTGGCAAGTTTTGCAGTAATGCTTGATATCACTGCTCATTTGGGGCCAAAAATGTTTTTGCGGGAGCAAGTGTAAAGTTTTCCTGGCAGCAAAATGACCTGTGAATTTGCTGTCATGATGTGAGACGATGAGATGCCGGATTTGTGACTTGGGAATGTAGAGTTTTGCTTGTTTGTCGACTATTCGGAAGAGGATGTTTTGATGTACTGCGAATTTGATCAGAGTAAGGGGGTGTTTTTGGGCGATTTTTGCTAAAATACTTTTGGCAGTTGGATCAGTACATTGGAGTTCGGCAAAATTTTTCTGTTGCTCTTCTTGTTCAGTTGCTTCAGCTTCAAGAACCGAATTGATAGTGGATATTTCGGGGCGGGTTTCGAGTTGCTCAATGTCAAAGGATTGCTTCGCTGTCTATGAGTGGAATCGAGAAACTGCATCTGCGTTGCGGTTAGCAGTGCCTTTCTTAGGTCGAATGTCTAGCTGAATACCAGAGAGGGCTAATCCCCAACGAGCAATTCGAGGGGACGGGTTTTCCTTTTGTAAGACTGCCTGAACTGCTGTATGGTCAGTGTGTACAATAACATGTTGCTGGAAAAGGTAGGGGCGGAAGTACTTGACAAACTCTACTACTGCAAGGGTTTCCAACTCAGTTATCGGGTAGTTGCGTTCTGCGGGTTTCAAAGTGCGGCTCCCAAAAGCAATGGGGCGATCTTGACCTTTACCATCTAGCTGACTGAGAATGGCGCCGATTCCGAGTTTTGAGGCGTCAGTTTGCAGAATAAATGGTTTTGTGAAATCTGGATGCTGCAGTATTGGGGCATGAATGAGTAATTCTTTTAGCTGAGTGAATGCGGTTTGCTGTTCGGGGCCTCAGAAAAATTCCGAATTCTTTTTGAGTAGGGCTGTGAGGGGGCTAGAAACTTGAGAGCAATTTGGGATGAATCTGCGATAATAGGAGGGTAGGCCAAGGAATGACTTAACTTCTTTTGAGCTTTTGGGCGAGGGTATGTCACAGATGGCCTGTACTTTATGGGGGTCTGGTGAAATGCATTGCTGAGAAATGACGTGGCCTAAGTATTGGACTTGGGGCTGGCAGAATTTGCATTTTTGTATATTTAGTTTAAGGCCTGCTTGTGAGAATCGGGCAAGAAAAGTGTCTAAACATTCGAGCATTTGGGCATGGGAGTCTGCGAATACCAAAACATTGTCGAGATATACAAGGCATGTGTTCCATTGCAATCCCGAGAGGATAACATCCATTAACCTCTGGAATGTGGCTGGGGCGTTGGTGAGACCAAAGGGGAGGTAATTGAATTGATACTGGCCGGCTGAGCAATTAAAGGCCGTTTTTCCTCAGTCTGCTTGTGCTATGGGAATGGAATAATATGCATTGGATTGATCGAGGGACGTAGAATATTTCATTCCACATAGGGTGTCTAGAATTTCGTCTATGCGGGGCAAAGGGTAGGTGTCTTTTTTGGTTACTTTATTGAGGCCTCGAAAATCAATGCATAAACGATGGCCTCCATCTTTTTTGGGGACTAAAACTGTATTGCTACACCATGGAGAATTGCTTTGGCTTATGACACCTGCTGCTGCGAGTTGCTCAACTTCTGCTTGTATGATTTGCTTTTCTTTTTGGGAAGTCAGATAAAATTGTCTACGTACAGGTTGGGAGCCATTGGTGTGGATTGTATGTGAAATGAGGGTGGTTCTACCTACGTCCATTTCGGATTTAGCATATAATGTAGGATACTTCGATAGGGCGTGTTGGAGTTGCGTTTTTTCTGCTTCTGTTAGGTCACTGGAGGTTAAATTAACGTTTTCTTTCAATGATGTGAATGTATCAAAATGGTTGGGCTGGTTTTGTGTGGAGGGGGTCATGTTAATGGGAGCATTTTGTTTTGGAATGTAACAGGAGACTGTACCAATGCATGTTCCAGGGTAAAGAGTTTGGGCTGTTTCTTGTGTGTTTAGGACCAATATGTGTATGCAATTGTTTTGATTTTCAGAGACACAAGCTGCGAAATGGACCTTAGGATTCTGTTTGGGTTTTGGGGTGAATTCAAGCTGTTTGACCTGTAAGTACGATTTGGGCAAAGGGACAGTGAATTTGGTGACTGTACGGAGTGGTAATTTTAATTTTTCGTCCAGATAGGTTCCACCACGGGTCAAAAGGGGGCTATATTCTAGGCCATCACATGGTAGTATGACATTGCCAAATTTGACCTGAGATTTTTGATTGTTGATGGTATATTCCAAAAATCGACTAAGAAAGTTTTTGCCTAGAAGGATGTCTGCTGTGCAATCTTTTTGGACATGGACCATTATTGTTTCCTGAATTGTTTGGGCTGTCACTGTGACAAAAGTGGTCCCTACAAAGTGAATTGGGAGATTATTGGCTGCTTTTGCTTGGACTAAAATATGTAACGACCAGATTTGTGTGAGGTACTTTACTTCTAACCAACGGTCGCTACGACGGGAATGGCTATAACGGGACGGGGCCCGGAAGAGACGATAATACGAAAATACATGAATGATCGACGGTCGCTTGAACGTCGAATAACAAAAATGGACGGCGCATTTGCTTGCAAATAAAATACACAATACAGTTTAATTGCTTTCGAAGATGGTTGCTTGCAAATAAAAACGAATGGCCGCAGATTAAAATTCACAAAAATAATAACTAACTAAATCACGCTTTTCTTCTTCTTTTATACGACGTTTTTTGGCCACTCCCTGGGCGTCGTGGGAGGTAGAGCTTCTGTCCATCTTCTTCCGCCAATCACCGCTTCCTGCTACGCTTTTTACGCTTTCTTAGTTACGCCTTTCTAATGCTTTCCTGGTACTGTATGCTTTACGTGCTTTGCTTGCTGTCTACGGTGGGCTTGGCCACACCTTCGTGCTTCTGTGCATGCTTCCTGTATCGGTTTCTCTGTATACATATGTTTTGTGGGGCCGCCCCTACCGTTACACTTGAGACTACTGTCTGGCGGGGCTTCAATGTATTTTACTGTGTGCAGGTGTTGTTTACGATTTTTACGGGGGGTTACGGTAACTGTGGAATGTGTAGTTTAGTGTAGGTTCTAGGGGAACAGCTGCCGTTTGTGCAAATTAATTGGGGCATCTTAATTGGGCTATCGGGGTGTGAATGGATCAAAATAAAGTACTTCACGTAATTTTATAGGAATGTTTGGGTATGAATCCCAGACACCCTTGAGAGGATAAAATGTGAAAATAAAATAATATCTAATAAATGTCTATCACATACAGTATGCTACATATGTACAGTACTGCTTTAGCAGGTACGTTACACTTATATCGGAAGTGAAGTGGGCACTGTTTCAAGACCTTAGATACCAACCTGAACAGCCCTATCTTTTATGCTACCATGCATGATTGTTTGTCACAAATTGGTGCTATTTTTTCATTTCTAGCAGGTTATGATGTAACTAAAGGCCCTGCCATACTGCATCCGATACTGCCAGCTGGTGTCCGCCTACTCCAGCTGCAGTTTGGACAGAGCTGCTATACTTCTGCTGTAAAACACCAGCCAGCATGGGCTGACACCAGGTTGCAATTTCAATCCAGTTGAAATTTTTTTGTCCAAATTTTGTCCACACTCAATAAAATCCTTCAGTTTTCTGTGGTTAAGGCCCACCCCCTTAATCAACACATAAATTGAAGCCAGATAGTGTCACATGTCCTGCAATACTTTGTGGATAGTTTTGGCTTGCATCTGCTAACACCAGATATGTGTTGAGCCAACCTGATTCCCCCTACTCGGATCTTCAGTAAAAGTTAGGCTCAGTTCCGGACTTGAACCCAGGACCTTGCGGCTACCGTCCGCATGCTCTAACCAACTGAGCCAACCGAGCAACAGGAAAGGCACTCTCTTTTTGCAACAATTCGTAGTTGAAGTGGCTGCTTTGGCCACTCTCAACATACGGATAGCATCACCCAACATGAGCTGATGCCACCTGATGCCGGCCAACACTATTTGTTGTAGTGTGTTTCCACCGATTAGTAGAAGATTTTCAAAGTTTGTCAATTAGTCGAAAATGCAAGCAAGTCTTAAGTGGAGTGAGCTACGCTGACCATTGAGAGGCGTCTTACTGTAGCTCAAATTCAGCATGCATGCATTGGGTTCGCTCTTCATTATTGTGTGTTATATGTTTACCACTAGTATGCCTCCCGGTGCACCATTATACAGTTTTTCCCCCAGCACGAGGGATCTTTTCATATTCTCTCACCCACCCATTGGTTGTACACGTAAGTGCCTATTTTTGTGTTAGATAAAGGTAAGGAGAAAACTCTCTCCTCTTTTAATTTACGTGTAGGAAGCCAAATTAAGAAACTAAGTTTTTCTTAATTTGTGGGGTAAGCATTGTCAGGTTTAAGTACGCTAATTAAGTAATTAATCCAATAAGCATGGATGTTGGAAATATGTGCATTAAGGACGAATCCTGGAACCCACTACTGCCTGCCTTCATCCAAAGTCCCGACTACTCTTTGGAATACAACATATTCAGCCAAGTAAGGCAGGGTCTTAAAGATTGGGCTTTGTCAATTCAGGAATTGTTGCTGTGTACTGAACATTACTTATAGGGAACTCTTTTGAGGGACCTGAACTAATCAAGTTGATATATCCCTGAAATTAGTTATCTTAGCTCCATTGCAAACATATTTTGACCTAAGTAGACACTAAAAACAAGATTACTAGACTGTTTCAAGGATTTTTAATTGCCGAAGATACTACTTTGCCAACCTAGAACTCACATTGTATTTCTTAATTCTGCACATTTGGTATAAGACTCACTTAAGTAAAGGGCATCTACTGGACGTTAGTAGTATGTCTGAATTAGCATTTCCGATATCCACAAATTGAAATGGTGTCCGATTTATGAGCAGCGCTCCACAATGGATTTTATCATCGACACTTTCTCGTAAAATGGCCATCCACGACCGAAGAGATGGCCTGATGTGCTTCTGTCGATTCGAATGCTCGCAGGTCACTAGGCCAAAACTGTGTTGCTGAAGAAATATTGACACAGTTAGAGGTACATATGAAGAAAGTTTGCTTGAGAGTATCTATGAAGGAGATTTTGGGGTATGCCAAGAGGGAAAAAAATCCTTAAAAAAGGTCCTGTTCCAGCAGACAGTTCAACCAGCTACTTCTATGGATGTTACAAAACTTGTGTGAATGATTTAAATATTTTACCTCCCAACTTGGTATGTTAATCAGTATGACCAAACAAAATGAAAATGCTTGGATGTTCGACATTATGAAATAAAGCTTTATGGGATGTTCACTTTGTTCATATAGTGGAAGAATTAGCAGTGATGGAATATAACTAGCTTCAGTGGTGAATTCAACCCAACTGCTTTGTTTGGTTTGGATAGCAAACAAAAATTAGGATAGAGCAAACATAGTAGTGTTCATGTACAGTGCTTGTACATAAGAACTTATACACCAATCTAATTTCATGAAAAATTGCTCACTGCCAAACATGAACATAAAGATTATATGTGCTTAGTAGAACGTGAAAACCTGTGCTCGAAAATTGTCCATACAACAGTACAAGGATTAACACAGGGTTTGAAGCATATACAGTAAATCTATTACTCTACATAAATATAGCCTCAATTTTACAGATCAGTATGGAAAATGAGAAGAAAAAAATTTTTTTCATTAATTTTCTGTTTTTTTTTTGGCGATTTTTCGTTTTTTAAAACTTTTTCGCCTGTTTTATTTTTCTTATTCTTCATTGTTTTCTAATTTTCTGCTTTTTTTGTTTACTTTTCACAGGTTCTTTCCATAGACTTCCTTTTTTTCCTTTATTTATCTCTTTTTCTATTTGATCTGTTTATTTATTTCCTTTCCTGCTCTCTTGTTTTTAATTTTTTGTCATGTTTGATTTTTTTCTTTTTTCGTGTTTTTAACTGTTCACAACTTTCTCATCTTTTTATCTTCTTTATTTCTAGTTTTTTTTCTACTTTTTTCAAGTTTTATCTGTAGTTTTTGCTGTTTTTTTGTTCCTTTTTGACTGTTTTTTGTCATATTGTTTTTTGTTTATCGGTTTTTTTAGTTTTGTTGATTTTCGATTGTTTCTCAGTGATTTTTTTGCACTGTTTTTCATTTCCGCTATTTTTTCTTTTTTATCTTTTTTTTGTTCGATTTTGTCATTTCCAGTTATTTTTTGTGACTTTATGCTGGTTTTCAACGCCTGTTTTTTTATTTCTTTTTTTGTTTTATTTTTAATTTATTTCTTTTTTGTTTTATTTTAAAATTTCCTATTTTTATTTATTTTTTGCTCCTTTTCCTAATTTCTCGTTTTTTTAATTTTTCGTTCCTTTAATTTTTCTCTTTCTTTGTTATTCTCTATGTTGTGCTTTGATTTTTTCTGCTTTTTTGTTCATTTTGGAAGATTTTCCCTGATCTTTTGTTTTTTTGAAACTTATTTTATTTCTTTTATTTTCTTTATTCTTTGTGATTTTTTCATTTCTTCCTACTCCTCAGTGTAGTTTTTGCTTTTTTTGTTTTTAATTTTAGTTTTTTGCCATATTGTTTTTTCATTTGTTTGTTTTTTCCATTTTACCTGTTTTTTTTAAATTTTCGACATTATTTTGGTGTTTTTTCGACATTCTGTATATTTTTTCAAGTTTTTTTCAGTTGTGTTTGTTTAGCATTTGGGTTCATTGTTGAAAGTTTATTTTCCATGATGTTTTGTATTTTATTTGTTTCTTTGTGTATTTTACTTGTTTCTTTTTGTATTTTATTTTTTCTTGTATTTTATTTGTTTGTTTTTGTATTTTATTTGTTTCTTTGTGTATTTTATATGTTTCTTTTTGTATTATATTTGTTTCTTTTTGTATTTTATTTGACTGTTTTTGTTTTTTACATCTTTTCTTGTATTCAATTTGTTTCTTTTTCTATTTTATCTTTTTTTCATTTTCAAACATGTTTATTATTGTTTTTTACTTTTGTATATCATTTTCAACCTTTGTTCTATTATATTTCATCCGTTGTTGTTTTCTTATCATCCAATTTTTTTGTTTTTGTCAATTTTTGACTCTGCTTTTCTTTGTTTTCATTGTTACAATTTTCGTTTGTTTCTTTTATCTCGTAACTATCTTTTTGTTTTCACATTATTGTATTTTTTCTATTTTATCCGTTCTTTTTAATTTTGTTAATTTTTGATTTTTTGGTTACTTTTGTATATTTTTCAACTTTTTTTCTTTGATTCTGTTTTTTGTTGTTTTCACATTTCAAATTTTTTTGTTTCGGTTCAGTTTTTGCTATTTTTCGTTTGATTATTGCTGCCAAGCTTTCTTGTTTGATTCATTTTTTTAATTTTTATGTGGTTTTTTTCCAATTTTTTGCCTCTAATTTTTCCACTTTTTTTAGTTCACTTTTAATTTTTTTACAGTTTTTCGTATACTTTGTTTTCAAATTTTGTTT